>OX123191.2:6654258-6964616 GCA_944739405.2 Euclidia mi | reverse complement strand
GATACCTCCATTAACTCACATTTTTCGAATTTGCCTGTCCGAAGGGATCTTCTCCAAATGCCTCAAAAAGGCAGTAGTAATTCCCATACACAAATCAGGGCAAAAAGATCTGGTAACTAATTACAGGCCAATCTCACTACTACCTTCGATATCTAAAGTACTCAAGAAAATTATAAACAAAAGATTAGTTTCATATCTTGAAAATAACTCCCTCTTCTCCCACACGCAATTCGGCTTCAGATCAAAGTTATCCGCAGCAGATGCAGTACACACCTTGACTAATTATATTTCCGAGGAACTTGGGCAAAGTCAACAGGTGATTGGCATCTTCCTAGACCTGGCAAAAGCATTTGACACTGTATCAATCCCACTGCTTCTTAACAAATTGGAGGCCTTAGGAATAAGAGCCTTCATACATATAAGACTGGCTCAAACGATAACTAAATTTAAAGGTTCAATAAAGGCTCACTATCTATCACTATAACTTCTTCTAGTTCTACAAAATACATGTAAGTATTAAATATGTGTATGTATATGTATGTATGTACACAGTTAAAACTGTTTAACGACTACTTACGGGATAGGTATCAATGTGTCAAAATAGACAACGTCATCAGTTCCGAATTACTACTACCCCAATTCGGCATTCCTCAAGGAAGTGTGCTCGGAGGAACACTCTTTCTAGTGTATATAAATGATCTCTGTAACCTAAACCTACATCATTGCACTATTGTTACGTATGCTGACGACACTGCGCTTATTTTCTCAGCAAACACTAGAACGGATGCTCAGAAGTATGCACAACAAGGGTTTAACGTAGTAAATAATTGGCTTAAAAATAATCTACTAACCTTAAATACTGATAAGACTAAATTCGTTCAATTTTGTATGCGTAACCCCCAAGCACATAATAATTCTTTTCACTTATATGCACATAACTGTTATCTTAACTCAAACAATATTTGCACCTGTCCGGAAATTAATAGCACTACTAATATTGTGTGTGTGGCCGCCGACAGCGCATACGCATTGAAAACTCACTTTCTTCTTGGTGTAACACAACTGTTGGTGTGCCCCAGGGTGGCGTGCTATCTCCTTTACTCTTCGCAATTTTTATTAATTCTATATCAAATAATCTTCGCTGTTCCTATCACCTTTATGCAGATGATCTTCAAATTTATACACAGTCGTCACTAGCAGATATGTCACTTTCTGTAAGTACCATTAACAGTGATTTGGCACTGATTAGCAACTGGAGCAAATCCTTTGGACTAAAAGTGAATCCCTCAAAAACTCAGGCCATTGTTATTGGTACTTCAAGAATGACATCAAAAATTGACTGGTCTCAACTCCCTCGCGTCATATTTGATGGTACCTTTATTTCCATACAAGACAAAGTTAAGAACTTGGGTCTCATTATGGACTCTAATCTCAATTGGCGATCGCTGATCCAAGAGGTGAGTCGAAAGTTATTTGCTTCAGCAGGGTCACTGAGAAGACTTAGGAATTTTCTTCCTACTGCCACCAAAATTGCACTAGCAAACTCCCTCCTTTTGCCCATTATCGATTATGCAGATGTCAGCTATTCAGATCTCGCCGAAAACCAGCTAGATAAACTTGAGCGCCTTAAAAATCTCTGTATACGATTCATATTTGGACTACGCAAATATGATCATGTTTCACAATTTCGAGCACAGCTCAAGTGGTTACCTATACGACATCGCCGGAATGCTCATATTATCTCTTTGCTGTACAACATATTGTTTAACCCTTCAACTCCTTCCTATCTTAAAGGACGATTCGAGTTCCTTCATGATACGCATAACCGTTATTTAAGGTCATCAGAAAATTTGAAACTAAAAATGCCGGTACATTCCACAGCACTGTATGACAAATCTTTTTGTGTTACCGCTGTTCGCCTTTGGAATGCTTTACCATTACATATAAGACAGGCTCAAACGATAACTAAATTTAAAGCTTCAGTAAAGGCTCACTATCTATCACTATAACTTCTAGCTGGTTTTCGGCGAGATCTGAATAGCTGACATCTGCATAATCGATAATGGGCAAAAGGAGGGAGTTTGCTAGTGCAATTTTGGTGGCAGTAGGAAGAAAATTCCTAAGTCTTCTCAGTGACCCTGCTGAAGCAAATAACTTTCGACTCACCTCTTGGATCAGCGATCGCCAATTGAGATTAGAGTCCATAATGAGACCCAAGTTCTTAACTTTGTCTTGTATGGAAATAAAGGTACCATCAAATATGACGCGAGGGAGTTGAGACCAGTCAATTTTTGATGTCATTCTTGAAGTACCAATAACAATGGCCTGAGTTTTTGAGGGATTCACTTTTAGTCCAAAGGATTTGCTCCAGTTGCTAATCAGTGCCAAATCACTGTTAATGGTACTTACAGAAAGTGACATATCTGCTAGTGACGACTGTGTATAAATTTGAAGATCATCTGCATAAAGGTGATAGGAACAGCGAAGATTATTTGATATAGAATTAATAAAAATTGCGAAGAGTAAAGGAGATAGCACGCCACCCTGGGGCACACCAACAGTTGTGTTACACCAAGAAGAAAGTGAGTTTTCAATGCGTATACGCTGTCGGCGGCCACACACACAATATTAGTAGTGCTATTAATTTCCGGACAGGTGCAAATATTGTTTGAGTTAAGATAACAGAGGCTCAAGCACGAAATATTTGCGAATTTGATAAGTAAACGTATCGAGTCCTCGATAACAGAATTATAGCAGCCAGCACCAACCAATTTTGACATCTATCGTTTACTCGATGACTTTACATTAGTATCGTAACGGTATCGTACATAGGGATGTGGCCATGTGAGATAAATGACCGTCTTATTGAATGAATGGTACGTTCCAAACTAGGTGAAATAGTTAATATTTATAAAATTTATATTGTAAAAACTCTTTTGTAGAAAACATAAAAAATATTTTATGGTTTCCGAATGTCCTTTCTTGTCATTGTCAGATGACGGACTTGTGTCATTAAATAAAAATCTAGTAAATCAAAATAATAAATCATTGGCACATTGTTATATAAAGAATTAGGTAAATACTATTATGGAAGGTGTTCGTGATACATTATTTTATTTTGGTTAAACTGCGTGAATACTACAATATAACGTGTTCAACGAGAAGTTTATAATAATATAAGTTTACAAGTTTCATTGTTGCTGGAACACCTTATGTATGATGTCTGAAGAAGATTTCGGTTATTTGTATAGCTAAGAAGCATGAAGTTTTATACAGAAGCTAATAAAGTGGACCAGTGTTATGTACCTGACATTCAAAGCCTATTTTTATAAGAATATTTAGTTGAAAATAAAATAATGGTTATTATTGTATTGGTGTTTTTCATTTATTACTACAGCTTAATAAGATTAAGGCCTACCTCACATTGGGCGTCAGCGTTACTCGAGCGTACACCCAGCGTGCGCTCGGCGTTCGCTCTGTAGTACAAAGTGAATGCCGGACTCATGCCGAACGGATGCCGAGCGTACGCTCGAGGAACGCTCATGACCGGGAGGCCTAATAGACAGCTATCTTATCACATGTCTTCTGACTAAAGCGTTCGTTTTTATTGATATTCAGTCATATCAGAGAGGGCTAGGTAAGACGCTGATATAAGACTCACGAATTATTTACGGCAGATACTCGTCCGTCACCTAAATTTTATTATTATACTCCCTGTGCCCGCATATTACATACATACATACATACATAGACTCACGCCTGTTTCCCCGAAGGGGTAGGCAGAGGCATATTAAACGCCCACTTTTCGCCAGTGTTTTGATCCCACGTAATAGGTGGCGAGCCTATTGCCGCTTATCGGGATATGTTTATATGTTTGCCCGCATATTATTACTTCAAAATCAGGGGGTTTTAAAACAATCTTACAAACTCAATTTTACCCCCTTGAAGATACAATATAAAAATCCTTCCTAAGTGTTATAAAATAAATCCGCGGTCCAAATTGTATTTTTCTATCTTCAGCGTTTGATTATATGTCAGTTAGGATAAGATTTTTTTATACTTGTAGAGTAGAGCACTTACTTAATTGTAGAGTAGAATACGCAGGAGTGTTAAAAGAGTCTCTTAATAACATCCTATGTTCATATTAGAAAATTGATATGATGTCGATTGGTACTTTGTTTTTCGTATATAGATAATTTTCACACATATTTTTACATGCTCGCAACCAATATATGGGGTTATTTACTACATATTTAAAGTGGCGAAATTTGCGTGTTTGCTTCTTTATTGTGTCAATAATCAAGTCCTACATTCAAAAGGAACACATAAAATATGAAACTACATAAATATTCATCATAAAAAGGCTCAAAACGTATATACGATACATTTATATGTTTCGAATCTTTTCTCACCAACAAATTCTAGGTGAAAATTGTTTCGACAAAATGACATTAGATTTACATTAGGTTTACTTTGCTTATGTCAAATCAGGAGTTCGTGCTGCCGTTTTTTGCTTATTTGTTAGAAAACTCGATACCAACTCGATACATTTACGTGACATTTACCGCAGGATTGTCGTCGAAAGTAGTTTGTGCTGCCAATATTAGTTGCATCTTACGCACGATAGGGGCGCTGTACAATTGCCATACAAATTTTGACATTTACGATACGAATACTTTCTCGATAGTTTTTCGTGCTAGGGCCTCAGTTATGTGCATATAAGTGAAAAGAATTATTATGTGCTTGGGGGTTACGCATACAAAATTGAACGAATTTAGTCTTATCGGTATTTTGAGGTTAGTAGATTATTTTTAAGCCAATTATTTACTACGTTAAACCCTTGTTGTGCATACTTCTGAGCATCCGTTCTAGTGTTTGCTGAGAAAATAAGCGCAGTGTCGTCAGCATACGTAACAATAGTGCCATGATGTAGGTTTAGGTTACAGAGATCATTTATATACACTAGAAAGAGTGTTCCTCCGAGCACACTTCCTTGAGGAATGCCGAATTGGGGTAGTAGTAATTCGGAACTGATGACGTTGTCTATTTTGACACATTGATACCTATCCCGTAAGTAGTCGTTAAACAGTTTTAACTGTGTACATACATACATATACATACACATATTTAATACTTACATGTATTTTGTAGAACTAGAAGAAGTTATAGTGATAGATAGTGAGCCTTTACTGAAGCTTTAAATTTAGTTATCGTTTGAGCCTGTCTTATATGTATGAAGGCTCTTATTCCTAAGGCCTCCAATTTGTTAAGAAGCAGTGGGATTGATACAGTGTCAAATGCTTTTGCCAGGTCTAGGAAGATGCCAATCACCTGTTGACTTTGCCCAAGTTCCTCGGAAATATAATTAGTCAAGGTGTGTACTGCATCTGCTGCGGATAACTTTGATCTGAAGCCGAATTGCGTGTGGGAGAAGAGGGAGTTATTTTCAAGATATGAAACTAATCTTTTGTTTATAATTTTCTTGAGTACTTTAGATATCGAAGGTAGTAGTGAGATTGGCCTGTAATTAGTTACCAGATCTTTTTGCCCTGATTTGTGTATGGGAATTACTACTGCCTTTTTGAGGCATTTGGGGAAGATCCCTTCGGACAGGCAAATTCGAAAAATGTGAGTTAATGGAGGTATCAGTATGTGCCTAAAGGTTTTGAGTATTGCAGTGCTAATACCGTCCCACCCTGCTGCTGAGCTATGTCTTAGTGATAGGATAATTTGTTCTACTTCATATTCATCCGGTTCTAGTAAAACAAACGACTTACCACTACTATTATATGTCGGAACGATAGAAGTTGCATTTTTTGGATTATTGTTAGATGTGCTTTGAATTTGTTCAGCCAAATTTACACCAATGTTAGCAAAAAAACATTATTGACTTTATCAGCGGAAGATAGTGGGGTACGATCTGTATATAATAAACTTGTATCGCACTTATTTTGCTTCGACATATATGTAACAGACTTAACGTACTTCCACAGTCGCTTAGTGCTATTTCCGGCTTCTGATATTTGAGATTTGTCATACTCGATTTTTGTTCTTCTTAGGATACTATTGCAGAAGTTTCTATATCGTTTATAGATTGTTTGTAGCGTTAAATTATTTAGGTTTTGCTTAGCTCTTTTATGTAGTTTATCACGGTGCCGGATGCACTTAATAAGGCCTGGTGTTATCCACGGTTTAATATTATAATTTTTGTTACTCAAATTAATAAAATTAGTGTTTCTTAAAATAGCTGTTTGTATGTTGCTAATAACATAAGACATAGAAGTGGTAACATCAGCAGAATTGTAAACTGGGCTAAAGTCAATATTGCATAAATCACGTTCTAGGTTAGTCATATTAAGTTTTGACCTTTGTCGCGGACGCGAATGATGCTTAGAATGCATTAATTCAAGCGTAAACAAAATCGCGCAATGGTCTGTTATTGTTGAGTTAGTAACAAGTGTTAAACACGGAAGCCTAGTTTTGAGCATGACGTGATCTAAACATGACCCACTTTGATGTGTTGGAAATGTGTGAGTAGACAAAATCCCATGATATGCACAAAGGTTCAGATAATCTTGGGTTCCAGCATCACAATTTTCAGATTTAATATTAATATTTAAGTCGCCAATTATAATAATATTAGGAATGGAAGATAGGCTCTGTAAAATATTATTTAAATTTAAGTATTTAAATACTTCTAAATTTCTAAAGGACTCCTTCCTTTAGAAATTGTAAAAAAACCTGTAAATAGCTATTATTGCGATCTCCGAACCGATTTTAATAATAAGGCAATTGCATTCTTGGATAGGTGGCTCTTCGACAGTAAGGTGCAAACCTTTTTTTGTGTATACCACTATGCCATCGTTCTGGTTTAAAGATAATTTTGTGTCGTAAGCATTATAGCCTGGTAATGTTGGTATGTTCTTATTTCTGTTTGACAGCCAGCTTTCCGTGAGGATTATTATATCACACTCGGTATTAAGTCTTTGTAAGAAAACGCCTAGACTATCTATGTTTTTATATATACTGCGGATATTTTGAGTTAGTATGGTTAGTGGGTTGTTGAAATTGGCAAGATAATGTCTGCAATTTTCAGTATCGCATATTTTAGACGTGAAAACTAAACTGGCATCTATATCTTTAATTAATTGATTAGCCATATGTTATAATAAAAGTAAATATGAATTAAAACTTATAGACTATTACAAGCTAGCTCAAGACTAATATGGTAATAGGCGACGCTCTTAGGCGCCCTCATTATAATCTATGGAATTGATATACCTCGATTCTGCAATTTTCTTCGCTGGGCATTCGAGGTCACCAGTTTTGTGGTTACTTGGTTTTTTAAAACGCAAGCATGTCGCACATTTATGCGTCTCGTCTTTCTTGTTGCAATCCTTGGTCTCATGTGCTACTTCACCGCAATGTCCTCACGTCTGATTGGTCTCGCGGCAAGTCTTCGCCGCATGTCCATATTGTTGGCATTTGAAGCACCTGGTCACAAGGGTAAAGTCGCGAACGGGGCAGGACGTCCAGTTGATAAAGACTCTAGCCTGGTTTATGAGGACTTTCCTAATGTTGGCAGGTACTTCTATAACAAAGTTACATGCCGATTCGTCTCTTTTACCTGATTTGTGGCTCAACTTAATGCTAGATAAGAAGGACTCACGTGACAAATTAGGTATTTTATCGGTCAAGTTCTGTTCAAAAATGCAGTCATAGACATCTTGGTCACCAAGGGCCGTCGGAACACCAACAACTACTATCCTAGGTCTTCTTTTGTGGGGGTCTTCTACCTTCAATCCCGAACTACTAAGTTGAGTTAAACGCCGGAGTTTTTCGATGACATCCTTTGACTCGGTGCTGATAATAATGCCTCCGTTCCTGGTTTTTCGCAATCCCCTCACGTGCAGTTTCATTTGCTCCGGACATATTATCTTTTGGACGAGTGTTTTGGTGTCGTCGCTAGATTTCTCCTTGTCATTAGGATAAATTGCAATCGAACTTAGATTTGAAGGTCGCAGGTGACTGGATTTATTGGTCTTAACAACATTGGCAAAGGAAATATTTTGGGCTGCAGGTTTTGAGCAAGATTCTTGTATTGTCTCCGTAATCGACTTTTTAAAGTCATCAAGACGAACGGCAAGGTCTTCTCTCTCTTTTTTAGCGTCTAGAGATGTTTTAATCATGATGGCCCTTTCTTTTAGTGACTGCTAGTGCACAGCCATCTGGGAAACACCCTTTCCAACTTTTCGCGCCAGAGAATTGATGTTTAATTTTTGCTCTGTGTTCAGCTTACCGTCAGCGGCAATCTGGCACACTTCATTTAGGGCTACTTCGATGGTCGACATCCAAAAATTGATGTCCTTAGAGGTGAGGACCTGTAACTTATCCTCGGCGGCATGTTCTTGTGGCTGAGGAGTGCTTGGAGGACTGCGACACGTCTTTGTGCTTCAGTTGAAAGGGCTATTTTCAAGGTTAGCCATATTTGATGTCGCTCACTTGTGAATCATAGTTTTTTTGCACACTTCACTTAAAGTTATATCGGTACTAGGTCACGTAATTAATAAATGTATTTAAACATGTAAATATAAATATTGCAACTTAGACACGTCTACTTTGTCTGAACTGCGAAAATATGAGTATATCCGAAAAATCAAATTTATCAGCAAAAGAGCAGGAATGTGTAGACTTTTACTCTTCTACAAGGAAACGTCGTGATGATGGGCGATATGAAGTGAAACTGCCCTTGAAAGCTGAAATTAACGAAAAACTAGGTTCATCTAAAGAAATAGCTATAACGCAATTCCGGCGGTTGGAATCTAAATTTAGAAAACAGCTGATTTTAGCAGAGCAATACAAGGCATTTATAAGTGAGTACATAGCCTTAGGTCATATGGTGCCTTGTTACAACAATTATAATAATAAAGCGCGCTCGTGTTACTTACCGCATCATTCAGTACAACGAGCTGAATCGACAACAACTAAGCTACGCGTGCTATTTAACGCGTCAGCAAAGACGTCAAGAGGACTGAGTGACAAAATGTCTTAAGTTTGCTCTGCCTAATGTCAGAAACCTTGGTCCTAGTATAGCTCTAAATGACGATGTTCTCGAAACATCTGAATCTACATTATTTCTAGGAATAACACTTGATTCGAAATTGCAGTGGGGTGCGCACGTTACATATCTCTCAGGGAAACTTAGCTCAGCTGCTTATGCCATTAAGAAGGTTCGTAGGTTGACTGATGTCGATACGGCTAGATTGGTTTATTTTAGCTACTTTCATAGTGTTAAGTCATATGGCATATTATTATGGGGTAGGGCCGCTGACATCGAAAATATTTTTATATTACAAAAACGGGCAGTTAGGGCCATTTACCAGTTAAAGACAAGTGTCTCACTTAAAGAAAAATTTAAAAATATTGGTATTCTTACTGTAGCATCGCAATATATTTATGCCAGTGTTATGCATGTACGACTACATATAAATTCTTACAAAATGAATAGTGACATACACAATATTAATACTAGGAACAGGCACAAATTATGTGTACCATATTTCCGTTTACACAAAACGCATAGCCCTTTTATTAGGCTTAGTATAAGAATGTATAATAAAATTCCAAGTAATATTTTAGACTTGCCTTTAAGGTCGTTTCAGACAATTGTTAAAAGTAATCTTTTACTAAAGGCGTATTATAGTTTAAATGAGTATCTTGACGACAAGTACGCTTGGAAATGAATATTATTTTATTAGGTCAATTTCTTTTATTATTAGGTCAATAGGCAGTTTTATAGTGTAGTTAATTACCGTATTCTCTTTTGAACTACATTTGCATTCTTGTTCTACTCTTTTTATTATAAGTTATCTAATTTGTAAGGTGAGGGTAACTCGTGGTCATGAACTGCTAGCTAATAGATTGTTAATTGCTGCAGGTTCATATACCATTACTTTTCGGAACATACTGTTCCACCAAAGATCAGAACAGTCATGTTCGCGAGTTGCTTACATCAAAAGACGTAAGTGGATGCTCCTGTTTCACCATATTCACTTTGGGAGGCTTACTAAATGAACATAATTTATTGCTTGAGTATGATATCAATAACTATTAACTTTTGCAATAGTAGATAACTCACAATGTGAAACAGTTGCAGCTCCTTACAAATATAACATGTAAAAGAATTATACTGGCAGTTAAAAAGAGTGGCCACGAGTTTTATTGCCCGTTCTTTCTCGTGGTTCTACCTATTGCATTGCGAACGTGGCAGTAAATGTAAATGTAGAATCATCTAGTAATTAACTTTAATCTTTGACGTTCATAAGCGTCACTTTGTGACCTAAATGAATAAATGATTTTGAGTTTGAGTTTGAGTTTTGAGTGTGAATGACCTGATGTATAAAGGGCCCAATTTACAACAGGATTTACAGGAACTGATATTAAAGTGGCGTCAATATCGGTATGCCTATACATATGATATCGAAAAAATGTATAGGCAGATAATCGTGGATGAAGCAGATCAGCAGTACCAGCAAATAATCTGGAGACATGCACCGGATCAACCATTGCAAGCGTACAAGCTCACCACCGTTACTTACGGAACTAAATCAGCACCGTTTCTAGCGCTAATGACTTTGAAGCGTTTGGCCTCTGATAGCCGTGCTTTATATCCAGAGGCGTCCAAGATCTTAGAAGAGTCTTTTTACATGGATGACCTGGTCCATGGCTGCCATCGCATCGAAAAGGGGAAGCAGCTCATTAACGATTTGACAGCATTATTGAAATCCGGAGGTTTTACCTTAAGGAAGTGGTCCGCAAATCATCCGGATCTCCTTAAAGGTATTGAACACCAGAGCAGCAACGGTGAAATCATATTTAGTTTTAAGTCTGAAAGCACCTCCAAAACATTAGGCTTACGTTGGAACGCCGACAATGACAAGTTTACTTTTAGCTTTTCGTTAGCAAATTCGAAGGTGAAAATGACAAAACGGCTGCTTTTATCTGAAATCTCAAAGATCTTTGACCCGCTTGGGTGGTTGTCACCCCTCACAACTAAACTAAAAATCATATTTCAACAGCTTTGGTTAAATAAAATGAACTGGGATGAAGATGTTCCTGAAAATATTAAAAAAGAGTGGGCTGCTATAAAAGCTGATATGGAGTCCCTTAAATAGTGTGAGATACCTCGCTGGATAGGATATCAGCCGAATAACGTCATAGAGCTGCACGGTTATTGTGACGCATCAACAAAAGCTTACGCGGCGGTTATCTATGCACGATTTCGGCAAGGAAATGAACAATCCGTAACACTAGTTGTTGCTAAAGCTCGACTAGTGCCGATCACTAAAAGCATATCTTTGCCGAGATTTGAGTTAAGCGGTGCCTACCTACTAGCAAAGTTAATGAATAAAGTTATTGATTGCGTAAGCGATCTGGATATTCGAATCTATGGGTGGACTGATTCAATGGTTGTGTTAGGATGGCTACAAGGCGAACATAGCCGTTGGAAGCCTTTCGTGGCAAATAGAACGAAAGCTATTAGCGACATCATGACACCAAGCTGTTGGAGATACGTTCCGTCGGAGTGCAATCCGGCAGATGCAGCTAGCAGAGGCATTTCTGCTTTGCAATTAAAAAATCATAGCTTGTGGTGGCATGGCCCACAATCATCAAAAACATTCAACGAAAAGTTGGATAACAAAAACATCTATACTACTGATCAAGAAATAAAAGCTGAATTCACTCCAATTAACGTAACCTCTGTCCAGAATAGCAAAGAAAGCATTATACTACAACTGTTGCTTAAATTTTGTTCAATTGACAAGATCATTAAAATAGTAGCATTGATTTTAAGAGCTATTAAATCAATACGTTTTGATGCAAATAAAACTTAATCAAGTAAATTGCCTAGTTTTCTTACGCTGTGTGAATTAAAGCAAGCAAAAATACTCATAATTAAATACATACAAAGAACTGAATTTCAGGATGACATATGTTCACTGAGAAAACATAATAAATTAAGTAGCAAAAGCAATTTATTAAAGCTAAATCCCTTTATTGATAGTGAGGGCATTTTGCGAGTTGGAGGACGTTTAAGCAAAGCTAATATGAGCATGGAAATGAAACATCTTGCCATATTGCCTCATAGCAATCGATTAACATCTCTTTTAATATAACAAGCGCATCCACTCACCTTTCATGGTGGGCCGAGATTAACTTTATTTAATCTGAGACAGAGTTACTGGGTGATTGGTGGGAATATAGCTGTAAAAATGGAAGTAAGAAACTGCGTAACTTGTACAAAACATGAGCCGAAATTACAACATCAGTTCATGGAAGAGTTACTCCAAGCTAGAAGCAACCCAGCCCCTCCATTTTACCACACTGGAGTGGATTATACTGGATACGTAGACGTGGAAAGTAGTAAGGGGAGGGGAATTAAGACTAGCAAAGGATACATAGCATTGTTTATTTGTATGGCGACCAAGGCTGTACACCTAGAGATTGTATCTGACTTGAGCAGTTCTGCGTTCTTAGCGGCGTTACGTCGAATGGCAGCTCGGAGAGGAGCGCCCCGACACATTTATAGTGATAACGGGACGAACTTTGTAGGAGCGAATCGAATGATTCAGGAAAGTTATCACGATTTTAAGAGCATTTTCGACATTAAGTTTTTAGCTGAACTTACTGATTTAAATATAGAGTGGCATTTTAACGCCCCGTCATGGCCAAGCTGGTGGCTTATGGGAGCGTGCTGTAAGAAGCTTAAAACACCACCTGAAACGAGTAGTCGGAAGTCAAAAATTGACTTTTGAAGAGTACAGCACTATATTAGCTCAGTTGGAGGTTTGTCTCAATTCGAGGCCATTATGTGCCTTGTCCGAGGACATTGAAGATCTGAACATACTTACCCCAGCTCATTTCTTAACCGGACGATGCGGTGCCGACGTCATAGATACAGAAGAAGATGCTAGAACTAGATGGCATTTATCAGCAAAATTATTCAATGACATCTGGCGGAAATGGAAATTAGAATACCTCACACAACTATCCATAAGAAGCAAATGGCGCACTACTCAGCCCAACATTAAAATCGGAGATTTAGTTACGATCAAGACGATAACTTGCCTCCCGGCAAGTGGATGATGGGCAGAGTAATCGAAACTCACCCAGGACCGGACGGATTGGTTCGTGTAGTCTCCTTGAAAACAAGGGGTGGCATCATCAAAAGACCTATTGTGAAATTGTCTATTTTGCCGGTAGCCTCCGCGTCACAAACCGTAGAAAATAAGCAAGAAAATATTAACAACACAAAGCCGGCAAAGGCGCCTAGTCACAGTAAACTTAAGTCCAATTTTACCTCGTTAGCAATGTCTTTAATAGTTTTCATGTTATTCTTGACATCGACGCACGCGGTATTCAATATATCCGTATTACCAAGCAACAATTCATTGTACTTTGAGTCGATAGATAACATGCAAGTTATTCGAGATAATTGGAATTTAATTGTATACTACGACATGGGCCCCTATTGGGAAGGGAATACTGCGGCAACGAAGATGATAAATTACGCAGAGAGATTCTGTTCATCTTTAAGCGATAAAAGTTACTGCAGTATGATTACAAAACAATTAAATCATGACTACAGAGATTTGCAGTATTTGCGCGCTAGACAGCGGCGCGGCCTCATCAATGGTGTCGGTTACGTAGCCAACAGTCTGTTCGGTGTATTAGACGAGCGATTCGCCGAACAATACCGACAAGATATAAACCTTGTTAAACAAAACGAGCGACACCTTGCTGACTTATTAAAAAACCAGACCTTGGTAATTGAGGCAGAATATAACGTGCTAAAACGTACCGAACAAACGATACAATTACAGAATAAAACTATAAATAAACATCTGAACCAGTTAGATAACGCAGTTCTCACCATGAAACAGGAAGTTGAAAACTTAGATAAAGTTCAGGACTTCACTTTGTCAGCAGTTACAGCTATTAACTTAGTTCAAAACTTGAAAAGGATTCAGGATACTCTTTTGGACACCATAACGGATGTGTTCCACGGGAAATTTAATCCTCATCTCTTAACCCCCGACCAGTTACAACGCGAATTGCAATTTATTTCTGGTCAATTATCCAAGGATATAACTTTACCTATAGACAATATACAATCGGATCTGAAGCATATTTATAGTATGCGAAAGTAAAAGCCAGAATGTTGAGGGAATATTTTATTTTCAAGATTACCTTTCCATTGACCAGCAGAGATAGCTAAAGAATTTACAAAATTGTACCAGTTCCTAAGCAAGTAGAAAATGATATGATCAGCGTACAGCCAGCTGCTGAGTTTATTGCGATTAATTTTAGAAAAGACCCTTTCTTTACCATGTCCTCTGTCGAGTTACAGCTATGTCTACATAATGATAAATCATATTTATGTCCAATAAATAAGGCAATTAACCACTTAGCCATTGATGAAAAGTTTTGCCAACTAGACAATAATATGAAACAATGCGCGGTAACTAGATCCCCTTGCCGTGATATATGGCTGCAACTAAATATGCCGTCAAGATATTTATACTTTTGTTGCAATTCGTATTCGTTGCGTATTATATGTCAAAACGACATTTCATTTAAACAGGTGACTGGTGCTGGTATCATTGACCTAGATTCTAAATGTATGATAAAAACGAAAGACTTTACTCTCTATTCTCATAGCCAATTTGATAATACTATTACATCTAGCTCTGGAATGCCAGTCCCTCAGATAGCTGAATTAAACCACATTGTGAACATATCGTTATCTCATTATTCAGAATATGACGACCCTCTGAATAGTACGTTAGTCAGCCTGGGCAAACGAATAGAACAACTGAAATCCGCCAATACCAACTCCCCAGAATACACTCTATCTACGCACGATATTCACCAGTATGCTATTTGTTACGTCTTACTCGGTGTAGCAGTTTTAGCGGCAGCATACCTTTTATGGAAGAGAAGAAAAGTGCGTTCTTAGGTGGAACTATCGCAAAGTGTAGCAAATAGTGTTGAGTATTCGCGAAAGCAGAGTACGGCTGACCGTCAGCCGAGTGCAGTGAATAATGAGATCAATAGTGCGGCTATTAATTCTAAACGACGTGACGTAGCGACATCTCCTATTGTGAAAAAATGTCGCTTCCAATTAGAAGATGTGTAAAAAATATGTATCTTTTTGGCGCGGGAGCATGTACGGTGAAACCATACACACACCTATAATATTCAAACACCTAACACAGCATTTTTACCTTAGTCTACAGTTTTATAATAATCACTCATTAGTACTCAATAAGCGTTGGACTCAATTAGCGGTCATCGCGCGTGCTCTCTCGCTCCTTTATATTATTCCATAGTTTGGTCTAAATAATAGATTAATTATTTTATCTTACTATCGAGTCTCATTAGCAAACCTACAAGCCCTTACATAAGTATTTTTATTAGTTTATAATGTAATCCAAGTATTTCTACATGACAGCTCAAAGAATGAGTGTAATGTGGTTATGATTTGTATATTCGTGTTGACTGCGTCAGAGCCTGGTCACGAGATCGGTCTAAGCGGCGAGTGGAGCGGCAGGGCGATGTACATGGCGCGTTTACTCTGAGTCTGCCGCACGCCGCGTCACAGTAAACGGGCCATGTACATCGAAAACGCTCGCCGCTACCGCCTGCCGCTGTAGGCCGTGACCGGGCCGTCAGTGTTTGTGGTGAAGCGGTAATCGATTGTGAATCATTTGGTTTTGAGTTTAATGCCCGGTTAGGGCAAATTGTGATATTATTGACTTTTTCTGTTGTCGGCTTGGAATCTGGCGGTTAGCGATATTGTACCCATGTACCTGGGAAAATATGTTAAGCCATTGTTCCTGCGTCCAGACTCTATCCGGTCGAATCACACACTAAGTGATCATTCGTTCGTTCATATCATTTGTACCTGCGGCAGAGATTTCAGTGTGTCGATGTAAATGGGACTACATCCTCTAAATTACCTATACAGCTAGGCGTTCCACAAGGCTCAATTTTAGGTCCTTTTCTATTTCTTGTATATATTAATGACTTACCTTTTTATTTAAAAAACATCTGTGATGTTGTACTTTTTGCAGATGATACGTCACTTATTTTTAAAGTAGATAGGAATAGAAATCAATTTGATGATGTAAATAATGCACTATTACAAGTTACACAATGGTTTACAGCAAATAACCTAGTACTTAATTCTAGGAAAACTAAATGCGTTAAATTTGCTTTACCTAATGTAAGACAACTGGGACCTAATATTATGCTAGATAGGGAGGAACTTGACACAGTAGACTCTACAGTGTTCCTAGGTATTACACTAGATAATAAGTTACAATGGGGTGCACATATAGCATGTCTTGCAGGAAAGCTAAGCTCTGCTGCGTATGCCGTCAGAAAAGTTAGGCAACTTACTGACATCGACACGGCTCGTTTAGTTTATTTTAGCTATTTTCACAGTGTTATGTCCTACGGCATTTTGTTATGGGGCAAAGCTGCGGATATTCAGAATATCTTCGTTCTACAAAAACGAGCGGTAAGAGCAATATACATGTTAGGTGCAAAAGATACTCTTAGAGAACGCTTTAAGTCTATAGGAATTCTTACAGTAGCCTCGCAATTTTTATTTGCTAATATTTTGTACATTAGGCAAAATATAGGTTTATTTACCACAAAAAGCGATATACATAACATAAATACTCGAAACAGGCATAGGTTATATGCCCCTTATCATCGTTTACATAAAGTTAATAATTCTTTTGTAGGGCTAGGTATTCGTATATACAATAAAATACCAATTAGTCTTTTAGAATTACCATTTAGTACATTTAAAACTAAAATAAAAGACTGCCTTATTAAGAAAGGTTATTATACTATTAATGATTATTTCAGTGATAAGGATAGCTGGTCACTTACGCTAGACAACTCATGATCTTTATACCTAATTAGAATTATATAGATAATTTGCATTTTTCAGTTAATCTTTATATAATATTTCTAGTTCTTTTAAATTACTGTTCATGTATTATTAGGTCATTCAACTTAGGTACTACATTTACAT
This sequence comes from Euclidia mi, assembly GCA_944739405.2. Taxonomy (NCBI): domain Eukaryota; kingdom Metazoa; phylum Arthropoda; class Insecta; order Lepidoptera; family Erebidae; genus Euclidia; species Euclidia mi. The sequence continues at coordinate 6,947,506 of OX123191.2, read as the reverse complement.
TTGCATTGTTGTTCCACTAATTTTATTAAAGTTTTACTGCACTGTAAGATGAAGATAACTCGTGATTATGGGCTGTAAACTTATGTTTTAGTAATTTTGTGTATTCATATACAGTCACTTCTGTAACATATATTGCCACCATATAGTTATGAACATGGTCGCGAGTTGCCTACATTATAAGACGTAAGTGGATGCTCCTGTTACACAATATTCACACTGGAAGGCTACTACAGCAGTTAAATTGGTAACTGCATTAATTATTTAAGTATTATGTATGTTCCTAATTACTATTTACAAGTAATTAATTACAATGTGAAACAGTTGCAGCTCCTTACAAAAACAAAATATGTAACATAACACTGGCGATTAAAAAGAGTGGCCACGAGTTTTATTGCCCGTTCTTTCTCGTGGTTCTACCTATTGCTTTGCGAATGGGCAGTAAATGTAAATGTAGAAGCATTAAGTAATGTACATAAAAAATTGACGTTCATAAGCGTCACTTTGTGACCCAGATGAATAAATGTTTTTTGACTTTTTGACTTTTGAATCTATTAATTCTTAGAATTATTTAAATTTTCAGGAATAATCGACCGTCAAGGGCCTCAGTAACATGTACTGAATCACTGGTATGAGTTTTCGGTACGTCGTTTGTTTGTTGTTTGTTTGTTTGTTTTTCGTGTGAGTGTGTGGCCAACTCTGGTGTCGGAGTTTTCAGACCGCCCTAAGGCATCCGACATGGTCTAATGATCCTTATCCTTAGACAAGAACCGGGACCGACAGCTTAACGTGCCCTCCGAAGCACGGTAGCACTCAGATGTAGATGCCACACACGGTCACCCATCCAAGTGGTGACCTGTGCAAGCATTGCTTAACTTTACCGATCTGTTACAAATGGCAAACCAAGTCTCGCTATGAGCGCAACAAACACCGTTCCTTACACCCTGTATTCACCTAACTCATAAACTACAATATATATCTGCCATGGCGGTGTGTGTGGCACAAAATCAAAGTGAGTGCACTGCCGGAGGCAACTTCACGCACGTACAGCGAGAAAAATGTTGGTACCTTCTGAGCCTGCCCCGACGCACAGTACATATTGATCGTAATCTCTCAAGCGGCTACTAACCCGGTGATGCACTATGTTTCCTATAAACTATTTGGTGTAAGAATCTGGCTGGAAGCTCTGTAGTGTTACTTTCTATCGAAACAGTTTTAATTACTTTATACTTTCGCGATTCGTTTCGCGAAACTATAAAAATAGGAATGGGTTCATCCCGTGATCATAGTTGATGAACATATTATATTCTCACATTATTTTCAGCGTTGTATATTGTAGATGTCCTTCAAGTAAGGTCACATAATACTATTATCTGTGTTTGTTGATGACGATTATGAGTAATATTATTCCAAATAACACTCAATCACAGGGCAATTCTTTGCACATATTTTTAATGGAATACTTTTTGTGGTACCTAATTGTCAAAATATTAACTATTAAAAAAAACAATGTTAATAAATATTAAGGTTGTTCAGTATTGGAACATAGAAATAAATAGACGAATTGCAAAGACAAACTTATTATATTTTAACGTAATTTAGATATACATTTGAATAGGCGTGGTCGCTAATTGGGTCTTTAAAGGTAAGTGAAGCATGGTGCTAACGGTCGTCGCACCGCCGCGACGCCCCCGCGCGTCTTGTCCCCTCCGCAGCTCCCTTGGCGTTTATTTTAAGCACCAAGAAAGGTCTCATAATAAAAAGAAACTGAAAAACCTAATCTTTTGCCTTAATAACCCAAGAAAGTGTAGGTAACCAGAAACGCACTACGCATATCGATTGCGATCCGTGGATTGTTCCACATCTGTGTTGTCACAGACGTAAGTAAGCGTCGCACGCAATGTACCTACTATGCCACGCTGTTACACACAGCTTGCATGTTTATTGCTTGAATGCATGAATTTTGGTTATTTTTAACTAAACTTCTCTTCCTGTTTTGGGTATGACGATAAAAGAGTTATTTTTTTAAAGAAAGAATCACATCATCGGTTATGCGTATTTAATGTGGTTTGAGTAATTCTATGAATGAATTGTAAAAACATTCCAAGGAAGGTACTTAGAGTTAAGGTACATAATAAGTTCATTCTTTGCAAAGATATCTAATCGCCGTTGGGTGTAACCAGAGTCTAAATAATGACATAATGTTAACTCAATTAAAATTATACTGTTTGAACTAGACTCGATAGGCTCCAAACATATTTGTTTGTTTGCTTTGACATTTCTAGCAAACAATTTAATTTACTCATGGAAACATTTTATTCGAAACCACAAAATACTAGGGAAAGTTCAATAACATTTAAAATAAAATGAAAGATTTTCCATGTACTACACACCGCTGCAAAATATTAACATTTGAAAAAAGGTATTCATCAAATAAATGCACTGCGTGTTTGCACTATAAAAAGTAAACACTCTGATCAAATAGAACTCAAACCAGTCCAAAGGTAAAGTGTTGTACATATTTGCGATTCGCGTACCGTGGAAAAAAAATTGTAAGCAAACGATATGCACATTATCATACATTTATCTGTCTACTTTGTATGAAAATACGTTCGTTCATTAAGAAATAACTCGACGAATATTAATATTTCTCATGCATGTATTCATATAAACTTTAAAATATTTTAGTCGAATCATCGATGTGTGAAAATTTGTTATTTATTTTATTTTATTTTTACCAAGCATAATTGTACATATTGCGGGGTAGCACGCTGTGGTTATTGATTCATATTTATTGTCATAATAAAATTAACATCATCTTTTGTAGTCCACTGGACACTGCTACAAATTCAACATAATTAATTCGCTGTCAACAAAAAAAACATTGGCTTTGAAGCTGTTTAAAATAAAATTGTTTATGTAAGACTCTAATCAGTCGGCGCGATGCGGTAAAAAGATGACTCGATACAACTGACAAATAATGCTATCGTTCAGCAATGCTTCAAACCCCAACAGGCACCAATAATCTAATCTGCAGGCACCATTAACTGTTACTTTAGCAGGCAATTCAACGGTATTGATATTTTTGCAGCTATGCATACTCCGTTGATAAAGCTTTCTTTCCCAACAGGGTATGCATAGCTGTTAGTAGCGTAGCATATGTCTTTATACACGCTACTGCACCGCATCGCCATGTTTGCGTATCAATATGCGTACTTTTATGAAATCATGCGTAAAACAGTAATGGTTTGAAATGCTTTTCATCAAATTTGAAGTATATTTTTATATATCTTCCATTTCGTAATTGAAAGTTGCCAAATAGCCATTTATTTATAAAGCGTATTACCTATTTGAAAATATTACTAAGGTATTTTGGGTATAAGGACGTAAAGGTTAGCTGATTTTCCTTGCAGTGTTTCTGTGGCTCCCAGATGGATCATTGTGTATATCGCCATTTACACATCTTATTAAATTAATTCAAATAAGGTACGAATGACATCTGAGAGTCATACGTTTTATGTAATTGAATTTCAAGTCTTTCTAATGCATTATTTAGGATTATTATTAGCTGTCTGTATTCCTTAGCCGTTTAAACTTTTACTATGCCATATTAAAACGTCCATTTATAAATAGGAAGGAGTCGGTTGTGGCGGCCCTCGTAGGACATTCGTCTAACCAATTAAGAACCTTTTGAAAACCGGAAAGGTCCGAAGCACCCGAAACCGACGAGCATGTATCAAAAGTGGAATGAATGTGGGTAAAGTGCGGTTGGTTTGTAAATATAGATGTATGTAAGTGGTGTTCCGTTGTCTCTGCCTAACCCGACGACAAAAAGGCGTGAGATATGTAAGTAGTATGACATTTTTGAACAAACATAAGCCAATTCTTATTTTCACACAGAGTTTATGAGTAAGGTGCTTATTGTCCACGGATTCGCAAGCTTCATGCTAAAATTCATTAAATTTGATTTGGCCACTTTCACGTGAAACGATACATATTATTCATTTTTACTCGACTACGGCAAAGCCAAAAGGAAGAGGGTAATTTTTAACATATTAATAAAGGATATTCACGTAGGTAACTAAAACAAGGGACTTTTAAATGTATCTTCTAATGGTGAACGCACACTTATCCGAGCCGAACGCGTCGAACGAGTCGAACGAAACGAATTTTAGAATTCTTTATACGAAATCTCATGAAACCTCGCACACTTGCCCGCGTCGAATCGTCCGAATCTGGAAGAACCCCAGAAATCCTAGACGAATTCGAATGACGTCATCAGATTCGGTGCGGTTTGTGCGGTCGACTCGACCGATGCGCTCGCATTCTATCAATTGGGTATGAAAGAGCAACGCGCGAGTACTATTTCCGCATTGTGTTTCTTCATCTTCCATTATCTCGTCAAGATCCATCACAATTCACATGTAATAACAATGCGACAGGCGTAAAGGAAATGGAAACCATTTGTTCGATGCGCTCGATTCTTTCAGCGCGGTCGATTCTTGCTAATGTGCGAGGCTTCCCTGATTTCGATTCGTTCGACGCGTTCCGCTCGGATAAGTGTGCGTTCACCATAAAACCACACAATGTTCAGTCAGTAGTTTATACTACAGAATGCACTATAGTTTGTGTAGAACGTCCTCCCATAGTTCGCCAAAGACGATATTAAACCACAATGCAATTGCGGGCTAGCCAAGCATCCTTTACGAGACGTGACTAGTTTCACTCAAACGTTTTCGTACGTTTTGCCGTATGAGGAACACCCATATGTCGATAATACTGCTATGCGGCGATTTTATTGCAGAAAGATGAGATCATCAAATAACTTAGTCGTAGCGTGAAGTTCAATATATTAAATGCGAGAATGATTTGATGTTTTTAAACACAGGTTGCAGAACCGGGATATCACTTTGTGACCACAATTTATCTGTCCCACTGCTGGACACAGGTTCTACGGATTACTACCTTGGTTAACTACGGATTGGCTGAATTCACATGTCTTTCGAGAACAATGTTGAAAACTCTCTAATATGCAAGTTACCTCATGTTGTTTTCCTTCAGCCAGCAAGCGATAATAGGGGAGTTTCCTGCTAGTAAGATAAATTATAAAAGATTCTTAATAGTAAAACATGTAAAAATAATGGTAGTTTTATTCATCGATTAATTTTAAAACTTTATTTTACATTTTTTATTGTCAATTCATTGATAACAAGTATGCTACTTGACAGCAAAAAACTATGACGCCCCTATGTCATATTTCATACAAAAGCCGTAGTAAAGTTCCTTTTTGACATTTCATCAAAAGTGTTTGATTTGACTAGTTGGAAACAACCCTATTTACAAGTTCTTACGTAATTCACGTTGAACAGTCAGAATAGCTTGCCGTGGGCTTAAACTCGACACACAGCGAAGCAGTTTATTAGTTAGGTACTCCTCAAAGCCATCACTGCCACTAATATTTTTTTTATAAACTTGGTTTAAATTTTTAGTTTGAACCTGATTTCTCTACGAGACGATACATTTTCAAAAGGTCCGTAATAAACTTTTTATCACTATTCGTAGATAACAATACCTAGTCATATTTTATTTCGGAACGCAAATCAGGCATAAATTGACTTATCACTTATCGGCGCTATCGATATATCCTAAATAGTTTATAGGTATCAACCGTCAATGTTATACATTTTATTTAAAAAAGAGGACTTTTGTAAAGTCTAGTTCGACATTAAATGCTATTTTATTATACATGGGTCCGACTCAAATATCAACACAAATTTAGCGTCAACATTTATTTCGAATGCTGATAATATTGTTGACACAGTTACTTTATCAACTATAATAATATGGTCGACTTGTTGATAGACCAATCAAATGTAAAAAAGTGTAGGTGTAGGTACTTTTTTCTTTTTATGTAAACATTTAATTAGCGATGCAGACACTGAAATTAGATATTATAATAAATATATGTGACCAATTAGTATTTTCTTTAAATAGCGACTAACACACGTGCATGATAATAAGGACTTGAAATGTTTCTTGATATGTTTCGCGAGAGAATATTAATGTAGACGTTTATGTTTATTTTTATTTTGTATGGCAAATTGGAATTGAAACGTCAGCTTATATTTTTAATGGCGATCAATCTTAATATACCCACCTACGCTTTCATAATTTACATTATCGGCTTTTGCTAGAAATTGCCATTAAGAAGCGCACAAATTAATTTGATACGTAATTATTTGGCGCTGAATGAATCCTGTATCGCGGGGACTTTTACAAATATTTAAGCAACGGACACAAATAACGCACAAACGCGAAACAACAATTTGTAGATTACACAAGGCATGGTTCTGTCTTCTTCTTTCTCTTACCGTTATCCCAGTTTCAATCTAGGGTTCACTTACTAGTCTAATCAGATTTGGCTGAATATTAGCTTTTCCACAGAGCAACTGCCTGCCTGACCTGCGTAACCCGAAGGGATAGCGATATTCCATAATTTAGACTAGTGTCAGTTTAATTAGAAGGAACTGACGCCCTGTAATGACTGTCAAAGATCTTCATGACAGTCGGGACCGAGGGCTTAACGTGCTCTCCGAGGCACGGGACAAGCGATAATTAACAATTAAATACGCACATAACTCCGAAAATGTGTGAAAAATGTGGTGCGCGGCTTGGATTCGAACCCGATACCCTCTGCATGGCAGTCTGTTGGTGTCTCCACTCGGCTATCGCTGCCGCTACAAAGCATAGTTATGTGTGGGCATCAAACCTACAGCATTCAGACCTGTGCGAAACGATAAGGCGGCTTACATCACCACGCTATTAAATCTTTAGTCAACATTGATAATATATCATGTATATTCTGATATACATAATATATCATGTATATTCTGGCTTATAAATATTCACTTCACAATTTAAAATCAAATCAAAGGAGTTTTAAAGGTCGATTACATCATTACGAAAAGAAATGAAAACTCCTTGATTCCAAATCATTGAAATTCAAAATATAAAATATAAAAGGAAGCACTGAACTTGTTGAGCTGAGAAATAAGTAGCTCCGTAAACAGTTTATAATAAAAAATATCGAGCACATCAAATTAAGAAGTTCTCGTTAAGTGGACGCAGTCGCGTAGAAAATTTAATTAGTATCGGAGGAGAAGTTATTTTTAGGGTACTGTTGCAGTACGCAAGGAAACCGTATAAAGTAGTTCAGAAAGTGGGCAAGAACATTGAAATAAGGTTATACTAGAGAAGCCACGAACATAAATTGTGCGTTGCGGACCATAATGTTTCAACCAGAAAAAAATATATATTACTAATTAATAAAGAAACATGTCGACAATACCAATGTTTTTGTGTTTAACAGAGGAACGTAAATCAAATGTCTAGAATTGATTTGATTAGATATTAAGTACGTAAACCTATACCTACTTGGCCAGCGTGGTGGACTATGTTCTTTCCCATGCAGTAACCGTGCCCAATAGTGGTACAGTATAAATATAGAGCAGACAATGAGCCATTAAGTACTAGCGATGTAGAGCGCTGCGTCACAATGTCTTAGTATGATTGATTGATTGATTGATTATTCTTTATTGTACACCTTACAAAAAGTTACATTATAGAACAAAATATATACAAAACACAAACAGAATGTACAAATGGCGGCCTTATCGCTAAAAGCAATCTCTGCCAGGCAACCTTAGGATGGACAGATGGTAAATAAGTTTAGTGCGATAAATGGTGTAGTTTAAGGACAACCAGAATGGTATACAAGTAGTTCATAGATATACAGAAACATATATACATACACACATACATATACCTACATATACATACACGACATACACATATAAATATATATATATATAATATAAAAATAATATATAATACATACTATAACTATAATGAAAGATGTTATATGGATGAAAGATAGTGCGATTTCAACAAACCTTTAAATATACTAGGTGATTTTGCTCTACGAATATCTAGAGGCAATGCATTCCACAGGCGCACAGCTTGTACAGTAAAAGATTTGTCAAAATAATTAGTGGAATGCATTGGTATCTCCAGCCTCAAGTCCACAGACGACCTCAAGGACCTTGAATGTGTGTCATGAAGGAACTTAAAACGTTCTTTAAGATATGAAGGACTATTGGGATTAAACAGGATATTATACAGTAATGTAAGAATATGAGTATTTCTGCGAAGGTGAATCGGAAGCCAATTGAGCCTGTTGCGGAATTCTGAAATATGATCATATTTGCGTACACCAAATATAAAACGTATGCAGAAATTTTGGAGACGCTCAAGTTTGTTCAGTTGCTCCTCTGTGGGGTCAAGATAGCTGACATCAGCGTAGTCAAGGATCGGCAGAAGCAAAGATTGTGCAAGTGCAATTTTAGTTGCAGTTGGAAGGAAATTGCGTAATTTTCGTATTGATGCGGCTGAAGCAAACAGTTTTCGACTTGTTTCTTGTATCTGAAGTCGCCAAGACATTGTTTCATCTATATGGACACCCAAATTTTTAACGGTTTTCCTAAATGATAGGTCTTTGCCATTAAAACTGATTCGTGGTAGATCAGACCAGACAATTTTAGCCAACATTCTTGGGCTGCCAATAACAATCAGTTGGGTTTTTTCAAGGTTCACTACGAGTCCATACTTCTGAGTCCATTCGCAGATCCGCTCGAGGTCCGAGTTAATATTCTTACAGGCTTCTGCTAGCTTGTCAAAGGGAGCTTGCGTGTAAATTTGTAAATCATCTGCGTAAAGGTGGTAGGATGAAACTAATTGGTTTGAAATAGCTTTAATAAATATTGCGAAGAGTAAGGGGGATAGCACGCCACCCTGTGGTACACCTGCATTCGTGTTAGACCAAGTGGAATAAGTATCTTCAACGCGGACACGTTGCCGGCGACCAAACAGGTAACTTTGAAACCAGTCAATTACCGATGGAGATATGTTAAGAGAGCCGAGGATGCCAAGCATGATGTGGAAATCCACAGTGTTGAACGCATTACTGAAGTCAAGTAACGAGAGCACTGTTAGATTGCCACTGTCCATCCCTTGCCTAATGTCATCTGTAACACAAACTAAAGCCGTGGTGGTACTGTGTCCAGGTCGGAAACCTGATTGGTAAGGATTAAGGAGGGAATTTTCAGAAAGGAAGGAACTAAGTTGTTTATGGATGAGACGTTCTAGGACTTTTGATAGGAATGGTAATATGGATATAGGACGGTAATCTGCTAAAGTACAAGGTTTAGGTTTTTTAGGCAGGGGAATAATCAGTGCTTCTTTCCACGCTGAGGGAAAGATGCCAAAGGAAATAGACTGATTTAAGATATTGCATAGGACTGGAAGGATTTGGTCAAGGATGGGAAGGATCATTTTGCGGCTTACACAGTCATTACCGATTGCATTAGACGTGATTTCGAGAATGCTCTTCTTAACATCACAAGCGATGAATTGAGAGAAGATAAAAGGAGAATAATCTGGGGTTGGTAAAGAGGAAAGATGCTGTAGAGTGTTACTTTTAATATTTTCATCAAACTTGGACGAGGAAGAGAAATGCATGTTAAGAGAGTCAATATTGATATTATTTGGAATAGATTTTTGCTGTGTCTTACCAACACCCAAAGTTTTGAGAAATTTCCAGACCTTTGCTGGATCACCGTTTTCAACTGACTTATGGATATGTTGGCGTTGTGCTTTCCTACACACCTGATAAGTTATTGTAGTAAAAATTATAATAAAAAGAACAGTAATTACATAAAAAACGGTCAAGTGCGAGTCGGACTCGCGCACTGAGGGTTCCGTACAAACCTGTAAGTAGGTATATATAATAATTTAAAAAAATATGTGATGTAACCAAAAATTTAAGATTTTTGAAATTTTTCCTATGTGCTATAAATAAAACGTTGCTTTATGCCAAATTTGAAGATTCAAGATCGACTGGAAGTATCCTTTAGTTTTGACTTGAGCATTTGATATGAATTTCAATTTTATAATATCTCTACGGGTTCATGAGGAACGGGGTAGTACCTTTACATACATACATACATATCCGTGGTGCCGTGTGGTTGACGGCATAGAATACAAGTGTCACCACCCCCTATCTTCCCGTGGGTGTCGTAAGAGGCGACTAAGGGATAACACGATGCAAATACCATCTTTGCGTAGAGACGGAAAACTCGACATCAAACCCTATACGACAGCCTCGTTGGTCTCGCGGCATAAATGTGCGCGTGGGATCGGGAGGTCCCGGGTTCGATTCCTGGGTCGGGCAGTGTTATTGGGTTTTTCTGTCACGAAATTCTCAGTAGCCGCACGGAGTCTGGAAATGTGCCCGGTACGGCAATAGGCTCGCCCCTTATTACGTGGGACTAAAGTATATCTGGCGAAAAGTGGGTGTAGAAATACACCTCTGCCTACCCCTTCGGGGATAAGAGGCGTGACGTTATGTATGTATGTATGTATGTACATACATATCGTCACGCTTTTTCACGGGAAGTACCCTGTAGGTTTTGATTCCCTTGTGAGTTTCGACAATTTGCGGCATAAACAGCTGTATCTTTTGATTGCGTTGGCTCAGAAGTTTGATTTTATTACAGCTTAAAGATATTATAAACCCGAGTATTTGATATGAATTTCAATTTAATACCTTTGCGCGTTTATAAGGAAAGGGCTTGTAACTTTAAAATTGTAATTATGATTTTTATTATATGATTCAACAAAAAAATTGCGCAATTTTTCCTTTATCTGTGCTATAAGACTTTGGTTCCTACCAAATTTCAAGAATCTGAATCTACGGAAGTACCCTGTAGGTTTTGATTCCCTTGCCAGTAGTTACGAGTTTGAAAATATGCTAAAATTGCTGTTTCTTTTGATTGTGTTGAGATCGAACTTTGATTTTGTTACAGCTTAAAGTTATTATAGACCCGAGTATTTGATATTAATTTCAATTTAATAACTTTACGCGTTCACGAGGAAGAGGTAGTAACTTTAAAATTTACATAATTTTATTTTATGTATCTAAAAATTTACGGCTTTCGCAATTTTTCCTTTATCTGTGCTATAAGACATTGCTTCGTACGAAATTTCAAGATTCTGAGATCCTATAAGGGTTCCGTTTATTCATTTCGAGGTACGGAACCCTAAAAACATAGGAAAATAGTCGTTTTATTTTATAGTTACTAATAAATTAACCTTTATTCTGATAAGCTGTAACGCACCCTTCTATTTTTAAAAAATGAAGAGAAATCAATCACGTATTGTGGTACATGGTACTGCAATAGGCTTGTGTCCGCTAAGAATACATCGGTTTGATTGTAGTATCTATAGATTCATTATGATTTTAAGATGTCAATAAAGTTTATTATTTACTAGCTTTCGCCCGCGGCTTCGCCCGCATGAAATTTTAATAAAGAGTAGTCTATGTACTTCCCCAGGTTTCAGACTATACATATCAAATTTCATCACAACGGATCTGCACATTAGCCGTGTAGCATACCTACATATATTATAAACAGATAATTCTTAAAATTACTTTTGTTTTCATAGTCGTCAAACTTCAGGTAAAGATTAGTATGTAGTGTATATTATTAAAGTTATTGAAGAGCTTATGTACCTACTGAATAGAATAGCAACAAAAATAAAAACTGAAAGCGTTACCACAAAGTACAAAATCAGACCGCCCCTCCGCCCCGCTGCGCTTCAGCGCGCCAACTCATTGAGCGATTTTAATAACGCTGCGCTTAGGTCAATTATATCGTGATAACTATTAAACTATGCGTCCAAACTACTTACTGTAAAAGAAAAAGTTCATCTACATTAAATAATGATCTGGCAACAAATCTATCAATTTTGAAAACAATTTGATAACTACTCTAGAATGAGCATTGTAAAAAACATAAATATATTTTTTATGTTATACTTACTGTTTTATTACAATAAAAATGATGTTGTTAAGTTAGGTACTAAAAGCAAAAAAGTAATTCGGCTACCAGATCGCAACAATCTTCTTATGAATCTTGGGTATAGATCAGACAAATATAAAATCTTTGGGCAAGTGAATTTTTTTAATAATGTTTACTCTGGATACGCTACGCCCAAAACAAATTATTTTGAGTTAATTTTTATTTTCAAGTTTGTGGTACTTACTTCTCATTCTTTTTTCATAGTGGCCCCTTTTCTACCAATCAAGCCCTGTCATTCGATACCCATATTGAGTTATTTGTGGAAAATATGTAATCCGCAATTTTGCGGCGACAGCCATCTTGGATTTTTCATAGTAAGCTCCATTCTACCAATTAAACCCTTTAATTTGATACCCATATTGAGGTATTTGTGGAAATATGTAATCCGCCAGTTTGTGGCGGCAGCCATCTTGGATTTTTCATAGTGAGGTCCATTCTACCAATCAAACCATTTCATTTGATACCCATATTGAGGTTGTTGTGAAGTAATATGTAATCCACCATTTTGTATCGGCGGCCATCTTGAATTTACAATCATTTAAATATTATCTTTTAATCTCGATGACAATATGAGTGTACTGTACCAAATATCAGATCAATCATCAGAAAGGGGGTAAAATTCCAATTACTAAATTTGACCCAAATGCAAATAAATAAAGATAATACAGGATTTTTGCCGACTTAGTTGATACTTTTCATTATAGTATGGCAACATTATACAAAATCTTTATAAATTGTAACCTATGTGTTATTCTGATGTATAAACTATATTACTGTAAAGTTTCATCCAAATCCGTTCAGTATTTTTTGCGTGAAAGAGTAACAAACATCCATCCATCCATCCATCTATCTATACATACATCTTCACAAACTTTCACATTTATAATATTAGTAGGATTATAAAAAGGTAAGATTCATGTTATTTTTAGGATACTAAACCTAATCGATTCCCGGGTCAGGCAAAGTGTTATTGGGTTTTGCCGTTAGGAAATTTTCATAGACTCGCCTCTATTACGTGGGACCTAAAAATTCCTGGCTAAATGTGGGTGTAATATTACACCTCTGCCTACCCCTTTGAGGATACAGGCGAATGCACGAAGGGCGAAGAGGTTTAAGTTAATAGTTTATGTTTGTCAAACATCCCGCAAACCAGGATTAATTCCAAGTGTGGTAGTAGACTCTAAAGAAACAAATGTACCTACTGTAATTAACTGTATTAAAGTACCCTTCGAAATAAAAACAATACTAAATATATATTGTAAGGTTATAGTTGTAAGATAATTAAAAACAAATTGTAATTCTATAATAAGTTATTTATATTGAATAAAAATACCATTGCATTAACATGTATTTATAAAACAATTCTGACACTTCAAGTAATCGATTCCTACGACATCCATTAAACGATTTATTTAAGGTAATTTAATAAAATGTTATGGCAACACTGTCGGAGGAAGCGATGGTTGGAGTGGGGTAGAGTTAACGTGGAAAAAGAAAGATGTGGTATTGGGGCAGTTGACCGCAGGTCGCCAATAGAGAAACAAGTGACAAGTGATATTTTTACGGTGGTGGTGTAAAGTTGGTTCGTGTACAAGTGTGTGAGATAATATATCGAAGTGTAATTACCTAACGTGCTGGAGTTTTATTTATTGTATAGTCTGAGGGACTATACTGTGGATCCTTTTTCAACATATCAGAAGTGGCATAACGCACGTAAGTAAAACATATTTTATTTAAATTGTTAACGGCCATCGGATATGTTTTAAAATAACATTACTGACGGTAGCAGTGACATGAAATATTATAACATTTTATTAGATTGTAACGTATTCAATCAAATAATGTTGTACAGCTGTTAATAAGTATAAATTGTTTCGTTTACAAAGAGAATATAGTAAAAGTTTACATAACCTTGCAAATTCAACATGTGTTGTTTTGCTATTATAGGATTGTATTATCAAATCTTTACCACTCTAATTATTAAACCATTGGTTTTCGAGGCACGCTTGTTAAACAGTCAGATTTATGAGTCGACTACCTTCACATGTGCCCAAACTTTCAACTTATATCCATAATAAGTATGTCTATAATTATAGGTACAAGGTTTAGTTGGTACGTAGTTTATTATATTACCGATTGCACCCTGCCACAGTGATAGTAAATATTATAGAAAATAAATAACATGATTGTCTAATAAACTACAAAGGAAATAAAATATATTTTCACGTTTTATTTTATTTAATTGCTAACGTTTTAATAGAGGTTATGATTCACAATATTATCACAGCTATAATTAATTGGATTTGATCTTCTACGTCCTTTATTTATGATTATATAGTCATAAAGTAACATTTATTTTTGTTTTCGAGTTCTACCACATGGATGAGGATGGTGAACGACTTACTTGATACTTGATACTTGATGGCACGGGCTGTTTCCGCAACTCCACGTCTTGGCGTGTATTTTGCGTGCAGGTGGGAATGGTGTCTTCATTCGAGCCACCCCAGCTCTTCGAGGAAGGCCAGCAGACTCTTGATGTGGCCCACTGCCTCCCTCAGGGTGCTGTATCTCGTCAGGTACTGCTGCCTGTACTGTGCGACCTCAGGGCAGTCGAGGAGCAGGTGGACTGCCGTCTCGTCCGCTGCCATACAGGCCCTGCACAGCGGGCTGTCGGTGATACCTATAGTAAATAGGTGTTTATTAAAGAATCCGTGTCCTGTGTAGGCGGCCGTGACTGTCCGCAGTTGTTGTTTGGACAGCCGGAGGATTTGTTTGGCTATCTTACCGTCTACTGCGGGAAGAGCCTCCTTGGCCTGCCTACATGTTTCAATACCAATCCAGGACTGGTTGTGTTGGGTCCTGGTCCTATTCTTTACCAGGTTGCGATAGAAACCAGAAGGGAGGGGAATAATGGGCTCGGGTCCCACCACCTCTAAAGTGGCCCCTCTTCTGGCAAGTACGTCGGCTGCGTCATTCCCTCTTGAGCCACTGTGGCCCTTGATCCATTGCAGTGTTAATTTGTTTTGTTTACCTACCTCTGTTAGTTTCTGGTGGCATTCAAGCGTGAGTGCCGAGGTGATAGTATGGCTTTTGAGGGCTGAGAGGACAGCCTTACTATCTGAGAGGATCCTAATGGATCGTTCCCTTACCTCACGTGCCATGATTGCTGTGGCAGCTAGGATTATGCCAAAACATTCGGCCTGGTAGACCGTGTTGTAGGCTCCCAGCGGTGCTGCGATGTTGATGTTAAGGTCCTCGGAGAATACTCCTGAACCCGTACCTGTATCCGTCTTAGACCCATCTGTGAAGATCGTGAGCTCGTTGTGGCCAACCGCTCCCTCGTGTAGATCCTCGTACAGTTGGATTTTGTATTTCTTATCGAAAACAAATTGTTTCGGTATTCGGTCGCCAATGGCTTGTGTGAGAGGAACTTCTTTAAACAGTGTGTTTAAGTTGCTAGTGTGCAGTGTGTTAGTGTCTTTCCAGAGCTTCAGTGCTCTTAGCCGGATCGCCGACATCGTTGCTTCCTGTTGTATGAACAGGTGCAATGGAGGCAAGTCCAGCAACACTTCGAGTGCCGCTGTAGGTGTAGTTTTCATGCAGCCTGTGGCCGCTAGGCATGCAAGTCTTTGAAGCTTTTGAAGCTTGTTGGCGGCCGTTGTTAGGTTGGTCCGAGGCCACCACACTACTGCGCCGTAGCTTATCATCGGACGTATTATTGTCTTATAGAGCCATAAGACAATTTTGGGGGATAGGCCCCATCGTTTACCTATCATCTTCTTGCACTGCCAGAAGACGATGCTGGCTTTATTGAGCTTATTTTCCATGTGGCTGTTCCATGTCAATTTGCTGTCAAGAGTGACTCCCAGGTACTTTACCTCGGTGGACAGCTTGAGCTCTGTGTTGAATAGCCTGGGCAGTCGGTAAGTACCCAGCGCGCGTTTGTGTGTGAACATAACTAGTTCGGTCTTGTTCGGGTTTACTGATAATTCGTACTCATTACACCACCACTCTACTATGCGTAGAGCCTGTTGAGTAAGGTCGTACACTGTACTAGTTACCTTACCTGAGGTGAGAATGGTCAGATCATCTGCATATCCTATTGTGTAAAAATATCTCGCGTTGAGTTTGTCTATGAGTTCATTGATGACTAAGTTCCACAATAGCGGGGAGAGTACACCGCCCTGCGGGCAACCTTTAGTTATCAAGGCTGTCTGGGAGTCGCCGTGCAGGCGCACTACTCTTTTGCTGAGCATGTTTTGGATCCACTGTATGAGCATCTGATCCACACCATGTCTGGCTAGGGCGTTGCTTATACTGGAGAAGTTTGTCTTGTCAAAGGCTCCTTCTATGTCAATGAAGGTGCCCAGACAGATGCTTTTTTGTTGTATAGCAGCTTCTATCTGGTTCACGACCTGATGTAAGGCCGATTCCGTCGATTTCCCTGAGCTGTATGCATGTTGATTGGCATGTAGGGGTAGGTGTTTAAGTGCCCCACTTCTTAATTCCCTCTCGCATAGCCTTTCCAAGGCTTTAAGCATGAAGGAGGTCAGGCTTATTGGTCTGAAGGACTTTGCATTTGTGTAGTCTGTTTTGCCTGGTTTTGGTATGAAAATTAGTTTGACTTCCCTCCAATTCTTCGGTACATATCTAAGGGCCAGGCTAGCCCTCATGATTGCCAGAAGTCTTTTGCGGACCGGTTCACCCCCCCATTGTAATAACCCAGGGAAGATGCCGTCCAGTCCGGCTGCTTTGAAGGGATGGAAGCTATCGATGGCCCATCGGAGTTTTTCTTCTGTGACCACGGTGTTTGCGTGTCTCCACTCGTGTTCGGTCGCCACTGTTGGTGTATCGTGCCACGTTATTACCGGGGTGAGGACGCAGCCTGGGAAGTGTGTTTCTAGTAGGACGCGTCTTGTCTCCTCCTCCGATGTGGTGTATGTGTTATCCGGTTTACGGAGAGTACCTGGTGCAACCAACGGTTGCTGAGCCAGTAGTTTCCTTACCCGGTTTGCTTGTTGGCAAGATTCAATGCTCCCACAGAATTTCCGCCATCCCATGGTGCGTCTGAATCTGAGGCATTTCTTGTAGCTTGATTTGGCCGCTTTATAAGCGTCCCAATCTGCGTCCGCGCTTGTGTTCATTGCCCTGTTAAGGGCCCTTCTTACCTTCTTGCGCTTGCGTTCAAGCTCAGCGCCCCACCAGGGTTGTTTACCTGGGGTTGAGGGTAGAGTGGTTTCTGGGCATGCTGCGTGGTAGCTGTCTAGCATCGACTGCGTCAGTGTACATACCTGCTCGTCGATCTGTTCATTGTCACCCAGTACCGTCGGCATAGCAGTAAGGGTAAGTTTCTCTTTAAGTAATTGGACATACTTTGCTTTGTCAGTGTTGTGTGGTTTCCTGCGTGGCTGTGTAGGTTGTATAACGACTTCCATAGAGAAGCTGATCCATCTGTGGTCTGAGCACGATGCCTCTTTCGAGACGTGCCACGTGTACATGGTGAACGACACAAATTAGAGACACCGACGCGAAGCCGAAACCGAGGTGGTGGTGACGCGGGTCCCAGCCGATCGCGCACTCGCAGCCGAAGTCGTCTTGGGCAGAAGCGAGACCGAGAGCTGGACGTTGACCGGGAACGAGTCCTGCGTCTAGAACGAGAGCTGCAACGTGAACGGGAACTTCTACGCTAGCGAGAGAGAAGCTCGTCACGGACGAGTTACCCACGACTGGCGGAGCGTCGGGAGGACTGCGAGCGTCATGATACCCAGCATCCTGGACGTCCCGCATCGCATACCAGGTCACGTACTCCTTATTTTTCTACTAATGATGTGGCTAAAATAATTAAATCTATAAGGCATGGTCTTGAGTCTCAACCAGCAACCTCTAGTCAATAAAAATATAGATCACAAGAATATCCTTCCAATTTTTTTTTCCAAATTAAAAACCAGAGGATAGATATTTGGTTAAAGAAAGTTAATGAATGTGCAGCAGTATATGGTTGGGACGATAGAACCACAATACATTTTTCCCTGCAAAAGCTCCAAGGATTGGCCAAAACATGGTTCGAAAGTTTAGACACCATTATGTATACTTGGCAAGAGTGGCAAGAGAAGCTAACAAATGCGTTTCCCCACGAACATAACTATGGCCAATGCTTGGAAGACATTTTGAGGAGAAAAAGTAGATTCAATGAACCTATAGAGACATATTATTATGAAAAGTTGGCATTACTAAATTTGTGTGATATTACCGGTAAACGCGCGGTCGATTGCATCATTCACGGAATTAGTGATAAAACCATGAAGTCTAGTGCGCTAGCGTTGCGATGTACTTATCCAGTACAACTTTTACAATTTCTAATGAGCAGTAGGGACACAATGAACTTTCTACAATCTAATAATTTAAAAAATAGGAATATAACCGATAATAGTGATGGTTCGGCGGCAAATTCTAAAAATAGTCCCAGTCTAGGCGTTTATTGTTTCAATTGCAAGGAACGGGGGCATCCATATCTGCAATGCTCAAAACCCTTGGTAAAGTGTAATGCATGTCATAAGATAGGGCATAAAACAGAAAACTGTTTTAATAGATCAGGGCCTTCATCTGCCAGGACGGATACGGTCCATAAGACGATGCGTATCTCTATCTCCAATCCAAGTGCAAACAATCAATAGCCCGTAAAATAGGTCAGGCCCATGACAATATACCAACCGTTATGAGGGGTTTTGGCAATCGTCCGGTGCAGTCCCCTGGTTGTGTTCTTGATCTTGAGATTGATGGTGTCTGGGCAAAGGTAGTGTGTAAAGTCGTTAATGATCACTTTTTTTTTGATAAACCATTTTTAATCGGTCAGTCTTTCACTGAGCAGCATCATATTACAGTGTATAAGGACTTTACTAGTTTACGATTTCTAGACTTTGGTTCAGAATTACCTAAAATAGATCTTTGCACCGACTGTGACCGATCCCTTGAGTATAAAGTAGCTGGTCCCGTTCAACTGTTTGGTACTGCAAGCGTTAGGGTATTTACTGGCTCGGGGTATGATGGTGAAATATTAATAATGACTAAGTTAGTGGGTATATTAAATAACCAGCATCTTATTTGTAGAGGTATATACCTACTCAGTCAAAAACGGACAGGCACACGTGATTGTCTCACCAGTTACTGTACCGGTTCACTTTGCGACGACTCCATCATATGCCAAGCCGAAAAGATTAAGGTCGTAAATAGGGTAATCAAAGTAGCTTCAGAGACAATGCCTGATAAAGGTCATGAGGAGCTAGGAGATAAAGCAATTTGTGAAATTTAACAGTAACTGAGGAGGTTAAACGCAAACTTATTGAACTGTTAAATCGTTTTAAACATTGTCTCGTTACGTGTCTTCTCGACCTAGGTTGTAGTAACGTTACTGAGATGAATATTAAATTAAATACTCAGAAACCCGTTGTCTATAGGCCATACAGGCTTTCTCATTCAGAAAGAGAAAAAGTTTGTGCCATAACCAAGGAAATGTTGAAAGCCGGAATAATTAGTCTACGTCGGACTACGCAAGTCCAATTATTCCAGTGCGTAAGAAAAACGGAAATACCAGAATATACATTGATTAAATAATGCTAAATTCTGTAACCTTAAAAGAGACATACTCTATACCTGTTATTGAGGACGAAATTGCAAGGTTGTCAGGTCAGGCATGGTTCATTACCCTGGATCTCATGTCTGGTTATTACCAAGTCCCAATAGCTGAGAATAGTAAACGCTTCACAGCCTTCGTTACCCTGGACGGTCAATATGAATTCGGTATGTCGTTCGGTTTAGCAAATGCGTAAAGGTACCGAGTATATTGTTGGCCTATTAATTTATGGTAAAACGCCGGAGCAATGTTTGGATAGGTTGGAGGTCTTTTACACATTCCGTAACCCTGATCGGCTAATTACTGACCGAGGTAGTTGTTTTACATTTCACTTTTTCAAACGGTTCTGTCTCGGTAAGGGTATCAAACATTATAGTAGCGGTAATCTGGAAAAAGTATTAAAGTCATCTTACAACTATGATAGTAAAAGCACAAAACTCATTCCTTCTTTTGAAGGCTCCTTCAAAATAACAAGAGCATTAGGAAATTAACGTTATAGGATCGCACCGTTTTCGGGGTTAAGGCCATGAAAAATAAACGTTAAATTACTGTCGCCGCGGATCACGTGAATACACATCGTGTCACTCGGGGTTTATAATGATGAATCCGATTCTGGTAATGATGCAACGCATAGTGAATGATGTTAGGTACCTTTATATAACTTTACTTATTTTAACAAGTGTTTAAAATAACTTGTTATTGATTTACAAATCGTTAATAAAACTAAATGATAGCGATTGATCATATACATATTATGCTTGGTAATTTATTAATATATCTATTTAATTGTTGAGTTTATGAGTATTTTTGCTGCAGTGCTATTTTCTCTTTTGCAGGTCAGGAGCGAGAATTGATTGGTTCGCCCCCTGATCTGATGACTGATTGATTGATCGTTCTTAGACGATAGAAGTCCTTGAGAAGTGATTGGTTCAAGGCAACTACAACTGAGAATTGATTGGTTCGGATCAGGAGCGAGAATTGATTGGTTCGCCCCCTGATCTGATGATTGATTCATTGATCGTTCTTAGACGATCGAAGTCCTTGAGAAGTGATTGGTTCAAGGCAACTACAACTGAGAATTGATTGGTTCGGATCAGGAGCGAGAATTGATTGGTTCGCCCCCTGATCTGATGATTGATTCATTGATCGTTCTTAGACGATCGAAGTCCTTGAGAAATGATTGGTTCAAGGCAACTACAACTGAGAATTGATTGGTTCGGATCAGGAGCGAGAATTGATTGGTTCGCCCCCTGATCTGATGATTGATTCATTGATCGTTCTTAGACGATCGAAGTCCTTGAGAAGTGATTGGTTCAAGGCAACTACAACTGAGAATTGATTGGTTCGGGTCAGGAGCGAGAATTGATTGGTTCGCCCCCTGATCTGATGATTGATTCATTGATCGTTCTTAGACGATCGAAGTCCTTGAGAAGTGATTGGTTCAAGGCAACTACAACTGAGAATTGATTGGTTCAGGTGTAGTAATTAATACAAGTCCTTGAGAATTGATTGGTTCGAGGCAATTATAACTGAAAATTGATTGATTAGATTTTAAGTCCTTGAGAAGTGATTGGTTCAAGGCAACTACAACTGAGAATTGATTGGTTCAGGTGTAGTAATTAAAACAAGTCCTTGAGAATTTATTGGTTCAAGACAATTATAACTGAAAATTGATTGATTAGATTTTAAGTCCTTGAGAAGTGATTGGTTCAAGGCAACTACAACTGAGAATTGATTGGTTCAGGTGTAGTAATTAAAACAAGTCCTTGAGAATTTATTGGTTCAAGGCAATTATAACTGAAAATTGAGTGATTAGATTTTAAGTCCTTGAGAAGTGATTGGTTCAAGGGAATTATAACTGAAAATTGATTGATTAGATTTTAAGTCCTTGAGAAGTGATTGGTTCAAGGCAACTACAACTGAGAATTGATTGGTTCAGGTGTAGTAATTAAAACAAGTCCTTGAGAATTTATTGGTTCAAGGCAATTATAACTGAAAATTGAGTGATTAGATTTTAAGTCCTTGAGAAGTGATTGGTTCAAGGGAATTATAACTGAAAATTGATTGATTAGATTTTAAGTCCTTGAGAAGTGTTTGGTTCAAGGCAATTATTACTAAGAATTGATTGTTTTAATTGAAGATCCTTGAGAAGTGATTGATTCAAGACAAACCTAATAATTGCTATAGAATATTTTATATATGGACATAGAGATAAATAGACATCATTGATTAGTTTATGGTATTTTAAGGCCAAATGTAAGGTTATCAGTTATCACTGATTCGTGTATGAGGGCATACACGTTGTCAGGACGGTCGAATGTAAGGTTATAGTTGTAAGATAATTAAAAACAAATTGTAATTCTATAATAAGTTATTTATATTGAATAAAAATACCATTGCATTAACATGTATTTATAAAACAATTCTGACACTTCAAGTAATCGATTCCTACGACATCCATTAAACGATTTATTTAAGGTAATTTAATAAAATGTTATGGCAACACTGTCGGAGGAAACGATGGTTGGAGTGGGGTAGAGTTAACGTGGAAAAAGAAAGATGTGGTATTGGGGCAGTTGACCGCAGGTCGCCAATAGAGAAACAAGTGACAAGTGATATTTTTACGGTGGTGGTGTAAAGTTGGTTCTTGTACAAGTGTGTGAGATAATATATCGAAGTGTAATTACCTAACGTGCTGGAGTTTTATTTATTGTATAGTCTGAGGGACTATACTGTGGATCCTTTTTCAACAATATCTATCCTCAGTTTGTATCCAAGAGTTTGTTGTGTGGCCTTGTTTCAATTTTCTATTAAAGGTGTTCAATATAATTTATCAAAACGTAATTTCGAAATTTCTCCCAAATCTATAAAGTACATAATATGTTTATCAAAAAGCTAAATAGCCAATATTCATACATTGGAACATAAATAATATCAGTATCTGCCAAAACATACAAGTTATATAACACAAATAGTGAAATATTCATATATATGGGAGTGTTGGCCAAACATTTCACCTGAATTATACATGCAGACGTAAATTAACATTTGACGGGCACATTTGGCAATTAAGGAGGGTAATATTAATGACGAAGGAATTATTCACAAATAGTGTAGAAGAACACTTATAATTGATGTCATTGTATAGAAATTGCGTTTGTTTGAAGTACAATGGAGTACTTTTACGCGAATTCTAAGGAGAATTGTGATATATTTTTGTAGTAGGTAGTCATCATCATATCAGCCAAACGACGTCCACTACTGGACATAGGCCTCCCCCAAGGTTCTCCACACAGACCGGTGTTGAGCCGCCCGCATCCAACTGTCTCCCGCGATCTTGACGAGATCGTCGGTCCACCTTGCGGGGGGCCTACCTCTGCTGCGTTGTCCGGTACGTGGCCGTAGTAGGTAGCAGTATACAATAATATATTGTTTAGATCATAGTTTTTTTAGCTTATAGATTGAGTGTCTTACAGTTTGAAGTGTAAATTATCACTTTTAAGTATTTTTAAATCTATTATTAAAATAAAGGTAAAGGCTAACATCTTTACCTAAACGTAAACGCTAATATGCTTGTTGATGTAATTTAGTTTAACAATTCACTCAAACAGCGGTAGCCTAGTAAGGTAACCAACAGACAAACCAAAGTCCTACACAAAGTGTCCGGGGACTATACCGATGACACGCACATCAACTCTCATAAAAATTTTAGATGTATCTTAGAATCAGCCTTCAATAATTGACTTGATCGACGATGTCAGAAAAATATATCTATACTAATATAATAAAGCGGAAGTTTGTTTGTTTGTTTGTTTGTTTGATCGCGCTAATCTCAGGAACTATCGGTCGAATCTGAAAAATTATTTTTGTATACGATAGCCCAGTTATTCCGGAAGGCTATAGGCTATATAACATAACGCTTTGACCCTTTGGGCCGCGCAAAAGGCTAAAAAGGCTAAAAGATAATGTCGGCTAATCTCAGGAACTAGCAGTTGGATTTTAAAAATTGTTATTGCCTATGATAGCCCAATTATTTCGAAAGGCTATAGGCTATATACAATTACTCCACACCTTTTAGGGGCCAGACAAAAATAATAAAATGGTCAAACGAGAAGGGGGAGGGTTGGGTCAAAGGCAAAAAAAGGCTAAACGAATAGGGTACAATCTATATGGGTATCGTTTTCGAGATTTTCGGTACGCTGAATAATAATATGAAATTTATTTAGTGATCCAAGGTGGCGGAAATCAAAGATGGTGGATGAGAAATCAAAGATGGCGGATGGGAAAATTAAAAAAAATCAATATTGGTACCGTCTGCGATATTAAAAGGGATGGGGAATCCAAATATAACATCTGTTTCGTGATTCAAGATGGTGGATGGGAAAATCAAAGATGGTGGGTGAGAAAAATTTAAAAATCAATATTGGTATCGTCTCTGATGATTTAAGGGATGGAGAGTCCAAATACAACACTATTACGTGATCAAAGATGTCGGATAGGAAATCAAAGATGGCGGACGGGTTTTTTTTTTAAATCGATATGGGTATCGTCTCCGATATTTTAAGGAATGGGGAATTCAAAAACACCATCCATTTCGTGATCAAAGATGGCGGATGGGATTTTTTTTTAAAACCAATATGGGTATTGCCTCCGATGTTTAAAGGGATGGGGAATCCAAATACAACATCTATTTCGTAATTCAGGATGGCGGATGGGAAAATTTAAAAAATCAATATGGGTATCGTCTCTGATGATTTAAGGGATGGTGAATCCAAATACAACATCTATTTAGTGATCAACGATGGCGGATAGGAAATCAAAGATGGCGAACGGGTTTTTTTTTAAAGTCGATATGGGTATCGTCTCCGATATTTTGAGGAATGGGGAATTCAAAAAATCTATGTTTGTTTGTTCATCATTTACAAACTCTGAAATGATAAGAGATTAAGCGCTAAGTCAATGGTAACTTTGGAAAAGGGGCTTGGAAAAAAGGGAATTAAGTAAAAACTCTTCAAAAGGCGATACGGGTTCGCTGGGTCAGCTAGTAAATAAATATACCTACACTAGATCGCATTGTAGGCAACTGTAAAATACGATTGCATTTCAATATCCATATTTTTATTCCTCACACCACAATACAATACAATCTTCATTCCTCGCAAAAACGGAGCGTCCATTCAAAACCTCAAAAAATACTTCAATACGGAACCACGTCCTGATAAGCGCGGTTCGCACACTGTTTACCGTATCATTGGCGTTGCGAGCCTCCACAGCCGATACACTTCTGATACTTGCCGTAAAACATCCACAACAATAATTTATTTGGCGTTAAATAAATACCTCGTTTGTATACAAATTATCAGTGATTTTTTTTGTTTTGTTTCATTTTGTTAATTAGTTGTGATACATGCCCATAGTGTAAATACATCAATCATCAAGGGTTCGATCCCCAGTTACCCCGGGCACACACCTCTGACTTTTCGAAGTTATGTGTGTATTAAAAATGTTAATTATGGCTCCTAATAATGTGCCCGGTAGATGGCAGTAGGCTCAACCCCTATTACATTGGGACCTAAACATAACTGGTGAAATGTCGGTGTGTAATACACCTCTGCTTGTTAGATATTAAACATGAACATGTATTATTGGCATTTAACAATAGCATAAACCCTATATGGACAGACCAGTTTATTTAATTATCCTTTGCCAATATTTGGCTTCACGCACTTAATTTGATTTTGGTTTATACATGAAGTTTGTTCATTTTTTTTAATTACAGTTTTCATACTAATATTTAAACGTAATAATTTAAGCGAAAACACGACCAAAAAATTATGTAATGTAATTCACAAACACTAATTCTTGAATTCCTTGCGTTTTTGCTTTTTTTCCTTTTTTACAACCCACAAAATAATGAAAAAGAATGTGTATAAAAATATAGTTTGTACAATAATACACTGACATACGTTTAAAACTTGAAGCCAGCTGACAGCAACATGTAACTCCACCATACCGCTGTTCAGCTAATAAGCTCTAACATAGTGTTGGTTACGGCGGCGCAGGCTTATAGCACGTCAGTACACACTAGATTTAGAACGCTGTTGGACCGAGGTATATATTAACAATATACTTACCTGCACGTGCTAGCGGTGCAGAATATTTTTCTATTTATCGCGAAGGGAAATATGTAAAATGTTCTGTGCGATGGCACCAACAGTTTTCATAGGCTTGTATAAGAGCAGTATAAAGAGCATTACTTGCACAACATAGGAGACCTTTCGCACCTCGATCGGCCTATCTAGTTGTCACAGACGTAGCATTGAAATTAAACTACAGTTTACGGATTTTATCGCGTTATATTGGTTTCACTTGTTTTTACATTTAAACCGAATGATCTAGAAACTACATTTTTATTACTAGCCAACGTTTCGAATTCTTTACAGGATTCATGTTCACGGCAGACTGAGGTGGTATTTGTCTTTGTCTTGAATTTAAAAGTTATCTCAAAGTACCCGAACATTTTTCAACTATTGGTGTTACTATCTACGCAGAATGTGCTCACTGTGTCTTGATGTCTTCTGGTGACTTTGTCCTTCTTGGGTTTCATTAGCCTGATAACAGGGTCCCAAGCTGGAGGAACATTCCAACCATCTTCCCTATTGAAATTAGGATGTTTTTTAATTTCAATAGCTTCTCGTATCATTCTTGGAATAAAGCGGTGTTCTTTTGCGAGTATCTGTGGTTTATCAAATCGCAGGTAATGGTTGGTTCCTTGTTCTACATGTTCACACACAGCAGACTTCGTCGAGCGTTTGTGTTTAATGTCAGCAATATGTTCCGTTAGTCGAATGCCTATGCTTCTCTTGGTTTGTCCAATGTATGAGAGCCCACACTCACAGTCTATCTTGTAAACCCCGGCCTCTTGTAAGGGTAACTGACTCTTGACAGATGGTAATAATTGGCTTATCTTCGTTGGCGGCTTGTAGAAAGTTTTGATTGAAGCTCGCTTCAAGATGTAGCCAATCTTGTCGGTCACGCCCTTGATGTATGGGAGGACAGCAGGTTGTCTCTCTACTGTGGCTGGCTTGTTCTTCGGGGATCTGTGACGTTGGCGCGGCGGTCGGAGCTTGTTGTCTTCCAGAACTTGCTTGACATGTTGAAGCTCGGCGTCCAGGTGTTTCTTGTCACAGATCCCCCGGGCTCTCTGAAACAAAGACATTCCTACGGTAGCTAACTGTTTAGGATGGTGGTGAGATTCACCGTTTAAGTACCTATTTGTATGTGTCTTTTTCCTATACACAGTGTGGCTCAAAGAGTTGTTTTTGTTCCTGATAACAAGTACATCTAAGAAAGCTAAAGAATTGTTTGCCTCTAATTCCATTGTAAATTTTATCTGGTTGTGAATAGAATTAAGATGGTCTAGGAATACATTAACACTATCTGTTGGTAAAATTGTAAAAGTGTCATCTACATACCGCTTGTAGAATCTCGGTGTGATGGTGGCAGTCTGCAGGGCTCGCGCCTCGAAGTCCTCCATGAAGATGTCAGCAACAACAGGCGATACTGGAGAGCCCATTGCCACACCGTCTACTTGTATGTAGTATTTCTCATCCCATAACAGATAGCCAGTTGTTAAACAGTGTTTTAATATTTCTGCATATTCCTCAGGCATGTTGTTCTCTATTAGCTTCCTTGTAGTTATCTCAATACAGTCATGTGCTGGTAAGCATGTGAATAATGACTGTACATCAAAACTAACCATAGTTTCCTTGTCAGAGAGATGTAGGTGTTTTATTTCACTGACAAAATGGTAGGAATCCTTTACATGCGCTCTCGTCTTGCCTCTGAGTAGCGAGAGAATCTTTGCAAGGTGTTGAGCCAATCTGTAGGTTGGTGCCCCTATTTGACTGACTATAGGGCGCAGTGGAGCATTTTCTTTGTGTATTTTCGGTAGACCATACAATTGGGGAGGTTTTGCACACGATGGTATTAAGTATTTCACGTCCAGATTCAGTTGTTCGGACGGAGTATTTCTTCACAATATCACTCGTTTGCTTGAGTATTTTGTTGGTAGGGTCCGTCTTAACCAATTTATATGTACTTTCATCCGACAAAAGATTTTCCATTTTTTGTTTATAATCGGACGTGTCCATCACTACCGTTGCATTTCCCTTATCTGCTCAGAGTACTGTTAGTTCAGGTCTAGCTCGTAGGCTCTTCAGTGCGAAATACTCAGGTTTTGGTAGATTCCTTTACGGCACTTTCGACTGGCGCAATACAGCAGAAACGTCTTGACGTATGGCCTCGAAATCTTCCTTACTCACATTGTTCTTTACTAGACAATCCTCAACGTTGCAAATAATGGTCTCATACGGTATTCTGGATGGAGTTATCGCATAATTTAAACCTCTCTTTAATACATTTTCAGTGTTTTGATCTAACGTGTGTTTTGACAGATTGACAACTGTTTGTCTATGGTCGGCGGACGGTAGCATGTCATTGGTCCGTGCAAAAACGTTCTGTTTCATTTTGTACTGGTCATTTGATTTTTGTTGTAATTTTTCAAATTTTTCTATTTTGTTACGTTTACACGCGTAATATTTTGATGTTTCTCTGTTATTTATTGCATTTATGCATTTTTCAAAATCAAATGGAGTTATCAATCTGTATATTTCGTTAGACAAATTCTCAACATTTCTATTTATTCTGCGTAAGTCAGCGCGGTGTTCCTGTGTCTTTTGAATGAGTAACTTATGACTTGCCTGTTTTAAGCTCTTAGCGCTCCCACGTATGTCCTTCTTGGCTGATATTTTGCAGCATGTTGGGATGAGATCGTGATCACGGCATCTCTTCAAGAAATTTAACGATGTTATATATCTTGCGCGCTTGGTTTGTAGATCTTCTAACCGGCGTATTTTTGTTGCTGTTTCCAGTCCGTACTGGTTAACATAATATTTTCTTGGGTTTACGCGAATGTTACACATTGAAATTAAACTACAGTTTACGGATTTTATCGCCTTATATTGGTTTCACTTGTTTTTACATTTAAACCGAATGATCTAGAAACTACATTTTTATTACTAGCCAACGTTTCGAATTCTTTACAGGATTCATGTTCACGGCAGACTGAGGTGGTATTTGTCTTTGTCTTGAATTTAAAAGTTATCTCAACTTTATCTCAACTTTTTAAAAGACGTAGCAATCAACATAACCAAAGTCATTTTGTGGATCACAAATTTATGTCCCGATAATCCAAGACACTTGAGGCAAATACATGCTCCTAGCGTTATCGCATGTAAATCTGAGACTTTTACATCTAAGTAGGTTTGACGGCATGATCATAATGTATGGCAGAGCTAATCTTTCATAGAGCGACTGCCCGTAACTGTCAAAGATCTTCATGACAGTTGGGACCGACGCGACGGCTTAACATGCTCGTACCCGTACGAGCATGTTAAGCCGTCGCTTGTCCTGAGAAGCGACTATTAACTACTTAATATAAATAACTTCGATTAGGATAACGTATGCGTTAGCTGATCTGATGAGTTTTTCCGAATTCGGTATTAAGTTCCATAAGGCAAAATGTAGCTTAGACGCTATAAAATGCATTTTGAGTAAGTAGTGATAATTAAATTGAATCACTTTCCTCGACTTATATGCTGTTCTAATGATACGAAATGCATTCATCGATACTATTATTTGTACTTACTCAACTAACTTGTCCGGTTTCGCTTCCTAATTGGCATGAAGTCAGATCAAAGCTAATACGTGTGCCTGTGATGGGAACTTCGACCTTATCAACCCGTGTATTAGAGCGCTATTTCTCTGTAAAACTGTGTCCAAACGAAACTTTACTATATTCCTGTCTACATTGTTATGTAACATCATTTAATTTTCCTATAGGTAAACAAGACTTTAAAAAGTTTTTGTTTATTTTAAACCGATAACAAAAACCTGATTCAATCTTGAAGCATTATTGACCTCATCTGGCACAAAATCCCTTTGAACCCAAAATCTAATTCTCATTCAATACAATTTTCCCAGTCATTCTCCAAAAATCGTTTAAAACTTTCTCACTAAGGCCCACTTGCGTAACGTTTGATTTAAATCACTCCTTAATTTAAATTCGTTGAACAGAATTAACAGCATAAAATAATTTAAGTTAAAAGTATTTAGCGTCCTCTTGCACAACGACAACAACGCTTAGATTTAGTTAAACATTTTATGAGGTCGGTAAAGTAGTTTCTACGTTTTGTTTCATGGCATGAAGCCTTTTTGTTACGATTTTAACGATGTTATGCGTATGGTTTCGCATAAAACCTTACACTATATATACTTTGAGCATAAAACAAAACGCATTGTCGTCGCCTAGCAACGAAATGACAATTGACAAATAATAACTAGAAACTTTTGAGCACTAACCCTATAACCCTACATTGGGTGCAGGTGCACCCCACACCGATTTGTTTTCTAAATATCTCAATTTCTTTAATATCCACGAATTCGCGCGTCGGAGTATTTTAGTTTGGTGTCAACCGCTCGCGTTACGTCAATACCGTGACGAGGGACCGCGTTGTGTGGTCGCCTGTATAAGTGCTGTGGGGCACGCCAGTACCCCAGTGTAGTAAAATCGTAAGATTATTTATTTATTACGATTGATGCATTTATATGTAATAAGTTATTAAATTTGATTATTTATTAAAATAATAGTCTTATATGAATTAAATACAGATATTTTTAGATATTATGAAGGTAAAATTCAATGAAGTTTATTTATTTTGTTTCGGATGGCTGTCAGAGGTTTGAATTACGAAGAAATAAGCTCTATTCTAGACCACGAATCTGGCGAGGAAGAAATAGAAGTTGCGACCAGTTGTAATTCCTGGGTTCTTTACAAGTGTTCAAGATCAAATAATAAGCCAAATATAAAGTTTCAGCAGACAGTTTTGAAATTAGGTTTGGAACTGATACATGATATGTGGAGGACCGTCACCGGATGCCAACTTAGTCCATTGCAGTGATCCTCAAAAAAGGACCAAGTCCTACAAGCGCTGTTGC
Source organism: Euclidia mi (assembly GCA_944739405.2). Taxonomy (NCBI): domain Eukaryota; kingdom Metazoa; phylum Arthropoda; class Insecta; order Lepidoptera; family Erebidae; genus Euclidia; species Euclidia mi. The sequence goes on along the minus strand of OX123191.2, from coordinate 6,916,843 downwards.
TCAAACTACATTTAACTTTGTGTAATAAGGCTGATTTGTGATCTCAAGTTACCGATTATGTTTAATAAAACGTATTTTCATGAATTATTTTTTTTATTTTAAGGATTAGTCATTTTAGTATGGGGTGTTCCAGCACCCCAGTGTAGGAATAACATGTGCGCCAAATAGTGTAGGATTCTAGGGTTAACAATAACACAAGTAGGTACATTGTTATCAGTTATATCATCATCATCATCAGATCAGCCTAGGGACGTCCACTGCTGAACAAGTGGACATAGGCCTCCCCCTGCTGCGTCGTCCGGTCCAGTTATATAATTATTGATAATTTTCGTCGCTAATGACAAGATGCCAACATCAATGTGACAGTTCTTAAATGAAATTAGCCACTAAACAGCCGATTTTCGGTAATTAATGTTGACAGTTCTTAAATCATATTACTCGACAAATTTTTCGTTGTGCAAGACGCTAGTGGTGCTTAATATATTTTTTCTCGTTAAATACATCTTAATTCAATTTAAGAATCGTTGTGCAAGTGGGCCTAAGATGTAATGTCATTGCAAAATTAAATCTATTATTCATGGTGGTTTAAATGTTTAGCTGTGCGATAAAAAGTGTAATGATTTATAGCCATGGGGTATTTTGTGTAGTGGCGCAGGCTTATGGTAATGTGGATCGTTTTAATTTTGCGCTCGATATGAGGTGATATGTCATCAAAAGCTTTTAAAATTTAGTGGTTAGTCATTCAGGGTTCAGAAATATATGACTTTGTATTGTGTTCGGTATTAAAGTCTCTCAGTCGAATGGATGATAGTTATGAGGCGGGATTACTGCATATAGTTATTGTCATTGAGCAGTCGATACTATTGCTTGGTGTTATTTGTAGTAATTGTAGTGTTGTTTACCACGTTATATTTGAAGTATTGTGCACTATACCCGTTATAAATTCGCGGCAAATTTCTGCTGTCCTGGTACCTTCTGTCGTGATTAAAATTATATTGTATAGGTATATTTTAATACGGATCAGCAGATTTAATTGTGATTACGAGTTCAATCTTTCCATTAGAAGCTTAAACACTACAAAAAATAAATTGTGATTACGAGTTCAATCTTTCCATTAGAAGCTTAAACACTACAAAAAATAATGTACTTAGAATTTAAATTTACGAGCGTTCTTGAAGTGTATTTATGTATTTCTGGCTTCATGAAAATAAACAAATAGTCCATTGAAAAGTTACATTTGGGGTTGCATTTGTCAAAGGACGCAATTTTATTCTACAGATGTGTAGGGAGGGCTTGTATAAAGCTTGATCCAAATTTGTGCGGTCGTACCTCTTGTCCCTCGGCCGCCATCTTGGTAAGAGTGTGAGTGATTTTTCCGATTTATCTGATAAACTATTGATCACACAAAGGATCTTGTTCAAGCACTTTTTGCTGCAAATAAAATTTTCTACAACTTTAGTTCTGATACTTTTTGTCGTAAAACCATAAATAAAAAAGGTTTTCTATGCTATTGTTTTCTTTGGGTTATTATAACGTTTCTTCATGATTACTGTGTCTTTAGTCTACTAAAGAGCCAGGCTGCTGCTTATGATCTAACAGAGTTTTGGTATTCAATTATTGATGAAGAACTATATAAAACCCGCATTTTGTCGGTAAATTATAATTGCCATTGATTTTTAGTTATAATGCTGCATTTCTCCCCAGATCATTGAGATGCTCCAGAACACTGCAGTTTCCTTTCCATGGGCGGAACATAACGTTTTGTCCATATTTTGCCAACTCCTGTTTTCATGGTCGTTGTAATGAATAAAAATTGGACCTTATCCATACTACTTACCACCTCAAGTTGGAGAACCGGCTCTAGTTTTGGGACAGTTAAAATAAATTAAATGTTTTTTTTTGTGAATGAGGACGACAAAACTACAACAAATTGAAAAGAAAATTTGTTGCAATTGCATTCGATTTTCGTTTGTAACTTTGTTATTTTATGACTAAAAGCTACGGGACCAAAATTGTTGAGAATTTAATTTGCAACTCATCATTTCTTGAAATTTTGCTGTGCGACCAATAGTTTGCCAGATATAGGTGAAAACCCATTTGTACCACTTTTTTCAAGATGGCGGCCGCAGGACAAGGGCTGCAACCCCACAAACTTGGATTTAACTTTACACTAACCCCCTCTTGGCATCTTTTTTTTTATAGACTCACGCCTGAATCCCCAAAGGGGTAGGCGGAGGTATAATATTACACCCTTGGCATCTATGAAATCAAATTGTGTCCTCTGACAACTGCACGCTAAGCCTAAAAAATTTTACATTTCAATGGACTAAAAAAGATTCAACGTATTCATAAATTTATCGATGCAGTTATCTACAAAATAACATATTATTACAAAGTGGGCTCACTTTTTCGATATTTTAGTGCAGCTAGTTAAATATACGTAGGTGAGCAGTCCAATAGTATTAATTATAGTACAACGCATGTATACAAAGAATAGAAAAAAATAATTGAAATGAATGTCAGTGTAAAAGGGGCTTAACACTTTCTTCGTCCGTTTATTTCTAGAAAATCATTCGCGAAACTCTTTGACATAAAGCCAGCTCTATCCAACACATAACGTCGAAAAATTTACGAGAGCTTTCGCTAGGCAAAACACGTTGCTATAACCTCACTGTCATCGATTCACTGAAGAAACGCAATTGAGATTATACCTAAGTCTAGTCTTAAAAACAACAATTCTAACTCATTATTAAAATTGCACTACTAGATAGATTAAAGAAAACTTTTAAAGCACTATTTATCAAAAAGTTAATACCATTAGAAACACAATTAGCGGACTGAGTTCGTAACATTTTAGTTCAGACAAGTTTTTGTTAGTAAATGCAATTTCATTTATGATTCAGAAGGCTGGATTCGGGATATTGTTTAAATTGATAAACCAATTATGGTGGAATCTGCACCGCATAATGCTGAATCGAGGCAGCCTTTGGTGGAATGATATCCATAATGCGTAATAGCACCTCATAATAGAAGCTTTCATATTTTATCTGATGATTTGGTAGCGGTATTAATTATATTGTTTATGCTCTCTCATTTTAAGAGCTCAAATACTGTTGGGATAAACAGAAAACAATTTTGATGTAATATTACAAGTATTAAATTGCGACGCTTACTGTGACCATGATTTTCACAAATGACGTGGTGGTATAAGCGGCCGCTCGCCATTTCGAACTGAGTTCATTGGAGTTCGATCCCCAAACGAGACAACACTTTTTTTGATTCACATACCTATTTTTGTATCAAGTGTACTTCGTGCCCGTTCTTTGGACGTTTATAAATGTGAGTTACAGGATTTTTTCTGGTGCAAAATTTTACTCCAATAAAAATGATCTTTTTCTGATCTTCTTCTTTATTTATAGTATCTCTATTTTAATTTTGTTGATTTACGCACTATAACAATAAAAGCAATCAGAATTCAAACGCACACATACAAGCATTATGCTCATTAAACTTACATGATTAAAAGTTCTACAAACGACTGTACCTACTAATCTGGACCAGAATTAATTGTACGCAGAACTAAGTGCGTACGCAGAACAATTATTTTTACAGATAACCCGGTGGCGTAGCGGGAGTGTAAATGACTGCCACGCCGATAGTCGCGGGTTCCATTCCCGCTCAAGACGAACACCTGTGTGCATGATCTTGGATGTTTATATTGGTAAGGTCCACAGACTCACGCCTGTTTCCCGAAGCGGTGGACAGAGACTACGGGAGGCCATTAGCAAATTGGAAAATTTCTCGTTAAACTTTAACCTTGGTAAGGGTATTTATAATGATTATGTAATTATATTTCCAAAAAAAAGTATATGCATGTTTATCTATTGCCTAGTATCCATAGTACAAGCTCTGCTAAATTTGGAACTAGATGGTTTTGATAATTTCAGACAAAACTGTAGCGTCATCGGCGTGGCGATAGGTTGGCCTAAATCGAAACGCGGCGCTGGCCTAACGCCCCTATTAATAATTCAGCCGTTGGACACTGTTGTTCAAACTATCAGGATGTACAAAGATTTTCAAGTTGGATGAGCTATAAGTATTTAAATAATGGTCGTCATTTATACTATTTCAAATGTGTATCTGAGATATAGCATAATATGTTTTGTCAGTACTGTTGTTGGCGTCATCATGATCACTGGGTGATAGTGCCGATATGTCAGTAGCAATAAAAGTAAATTCTTATCCAATTTTTGACCGCACGGGTAACTTTATAGCAGTGTCAGTGACTGCTGAGCATGATGTCTCTAGTCCGACTTTCACCTATTTTGGTTTTTGTCAAGATTGTCGAATAAAATCCGTTAAGTCGTTGGTCCTATGCCAAACCTCTCTCTGGTCATCCAGTTTCATAAATGCCAACACATGGAGCTACGAGTATGTGTTTCCTCGTATTCTTTTGTAGGTACAATTCGCACTTATGTCCCGCCAGGTTAACAAGTTTTCGATAAGACTGGCTGGAGTTTGGTCTTAGATTTCTTTTTCAATCCAAATGTTGTCATAGTTACTATTACTTCTTCCGCGCGCATTTAATCTTACTCCGCGCATAGTAAGGTAGGTGCGGCCAATAAGGCCTAGCTAAGCGGGAATTGAAATAAATCAAGAACTGTTTAAAAGCATCAACAAATTTTAATGTAAATTAATCATTTTTAATAATTACTATGTATTGTAAGTGAAAACGGCAACTACTGCCATAAACATCGTCAAAATTAAACATTTAAAAAAAAAAAACGTCAAGCCAATAAGATTACAAACACCACGCATTTTTTTGCAAACCGAGCATATCCAGGGTTATACACCATCCTTCCACAGCTAGTCTAAAACGATTCGCAGTGCTCACAGGTTCTTTCAAAATGTATTTGTTTGTGATTCGTTGTTTTAAATATTCATGTGTTAGTATTTTCACTCTTGCAGTACTGATCTCTGTACTTAATTCAACGCTTGTGACGTTAGTAGCTTATGTAGCAAAAGTAGAAAATATAAATTGTTAGTCACTTTAATACGCCAAACAATGTCTGATTGTTTTCCAAACGGATTATAAATATTATATTTATTTGAAAACTACGAGTGTAGAGGAAGCGCTTGAGGTTTGTAAGGATAGAAGCAAGTGGCGTTCTGTTGTCCCTGCCTACCTGTACGAAAAAAAAACTGCTTGAGAGGTGTCAAGGGACACTCGGATGAAACAAAGTTCCTTTTGATTAATTAGTGAAGGAATTGTAATAAAATTTTATTTTTTTTAAGTTATAATATTTTTTTTATTATTGACAAATATAATGTAATATAAACTTAATCAGTAGGCTCAATTTTAGTAATAATTGTTAATTTTACAAAAAAATGTCCCGTTCGCCATCTTGTATCCCCAAATAAATGTAATTTACGTTATCAGAACGCATACTAGCCCCAAAAATTATACCCATATTAATTTTATTAAAAATGTCCTGTCCACCATCTTGGATTCCCAAATAGATGTCATTTTTGTGACCAGAATCCATAAAAACCCCGAAAATGATACCCATATTAATTTTATAAAAAATGTCCCGTCCGCCGTCTTGTTTTTTTTTTCTTTTTATGGAATAGGGGGCAAACAAGCAGACGGATCGCCTGATGTTAAGCGATTACCGCCGCTCATGGACACCCGCAACACCAGAGGAGTCACAAGTGCGTTGCCGGCCTTTTAAAAAGGAATACGCTCTTTTTTTGAAGGTTTGAAGGTCGTATTGGTTCGGAAAAACCGCAGGCGACAGATCATTCCACTATTTAGAGGTGCGACGCAGAAAGTTTCTAGAGAAACGCACCGTTGTGGATTGCCAACCATCTAAATGTTAGATTTAAGTAGCTAGTTTTAGTCTTAGTATTGTACGCCCGCATACTACCTGTCCATTTAGACGATACTGTCCGTCCATGGTTATCTGGTAGAAATCGCATTATGCGATAAGACCGCCCTTGTACTTACCATTAGTATAAATAAGTAATTTACTGTACTTGGTTCTGTAATTACTGGTGTACAATAAAGAATTAAATAAATAATAATAAATGATGGGGATGGAAAACTGTCGCGTAGAACGATGGCGGGTTTGAACAATTCCTCGGAGTACTCCCCATAGTAGTAGCGATAAAAGATGCATAGCGATTCTACATCTCTACGCAGCGCCAAGGGGTCTAACCGATTGCAAATATATTGGCAGTCGACAATTCGAGCGGCTTTCCGTTGGATTCCCAAATAGATGTCATTTTCGTGATCAGAAAGCATGAAAACCTCAAAAATGATATCCACATTAATTTTACTAAAAATGTCCCGTCCGCCATCTTGGATTCCCAAATAGATGTCATTTTCGTGACCAGAATCCATAAAAACCCCGAAAATGATCCCCATATTAATTTTATTAAAAATGTCCCGTCCGCCATCTTGGATTCCCAAATAGATGTCATTGTCGTGACCAGAATCCATAAAATCCCCAAAAATGATACCCATATTAATTTTATTAAAAATGTCCTGTCCGCCATCTTGAATTCCCAAATAGATGTCATTTTCGTGACCAGAATCCATAAAAACCCCGAAAATTATACGCATATTAATTTTATTAAAAATGTCCCGTCCGCCATCTTGGATTCCCAAATAGATGTCATTTTCGTGACCAGAATCCATAAAAACCCCGAAAATGATACCCATATTAATTTTATTAAAAATGTCCCGTCCGCCATTTTGGATTCCCAAATAGATGTCATTTTCGTGACCAGAATCCATAAAAACCCCGAAAATGATACCCATATTGATTTATTTTCATGATCAGAAAGCATGAACAAGATGCTTGCTTTCTATAAGACAGAGAGAGACAGACAGAGAAACATGCGCACGCCGCACGGCTTACAATAGCTTACTATAGCAAAAAGTGTCGTTACAACTTTTCGTCTTAATTTTTTCCGTCTAGCCCCCTTCCGCAACGCGCGATAAAGAACTTCGTTCCAAAAAGCGTGATTATATGTATGTATGTATGCATGTATATATTAGGCAATACATATCTGATGTTTTCCCATTTCAAACAGTGGTCCGTTTTTAATTCACTCGCATAAACTCTGTCAGGGATACAGCAAATAACACATGAGCACATTTGACCCACGAGCAAAGAAAAGTACCAAAGCTAGCTTTAATTCAGTAGATTTTTTTCAGTCATAAAACAGGTATTCTATAATATCGGACTAGATGAGCCGGTGGTTACACCTGCATTATTTAAGGCTACTGCTCCGCTTCCATGACTCACGATCACGATCACGCTAAGGTGATGTTACAAAGCCATTAGCCTTCCCCGATAAATGAGTTATCTAACACTGAAAGAATTTTTCAAACCAAACCAGTTGGTAGTTCCCAAGATTAGCGCGGTCAACCAAACAAACATACCCTTCAGCTTTATTTATTAGTACTAGAGGGTGCCCGCGGTTACACCCGCGTTATTTGAGGCTACTGCTCGGCTCCCGTCGCTTATAGCGTGATGTTATATAGCCTATAGCCTTCCGCGATAAATGTGCTATCTAACAGTGACAGAATTTTTCAAATCGGACCATTAGTTCCTGAGATTAACGCGTTCAACCAAACAAACAAACTCTTCAGCTTTATTTATTAGTATTAGATAAAAAATCCTCTCATGTCTGGATTGTAAGCAACTGGACCTACACGTATAAATAACGTTTAGCGCAGCAATGCGAAGATATGTCTACATGTAACATAACATAACTTCACTTCTTTTATTAAGTAAAAGTGTATTACACACTCACACTTCGCAAGATATATTTCGGTCCCAATGTAATAGGGGGCGAGCCTATTGTGATCTACCGGGCACATTGTTAAGAGAGCAATATTTAACTTTTTTTAATATGTATGTCTACATGTTTTATGTAAATAATGATGTATTCGTACTTTACAATTCTCCTACACAGTTTACAATTTCTTGGTTGCAGGCTGTGTGATCGCGATATCTTGGTAGATTTGCCTATAGCTTTTTAGCAACAAGTCAATGAAAATTCTTAGGTGTTTGGTAAAACCACAGAACCGTCTTCTGCTCATCCAGGGATATTATTTTCGTAATATACAGTGGGATATATTTTTAGTGACAGGTAAATTTTATCCTTCTCGTAATGGGAAGAGGCATAGGCCCAGTAATTAAACGTGTTAGAAACAGGACTCGTGAAAAGATAGGTGTTTAGACTCCCATACAAATTTTATCTTACTTTTAATCTAAGCCCTCTTAGACTCTCGCCTTTATGTCAGTGTAGAACTAAATGCAAAATTTTACCTATGTTACCTATCGCACTTTATAACGAGCTAAAAATAAAGTAATGTGGATCTTCGATAATAGCTACTTAATCTGGTAACACTATTTAAAGTTTGGAATTGAAGTAGAGAAAAAGTTCGGCCAAAGTACCTCGACTCATTAATAAAAAAAACATTGCTCTAAAGTTGAACAAAGGGAACTAACGAATTATGCATAGAATGTGTAGTAATTATACACACATTCACACATACAAATTTAGGCTTACTTTTACAGTAGCTCTGTACGGCATTAATATTTAAATCAGTTTTCTTGCATCTTAGGGACATAAAGCCAGAAGAAGACCATAGAAGAGATGGATAGATTGTGTGAAGGATGACATGAATGAAATGGAAGTAAATGTTCAAATGGCACTGATAGAAGAGAATGAAAGAGAAAGACATCCTGCATCGACCCTAGTAAAATGGGAACAGGGCAGGCAGAAGAAAAATTCATAACTAAAACATGAAGCAATAAAATATACACTGACAATGAACCTACTGAATGTCTAGATAACACAAATAGAAGCTGGCCAGAGTTGTCAGATAATGAAGGAGAGCAAAATAAATTATTGGAAGAGCAAGTAAACAATTTAAAAATAGAATTAAAAAGTGCACATCAAGAAATCGAAACCCTTTCTTTAGAAATTTTGAATCTTAAGAAACAAAACGAAGAATTATAGAAAAAAAATGAGCTTTACAAGAAAGTCACGAATAGTCCAATCAAAACAAAAAATATCACACCAAAAAAGGTCTCAAAATGTAAAAAAACATGTCAAAACTACACATACACAAACAGAAAACTGTAATTCCTCAATAAATCTAAAACCGAAGCAGAAAATTCAAACACAGAAAAAAGACACACACACAATACTACAGAATGAAGGATCCACAAAACCAAACACACAAGATGTCACACCAAATATATCTGTTCGGCGAAATAAAATATGTTTATTGAGCACAAATAACACCAATGAAATATTAGTGTCAGCCATGAACATAATTACAGACAATTTTGAGATATGTCGCTATGTTACACCTCATGCAGACATTGAACACTTGTTTAAAAACATCACAACAAAACTAGACAACTTCACAAAAGACGATTACGGAATCAAACTCATAGGTGAGGAAGATTTTAAGACAGCAAACAACTACTACAAACAAATTATTTTAATCAGACAGATACTACAAACAATCAAACATACAAATATTATAGTGTGCTTGCCAACGTATAAATTTAAAGGCTACAGTAACATGACTTTATTTAATTGGAGAGTAGAACACTTCAATAATCTACTATACCTCGACATTACAACACACGAACATGCCTACCTACTGGACTCCAACCTTAATCTGAACTACGATTCTACAATGTTTGACAACAAAACAGGCAAAATTAATAACAACGGAATACGTACAATGTTTAATGACTTGAATATCTTAATTCATGATCTACAAAGAAGCGAATTAAACACGAACACAATTTCACCACAGTACGATGATAGCTTTTTTTGCCAGTAAACAAAACTTTGTAGTTATGCATCAAAATATAGCAGACTTGGTAAATAAATCTGATGAGTTATCAATATGTTTGGATGAATTGCTGGATAGGAAACAAAAAGTAGATGTCATCTGTTTAACTGAACACTCCATGAAGAAAGGTGACGAAGAAAATCTTTTTATACGAAACTACAGCTTGGCTGCATGTTACAATAGAACAGTGAAGAGAGGTGGATCATGTATATTAATAAGCCATGGACACCAATGGCGTAAGCTGTCAGAGATTGAGAGGTTTTCTCTGCCTAATATCTTTGAATGTTGCGGGATAGAAGTAATTTCTTTTGAACTGGTTATCATCATTTATCGTGTACCGAAAGTAGGCAATTTAAATATGTTTTTCTCAACACTTGAGCAATTGCTTTCATATATTAATAAGAAACGATTTGATAATATGTATAGCCGGTGATTTCAATATTGACACCTTAAAAAGGAATAATGCTTGCTCAGAATTTAACTGTGTGCTATTAGCATCAAATCTAAAACTGGCTATTAAACAAGCAACTAGATTAAAAAGTCAGACATGCCTAGATAATTTTGCCCTTAACTTTAAAAAACTATGTAAGTCAGAAGTGATAGAATTTGGATTATCAGACCATACAGCACAGCTGCTGATATGCCCTGTAAAGGAAATATGCGCATTTCCATTTTGGCATAAAAGTATTCGGGACTATGCGGCAGAGAATGTCACTAAATTTAGATCATGTATGGAGAGATTATCTTTTTCTGAAATGTATAACACAAACGACCCTAACCTAGCATACAATATATTTTTAGATCAATTTAAACTTTTTTATGACTTGCGTTTTCCTTATAAACAAGTCACAATAAAAACAAATAAGAGATCCAAGTGGATTTCCCGGGGTATTGAGTTATGTAGTAGAAAGAAGAGAAACCTTCTGTGGAAATATAGAACGAATCCCACTGTAGATAATAAGATGACATATATTAAATACAATAAATTGCTTAGAAAAAATATTAGACTAACCCAACGGGCGCAAAATGACTATGGAATTAAAATTTCGGACAATAAAGCTAAATTTACATGGAATATCATAAATAGACATAAAAAAACTTACCAAGAACTGACATACAAAAAATAAACTACAAAAATAATATAATTACAGATCCAATAACAATTGCAAATAATTTTAACGATTATTTTATTGACAAGGTTACACCTATATCTGACTATGTAAAAAAGTAACTTCGCGTATTATAAGCATAAGAGACTCGATTTATATGGCTCCAAGTTCACCATTAGATATTTTAAATATTATAAAGCAACTCAAAAATACGAATAGCGTAGGAATTGATGGAGTTTGTACGAAAATTATTAAGTCTGTGGGTGACATTATTTGCAAACATTTGAGCTATATAATAAACCTTAGTATTTGTGAAGGCATTTTTCCTGAAGGATTGAAAAAATCGATAGTCAAGCCCATTTATAAGAAAAAAAATAGAGACGAAATCAGTAATTATAGACCAATTGCACTTATACCTGTTTTTGCAAAAATAATTGAAAAATATCTCTATAATCAAACACAGACATTCTTTGATAAATTTAACATACTATGTAATGAGCAAAAAGTATTCAGGAGAAACAGGTCGATTAATATGGCTATTTATGATTTCCTAGCCATAGTAATGGCCAACATGGATAAAAGAAATCCGGTGTGCGCCATTTACTGTGATATGACGCAGGTGTTCGATTATGTTGACCACAAAATTTTGCTAGACAAACTTAATAATTGTGGAGTTAGGGGTAATGTACTTAAATTATTTGAATCTTATTTGGAACAAAGAAAACAAGTAACGGCCATTACCAGGATCAATTATTCAAAGAAAGAGGTGACTTATTTATCGAAAGAACGTCTAGTCAAATTTGGAGTGCCACAAGGTAGCATCTTAGGACCTCTGCTTTTTAATATTTACATAAATTACTTACCTAAGACTACCAAACAACCAATGACCCTTTTTGCCGATGACAGCACTATAACAATACAATGCAATGAACCTGACTCCTACGAAATTGACATAAACAATTCACTGACATCCATTATATCTTGGTTAGATAATAATAATTTAAAAATAAATCTCTCTAAAATCAAGTTATGCATTTTAGCCAAAGGATAACCTCAGCCTCGATACATGACATTGATGTTCGATACAGACATCAATCTATAAACAACGTTACATTGGCCAAGTTTCTGGGACTGTTTATAGATAATAAACTTAATTGGAAAATGAAATAAGTAAAAAAGTAAGTAGTTCTGCCTACGCCTTATACAAACTTGCTCCTATTGTTAACACTGGAGCCCTACTGGCTGCGTATCATGGTTTGGTGGCATCAAAACTAAGATACGGCATTATCTTTTGGGGTAATGCCACAGATAGGGAGCTGATATTTAAAAGCCAAAAACGATATGTCAGAGCAATGTTTGGTCTCAAAACAATAGAAAGTTGCAGGCCTTATTTTATCCAATACAAAATTCTAACATTTCCGTCATTATATATATACGAAGTGGCAATGTTTGTCAAAAAAAACCCTCAGTTGTTTCCACGATTATCGGATGGGTCTAGTCGCAGCAGACGTGATAATAGTAGGCTCTGTGTTCACTATGCCAAAACGTCTTAACGTTATTGAGCAAGAGTGTATTTTGCATGGGTCCTAAAATATTTAATAAACTGCCTAAGACATATAAAGATTTAAATATAATAAACTTTGGTAACGCTACAAAGAATATGTTGACATCCAAATGTTATTACAGTATTGCAGACTTTTTAAATGACTCATTTTAAAATTAATTATTGGCAGATTATAACATACTTTTCTGACATAGTAACCAAATTTTTGACTTTGTATTTTACTTGTTTTGACATTTGATTTTTGACATTTATTTGTACTTCATTTGCGACATTGATAATGATGACTTTATAATTGTGACTTTGATAAGATTTAATTTATGACATTGTTCTATATTACAACTCTGACATGATCTGTACTAAATGCTATTATTATATAATTACTTGACATAATGCAAACTTGATTTTTTATAACAAATTATTTTTTTGTTATTGACATTAATATTTGTATGCCTATTAAGGCAAAACATGATGATTCTTTATAACTAAGAACACCTGTACACAACACATGTTTAAACAAATAAATATTATTATTATTATTATTATTATGAGTATAAGCAAAAACTGCTAAATATTTTGATGAAACAACAAACTTTGTTAACAAATAAAGTTGTGACCAAGTTCAAACTCGTTCAAAACTGTGGTCACCACTTCCATTTTGCTTTTCAATGAACGCCATTGGGATGAAGTCTTGAAAATATAAAAGAATAAAAACTTGGGTAAGTACATAAAGAAGTCGGAGCTCGGTTATTGTTAGAAGATAAATTTTTACCTTCATCTAGGCAAACGTTTTACTTTAATTTATTGATATTTCTAGACCAGTGAGGGCAGTGTTTACACTGTTTTCGTAAAATGGCTCTCGAGTAAATCCAACCAAACTTTGATAAAAGCTTCTTTGCTAAAGTCACATGCAAATAACCGTTACAGTTTATTCTACCTTTAAAATTCGAAAAACAATTCGTATTTGAAGGGACTCTTTAAATTTAGAAGCGTTTTTTTGATTGACGATATAATATGAAATTAGAAAGCTAGGTTATATTTGCTGCCTGCTACTTCACATTGTACGTCTTATTATTTTTATTTAATGTATACAATTCCTAGTAAGCCACGAGTTCGTATTTACATCTAAAAGTCTATAGTAAAAACATATTCTTTTCTGCTTCATTTCTATTCTAGATAGGTATCTATATATATAGCACGTAAAAATATTTTTCTATCAAATTAAATTCCTACCAACATATTTTTATGAAATTCAAACACACTGCCGTAAATGTCAGATTGATTAGTCAATAAGTAATTTAACTTTATACTGTAATAAAATGTATTTCCTGCTCAACTATATTGAAACGTGATAAAGGAAGCTCGCTTGGAACGTGATTCTAAAAATAATATGTTGTGAACATTTCAAGCCCCGGGATTTATATTTTTGTTTATTAAAATGTTACAATACCGAATTTTACCTACCGAAGAAGCTGAAGCTTTTAACCTGAAAAGTTACTATTCAGATGGTCCCGTGGCAAACATAGGCAGTACGGGTTAGTCATTTTGTGGAGTTAAGAATTCAGCGCCGTATTGTTTGCAGACCTTTAACCGGTTATATAAAATAATAACCCTCCAATAAACTAGTTCAGCTGCAGCATATATGTACATAGATCAATAACGATCATTACGTGAAATGAGTATTTTCGTATAACCAGGGCGTGTAATGCCGTCATCTACATAATCCGTTTTAGAATAAGTAATTGATCGAGGCGTTTTGTTTTCGTCTCTACGCAAATGTTAAAGACAAAGTGTTACTGTTATATCTAACTAGCTTTTGCCCGCGGCTTCGCATGCGTTAAATTAAGGGTAACACAAATCTACTTTCAATCTCAATTTGTGTGAAGACACTCCTGATTACTCTAAAGACCTCAGAAACTCTATAGGGTACAAAGTAACTCGGTCAGTATCCGTGGCATTATCTACCGAAAGGTACATAATAACATCACTTTGCACACAGCCAAAGGACCATTCGTCAAATAAGGCTCAGTGTCCAACAGAATTATGGCATATGGCATTGTAAAGGATTTTGTTCGTACTAAAATTGTTACTACCGGCACCACCTTCAATTCCATTGCAGAAAAAAGATATGCACTTAAATAGATTTTGTAGTAAAATACAATTTTTTGTCATAAAACTGTTATAGTAACTCTCATCATCAGCCTTTAACAGTCCACTGCTGGACTAGGCCTCTCCTTTGAAAGGAAGAATTGGCCTACTATACCACGCTGGCCAAACGGGTTGGCATAGGGTTTGTATCAAGTTTTCCTTATCTTACAATGCTGTTCTCTGCATAATATGCTCCCTCTGTCGGCTCTTACGACACCCATGAGATGATATGGGGTGGTGACATTCGGTATTCTTAATCCGTCACCACACGGACTGTTATAGTAACAATATATGCATACTTGAATAAAGGTAAACAATAGATGCGCTTGCGCCCGTGTGATTTACAACACTCTCTATCCCTCTCACGCCTCTCGGACGCCTGCTCGGGCGCCCGTCGGCTCTCACTGCTCTCAGTCAGTCGACGCGTGATTCTCACAGTGTTAGCTGTGTGTTTTCGTTAGTGATGTTCTGGATATCCGCATCCGCGGATATCCGAGGAAGAAGAAGAAAGATCCGTATCCGTATACGTTACTTTTCTCGCGGATCTTTTACGGATCTTTCGCCTTACTAATTTTCAATTGACAGGATAGAATGCCATAGGTAACCACTTAACCAGGTAAAATTAAAAAAACTATTAAATTCCATTCAGAGTATTTTTAATATAATTTCAATAAAAGTCGAAACATGATCTGTCTATTGTTCAGGTGGGCGTGCGTGACGTCAACTATCGTTTCAAAGTCGCGCGCACCGACATCGATTCAGTAAGAAAATAAAGATCCGTATCCGTATCCATGGATCTTGACACCAAATATCCGTATTCCGATCCGTATCCGCGGATATACATTTTTAACGATCCGGAACCTCACTAGTTTTCTTGTATCCTCTCGGCACATACTATTTAATCCCCCAACAGGTCAACTAAACGATATTATTATTGAAATTGATTGAAATGTTAATAAGAATATTTTTAACTGTTAGCAGCTGTTTTATTTTCTTGTATTCTTTGCACCTGGAATTAAAACTAGTTAAAGATGTCAAATAACAAAAACTATAATGCCATAACAGCATTACTTTGCAGGATTATAGTGTATTTATGGTAGGAGAAAAATATTTAGAGCAGAATAACCCCATGGATTTTTCGCAAAAATGAGTTTATATTTGTATATTTAGTGCTTTACAAGTATATTCAAAGTGATCTCATCTCTGTTGGTGGGTGAGCCCAGGCTTCATACATTTTTGCCCATGGTCCTTTAATGTCAAACCCATGTTCCAATACATGTCCAATATATGTATATCTATGAAAACTTTCGCATTTATGATATAAGCTGAGAAAATCGTTTCAGCTGTATAAGCGTAGTATATAATTATTCGTTTCTAATAATATATGCGAACAATGAAAGCACCGTGCACAATACGATATTATGTATGATGTGACAGTACTGACAGTGATATACTATAGCACATGCGCACTCAATTATTACAGCGCATGCGTTCTTACTTCCAAGAGGTAAATTTGTGCGCTACTAATTTCTTTAGTTTTAGTTGGTAATGCAAAAACGGGTAATAAAACGATCTTAGCATATCAATAGCCAGTTTTCCCTGACCATAAACAACACTATCTAAAACTGTCACCTACAAATCTTCCAACATCTGTTTGAACATTGGCATTTAGTATTTGACCTGCACTTATTGTTGTAGCAAACAATGACCCTAGAGCGAATATATAATTATTATGTTTATGTCGCAAACCTAAAGTAAATTCCCTGGGGCTCCTCATTTATTATTCAGCGATGTTTTATCGATCACAACTGTAATGCATGTCTTCAGTTCCGATGCCCTATTGAGACTGACCTGGATTGAAGTTTAATGGAATAAGGCTCAGTTCACACCGAAATGGCAGCGGCCGGAAGCGAAGCGGAGAGCAGTTTCTGTGTCATTTAATTTTAGTCTTTATCACCATGACTATAATACATAGAATCACTTGACAATCCGCGCCGCGTCGGCGCGCGACCGCTCTGGTGGGCGCGAGCGGCCGCGAGCATGCGCGGGAAGGCGCGGGCGAACGCGAGCATGCGCGGGAAGGCGCGGGCGGCCGCGAGCATGCGCGGGAAGGCGCGGGCGGCCGCGAGAATGCGCGGGAAGGCGCGGGCGGCCGCGAGCAAGCGCGGGAGGGCGCGGGCGGCCGTGTACCCAAGAATCCGCGTTTCCTCTTCTTCTTCTTCAATTATACGTGCAATAACTATTAAACCCAAAATACTCATTGTCACAGCTAATTACACACGTGTTTCCTCGTTATATGTAGAATATAAACTGCGCATAGGAATAGCCTGAGCCGTGACGTAAGCTGCGCGCGGCCGCGAGCAGTCGTGGGCGGGCGCGAGCAGTCGCGGGCGGGCGCGAGGAGTCGCGCGCGGGCGCGAGCAGTCGCGGGCAGCCGCAAGCCTTCTCTTCGATGCCGGCCGCTGTGCGTCGCTTCCAGCCGCTGCCATTTCGGTGTGAACTGAGCCTAAGAATATGACTCGTGTCTTTATGCCCAAGTTTCATATATTCATACCATACATATCATGTTACAGTTTTATATATGAGTAGAAACTAGTTAGTTTTGATATTGAATAACCGATCCTATAGATCTATTAGGAAGTTAGTTTAAATATTAAATTACCGAAGTACTACCCTCTACGTCTAATCACCCCTAACAATAGTTTTACATAGTTTTTTAGGGTATAATTATATCAGATACCTTTTTTGTGAGTATAATTATATTCCGAAAGTCATTTTATAACTAAAGCCAGTAACCACGGCAACGATTTCCTGTTTTACTAACTCGAGACAAAAATAAAGTAGAATATCTTTCAAAAACATAGCTTCTGTCATACCATATGTTAAGGTAACTGACTTTGCTTGGCAATCGCAATGATTAAGAGTTCTTTTAAAGACATATACACAGATATTCGTGGATTTTTCGAAGTCACAGTCAACGAGCATTCTTCAGTAAAAACTACTAACATGAAATAGATATTACTAAAGCAACTATATTCAACAACATTTTCTTATTATCACCTTTGATAAGTCGCTATTTTGTGACGAATGACCTCAAATATAAACTCATACAGGGACTTACAAGCTCCAGAAGATACTTTACTTATCGCAGGTTTACTCGTAAAACAACAGCTGCATAATAAAGCATTGATTTATTAAGATATCTTGTTCGCTACTACTTGATATGCATTGTATTATGTTCGATAGTATTGAAGCAATACTCTTCACAGCTTCTTTATTATTAGTATTATAAGAAAACTACGTTGATCGAAAACAAATTAGTTGACTAGGGCGAGCCTATTGCCGTACCGGGCACATTACCAGACTTCGTGCTGCTACTGAGAATTTCCTAAAGGAAAAACCCAAAATAATTTGCCCGACCCGGGGATTACACCCGAGATCTCCGAATTCCACGCGTAAATTTATGCCGCGAGACCAACGAGGCTGTCTACTAATTTTAAAGTACAAGATTCAAAATAAAACTCAAGTTCTGTTTTAATCACAATCACTTACGACTATGGTGATCGTTCAGTAGTTAATTGTAAATGGTTCAGAAGTAAATTTTTATTTAATTTTATTCTACTTAGTGACATCATAGTTAAATTAAATAACCTTCACAAGTAGGTAAACAGGGAAAACTGAGGCATTCATTTACATACAATATAATTATGCAATCGTATTCGAAGCTGTGGTAGAAATGTAGATCCTAGATAGTACACGTTTGAATACAACTTCACACAACCGATATCAAATAGACACCGCAAGAGCCAGCCGCCACATAGACCAGTCGTCATCATTCATACAAGTTTAATTCCGTGTCGTCCCATGATGTCCCATTTGCAGCCACTTTTCTTTCTTACCCGACAGATTTGACGACGAGTCCGAGACTTTCCAATTGCTCGCGAACTTCGGATATGTAACTAAGGCAGTTCATTATCATTCTATAAGCGTTATCGCGCTTGCTCGTCTAAAGAGATTTCACAGAATATTAGCTTTTCCAGATAGTGCTGTCTGACCTACGCAACTCAAAGTGTTAACATGCTTTTCTCAGCGCGGGACCAACTACTATTAACAATGTAATATGCCCAAAACTTCAAAATTTAGTAGGTCGGATTGCTGGCTACCCTCTATATATATGTATATATAGAGGGTATACGGCTATCGTCGCTACCCACCCAACCAAGACAGTTATAATATTTTATTTTATTCTATTTTATTTATAGACTCACGCCAGTTATAATACACTATCATTAATAGCAAACTGACACAGCAATCCCTGCTTATTATAATATATATCACATAATTCTGAATGTATATCACGACGGTCATAGGGGATGACCGTCGTGATATACATTCAGAATTAAATTACATAATTACCAACCGCTCGGCTACAACACGTGTCCAATCACAATTTAATAACTAACATTAAATATAATACATTTAAAGCGTTCCCCACATTAGTTATTGCCGTAATTGATGGAAGACATCCGCTTGCATGTGCACGAATCCCGCTAATAATATGTACGCTGGTTTACAGTTCATGCTTTGTGTATACAACTTGTGACAGTTATACAGCTGTGAATAGATTCTAACTTTGTTTATACGAGAGAGGTTTATATTTATTTATTTAATCTTTAAAAGATAACGTTTACACAGGTAATACAGGCTGTATTGCGGAGAATTTGCCAAACATTCAACCAATAAACGCAAAAGTTCATGCTTTGTGTATACAACTTGTGACAGTTATACAGCTGAGAATAGATTCTAACTTTGTTTATACGAGAGAGGTTTATATTTATTTATTTAATCTTTAAAAGATAACGTTTACACAGGTAATACAGTCTGTATTGCGGAGAATTTGCCAAACATTCAACCAATAAACGCAAAATTATCTAGACTTGATATAAGTAGTCCATTGCTGGCCAATATAACACTCTTCACGCTATTAAGTAATGAGGCAACTCCTAAAAGCTACGTTATCTGTGTTAATTGTATACTAACCACATAAACGAATTTGATAGATGAATAAAGTACTATTAGAGACCTAAGTCACAAAATCTATAACTTTGGTATCCACAAGGTCCAAAAAATTACCGAAATGCTTATTAAAACTATTTGGCATTAGCTGTTAAAATCAATAACCGCCAGATTAGCCTGTCCTCTTTGGAACGTCACATTTTATTTACATGCATATAGGACAGTAACTACGGTATACTTGACAAGCTAGTTAGATCGTCAACTTTTCACCTTTTAGAGAACTCTGGTAACATTACTCACCATTCATACAACATACCAGAAGTTTACGCATACGATAATATGAGGTTTATGCAAACCCTTTCGTTCCCGCTGAGTAATTGTGCCTGACGGGATGCCATTCGACGACTGATGTCTGATATATAGTGAACTCTTTGTGAAAGCCAATGACGATTCCATTCGATTGACGTTATACATTTTCTAACAATCTAATAATAAAACCAAAACGTTTTTCCTTGTTTGAAAGATTTCAAATACTGTTCGAAGTTTTGCCTAGGCCATAACTGTATATAAAAGTCGTTATGCAGTCGTCGCCTTGTTAGAGAGAAAGAAAATTAAAGTTCTTCTCATTTCTGTTGCAAGTTTATTTTTAGTCTCTTTCAATGAACACAAAATGTTCACTTACATACTCGCTTATAGCTTGCCAACTCTATTAATATATTACCACATACTAGTGATTGGAAAACATTTCAAAATGAAACAACGTTCTTCGATAGTTAGCCTAAGTCGGAGGAGACTTAGCAAATTTTACAGTGCGTAAATCTAAGACAAAATCTAGAATCACATTAAGTTCTTATTTCATAATAAGACATACATTGTGTAAATTAAAATCTTATAAACGACCCTCATTTACCACGAGACACATATGATAAGTACACAGCTCCAAAATGATGTATCAAAGTAATCTAACCCTTAATGTATGTAATAACGCTGCGGCCAGGACTCGTAATTAAAAATAAATTAAATTGTCTTTACTTGCGGCGGTCAATGTCCGGCGCGTTCAAGGGCACTCCTACGCAACGTAAAATAAGACAGTGATATTAGATTGAACATGTCTGGATGGTATAAGGTGTTGTACTACCAATATAATAATGAATTTCGACACTTTTGTTATCTCAATGGAAACCCATTGATCCGGTCCGACACCCTGCAAGTCAAGTGTATGCGATAGTGCGTAGCGCCCTGCATTACACTTGATTTTGAGAGAATAAGCATTTTGTCGCAAACTCTTTGCCATGATAGTATGTTTATTGTTGTTACTAGTAGCGCCGTAGGTATAGTGCTTCCTATTGAGTCAACTCTCCCTTGGGCATAATTGGGCATAATGGCTGGTAAAGCACAGCTTCGCCTCTTAGAACTGCACTGGATATTGTTGGTTCGGTCGCACACAAAATCATACAACACTCTTTTAATACAACACATCCACAAATCACTGTTTCCAGTCTGGTTATTCTTTGTGTTCCTTGAAGTTGAGCTGTTTTTAAACAAAGCCTTTGTGTCATGCTGATACTTGTAAACTCATTATGTAAGTTTATGTCATGCTGATACTTGTAAACTCATCATCATCATTGTTCTAGCGTTATCCCGTTTTCATCCAATACTTACACGCCTAGGAGCCCGAAGTCCGCTTACTGGTCTAACCAGATACGACTGCCGTCTGACCGCCGCAAACCAAAGGGATAGCGATATTCCATGGTTTAGTCTAATATCAGTTTATTTGAGGGTACTGACTCCCCGTAACGACTGTCAAAGATCTTCATGACAGCCGGGAACATCGGTTTAATGTACTGGCGGAGGCAAGGGGCAAGCAATAATTAACAATTCAACACGCACATAACTTCGAAAAGTCAGTGGTAGGCGCCGTGAGTTCGAACCCGATACCTACTGCACAGTCCATTGGTATCTCCACTAGGCTTACGCTGTTACTTGTGAAATGTATGGGTTTATTTCAAGTCATACGGTTCTCTAGAAATATTTAGCAGAACCCCAGTATTTATTTTTCACAGGTCTACGAGCGACAATCAAATTACTGATCTATGATTTCTTAAGAAACGTACCTAATGCTCTAAATACAATTCTTAGTATCGTGTGTTCATTCACTGTAAAATACGTGGTTTATGTTTATTTTATTATTCTAAATATGGAGCTTATAAGTAATTATGTGGTTTTAACCGTATAAAGTTGTACTATTTCGCCGAAACTAAAGGTGAAACAAGAAAGGGTAGCCATTGATTATTTATACAGGGTGTTTCAGAACCCCCCGTCCGATCAATGAAGGGGTTGTAGGGTAGAGTAAAATGATGAGGGATTTGTCATTAATTCACGGAAATTCGAGATAAAATTTTCCCTGGTAAATTTAATTAACTTTAAATAATATCATATCAGATTACCCGTGGCAACACTGAAGAATCATAAATCGTAATAACTAGGTATCTACCTAAAGTTCATAAAAGGTCATTGAGTGCATCGGCCGCCGCCGCCGGCGGCCGCGTCTAATTACCTAATCCTTTGACAAAAGCCAAACGTCAACTTTACACGTGCTATCATTTTAGTTAGGTAGGTATACCCATTTTATTTATGAGTTTGTTGCAACAGCTGGTTCATTGCATTATTAGGTAAAACGGAAGGTATTGTTTACGTTATTTGTTTGTTTCGTAGGAGTGCGTAGCCAACTTTGGTGTCCGTGTATTCAGACATTTCAGTTCACCTGAAGGCCCACGACATGGCCTTACGATTCTTAGATTCAGTTCTACGTGCCTTCTGAGTACGTGGGCACCCATCCAAGTGATGACCTGTGCAACCGTTGCTTAACTTTGCCAAACTATTACGATCCAAAAGCTTAGTCACGCTATGAGCGCTGCAGTATTTACGGTATTTGCCAATTTTTTAAATCTTACTTAGGCAGGTTACCTTTAATTCCGAAAAACATCAACTTGTAAGCTGCGTACAACGATCATGCTCCACATGTCGACCGTAAAGGTTAAGACACTTACGGTACCTTTTCATCAAAGGTACCTATTTGAAAGCACACTAACTAGCACACTGTAGTTCACGAGGTGGTGTAGCCGTTGAACAACGCGCTCCAAAGGCACTGGCAGACCTGGTGGTCCAGCGAACTGTTCCTCCTTATCACTACGTGCACCTGCATGAATTGCATTCACTCCTACCTAAACACATCGAAATGTTAAAGTATTCAGAGTTTGAATACGACCGACGACGTAACTATTTCACAACGTAAGTTATTCCGGAAGTCCAAACGAAACTAATACTAGGGCAAGACTGAGTGATCAGTAGGTAAATTGACGTCGTAAAAACTAGCCAGCTAGGGATGTAACCAATGATATTTATTGGAGTTCTGTTTTTATCGATATGTTATTATTGTCCCCGTACGAGATGGGCACGTATCCAACGCAAAATTGTTGTTTCTTTTTAAATTATTGTTATTACATAAAAATGATGTAACTTTTTTATTTGATTTAGGTTACCGAAATTAGTAGATCATAGTCTTTTGTCTATGATCGACTAAATTCTGTAACACAAAAGTATTATTTAAGTCTTGTTTACGTAATGTGTCGATATCGTAATATCATTAATGTAATAATTCTTTGAAAAATGAATGTTGTGTCACATTTCATGTTAAAATTTATTAAATCGACATTAGCTGCTATCGAACGTAAACATCTCTACCGCGTTTCGGTATTGTGTCGAGCGGCTTTTTATTAGAATCATAAAGGATACCGCCGCTGAGTGGAGTGTTACTAGTTTAGGGAATTTTCCCTAATTTCGGGGTAATGTTTCTCGTTAATACTATACTAAGGAAATAAATTGTGAGTTTTTATGAAGACCTACATTTTTTTTATTATTTTTCCTAGTATGCCTTACAAGTCAGTAATATGTGGTTTTGGTATCGGACAGGGGGTTATGAAACACACTGTATATGTCAGGGTTGCGTAACAATATAATTATTATTTATGAAAATAGTCAACGCATAAAAATGCGAACTTTAGATTCATGGCTTTTTAAATTCATTTATCAGTAGCAGATATGTAAACGATTAACTTTATGGAAAGCAAACCGAGCTTATATATGCACATGCCTCTGGTTTTGTACGTGAAACTTAACGTAGCATATTCTAGACTTTGGGACGTGGACAGAAAAGGAACAGGATCGAGAACAAGGAAGGATGATTTTAGTCTCTTACTCACTTATGAAAGTTTGCATATATGATTTTGTCGAGGAATTGACTCAGTGATAATTGGAGAATTATTGGAGAAACAAATACCTACCGGTGGACTCAGCCTAATAATGATGATATTACACTTACTTGTTTCAATTCAGCTTTACTTACATTCCCGAGAATATCGACACAAAGTAAGGTACCTTACTTTGCGTAAAAGTCAACGTTTCGAAATGAAAACAAAATACTTTTCCTCTAGGTCTGATAACCAGGTTTCTTCCTGATTATTTTCATCTTTTTAACCTACTTTTTCCTTGTTCACAGTATTACAAACCTGGACATTTCCCTTGAGAAAATTTGCTATAATTACTTTGCTTGGATCGGCGATATAAGACTTTAATTTGGCGCTGCGACTCAGTGTAAAATAAATAAAATACTAAATATATGCTCGTTTGGAAAATATACAACATTTATGTGAAATTTATTATCATAATGTATGGTCATGTGGTTTTAAGAAATGATATAGGTGAAGGGAAGCGCAATGAATTACAGAATAATGTCAAAGAAGAATAATTAATATCTATGTTTCGCGGGTTCAATTTCCGCTAGCCAGCCTTAGTTTAAGATTCATATTTTTGGAGTGTTTTTTTACAGTTGGTTACTAATTTGATATTTGTGACAGTAAGTTTTGAGTCAGTAGCTTCACAAACGTTTAAAATTGGTATTTTAACTTTAAAATAGTTATCCTTAACTCCTGCTAGAACTTTACACTCTGCTTACAGTTATAAAATTATGAATATTGTGTTGATCAAACCGACAATGCATTATAAATTCCCGTGAAAAGATACATCATGATAATAAGATTATCAAAGTTGCGTGTTACTTTAATAACTGTTAATACCCATAATCTCCTTATAAACATTATTTCAGCACCGAAACAAAGTTATTTCATAAAAGTAATACAATTTACAACATGTAGTTACTGTAGCATTTACCGTGTAAAACTTTTACCAAATCTAAGAGTCGGTTTGACTTTGAACCAACTTATTTGAACAAGTTAAAGGGTTGGTTCGATGACTAGTAATGCATGCAGAGTAAACCGGGCTTTTTGGTGGTTTTTACTTTTAAATTTTCTTGTCTTTTTCTTGCGTTGCTGTCTTACTGACTGATAACGCACAGCCGAAACGACGTTGCGTAAGAAGCTGAAATTTGGCGTGTATGTTTTTTGGGAAGTGTAAGGGAGGATTTTGGGAAATTTCCACTCTAAGGGAGTGAAATGATATCACGCGGACGGAGCTGAGGGCGAAGACGAGTTTTAAATAAAATAGATTTCAGTATTTTGCTATGATGCTATCATTTTCATAGCATTTCTTGACGATAATGCATGAAGAAAGTCAATAAGATTTCAAATTATGTTGACTTTAATTAACTACTTATGTCCTTAACTTAAATCAAATTCAATATACACAAATGATTCATAAGTGACTAACCTTGTGTGTTTCGATATGCAACTTTCCTTTTGTACTTTATTAATGGATATCTGTCTCCAACCGTCTTAATGTAGCTAAATTTAAATGTAGCTATTGAGATACTTACAAAATTGGATTCGACAAATTTTATATTTCATTATCTTGTTGTTTATTTAGTGTTCTAATTTTGCTTTGTGCCTGTACTTATATGTTTGTAACAATGTCAATCGCAATGGGATCACACCTGTTATGATTGTGTTGTCTTGAATAAATAAATAAATATTCTTCATTGTTTCGTTATTCTTCTGTGTTTTGCTATTGATGATATTTTGAATTATTGTAAACCCAATTCTAATACAAAGATATCATGAAATTCTTCGACGTTGGATGCTTACTAATTTCTCTTTATAACAATGATGTTGATATAAAACGCAAGAATACGCATGAAAAGTGCTACTACAGTCACACAGCACTCATTCGGCTGCCAAATAAAAAAAAATACGTAGAAAATAAACACGAAATATTGTCGAACAAATGCAGTTAAAGCGTTAAACCCTTTAAATTAAGGTTTTACACATTACACGTAATAGAATCATCTACTACAAAGTGCGAATCACACTAAATCTCTATTAACAACAATGTTCGCATGTCTCTCCGTCACATTGTCGAGCGCAGGGCGCATATTTCAATTATTTACTTTTCAAACTTATTCGTCTATACTCGTCTTTTCCAATGAATTATAAATTTTCCTCCACATAAAATTCGTAATACATTCGGGTCGATGCGAAATTTTTCAGTAATACTTCGACTTTAAGTAATTAATATTGCTTGTTTTAACGACCGATTTTTTATAGATGGATTTTTAATGATAATGATTTATACGATTCAAATTGTATAAGGTAGTACGTAATTATTTTATTGAAAATGTGGTGCCATTAAAGTATTTTTGATTTGTTCAGAATAAACATGGTATGACACCAAAAATAGTCTTTCAAAAATGTATGCTTAATTCGGGCGAAGTCTGTATCGGTGAACTCTGCAAATATTGGACAGTATTAATATCCATATTGGGAACAGCCATTTGTGGATCAAAAATATTTGTGTGTGTAGGTATTCGAAGAAAGATATAATAATTATACTAGGGGATGACCGCAGCTACGCCCACGCATTCTATTTAATTAAACCGTTTCTTCCTATGGCGTGGAATTTTCGAGAAATTCCAAGAAACATACGTCATGTCAAATTTCAACTTCTTGCGCCTAATAGTTTCGCATGTGCGTTGTTAGTCAGTTAGTAACGCAATAATGTTATATACAGGGTGTCACAAGACCCATCACCAAGCCGAAGTCTACGCGTTGTGTACATCATACCAAGTCATACTAACCAAAAATAATACCTGGGAAACGATTATTTTTTTAATTTTTCACATTTTCTAAATCGCAATTAAAAGCTCGCACGTACAATGCTCGAAATACCTGGTTATCCATGGGGTTATAGGGCATCTGAAGAACATGTTGACGGGGTAAATGCATATGGTCCGTGTGGTGACGGATAAAGAATACGGAATGTCACCAGCCCATATCATCCCATGGGAGTCGTAAGAGCCGACAGAGGGAGCATATTATGCACAGAACAGCACTGTAGTAGAAGGAAAATTTGATACAAACCCTATACCAACCCGTTTGGCCAGCGTGGTATAGTAGGCCAATTCCTCCTTTCAAAGGAGAGGCCTAGTCCAGCAGTGGACTGTTAAAGGCTGATGATGATGAAATGCATAGATTTTGTACCTAATTAGAAAAATTCCATACTAACTTTAAGCCTCAATATCTCCTGAACCAGTAATTTCCCAGGTATGGTGCCGAAATAAAAAATGTTCGTAGTGATTGGTACAACATGGGATTTCAGTTTTCGTTAAGGGTCTTGTTACACCTTGTATACCTATATATTTTTTATAAGTGGGTACTGGGTGTACCGAGCTACTGACTACCTCACGTCATCATTGATGTAATTTTATTAGCCTATCGAAGGTCAAAATCCTCATTTCTTGACAACGGTGCCGTAGGACATCAGTCCTTCCGTAACCGCGGCTGGTCTAATCCGAAACATGCAAGTTTTCGTTATGTCGCTGATACACCTAAGCGTTCACTTGTAGCAGAACAGCGAGCATTCGCCGTTTTCTATTTTGTCGAACCAAAAATATTCACGATCATTCTAGTGAACACTAAGGGTCGGAACATATCTGACGGAAGATGCGTCGCGTATCATCGGTCGCGTAACGCCAAAACATACAAATATATAGAAAAATATTCAACGTTTCAGACTTGACCGATTATCCGTTAGTACGTCGAGCGTACAGCGTCTGTTCCGTCTCTGTCAATGCATTATCGGTCGACGTCGCCCGCACCACGCACCACGTGAATTTTGACTGACGCGTTGGGCGACGTTTTAAAATTAAATGTCATACAAAACAACCGCACTGTAGTTGCTGAACGCAGAAACTGACTAGACGCGTAATGTACCAGATCTAACTTGACGGAATAGACGCGACCGATTTAGATACGCTCAACGCATTCTCCGTCAGATGTGCACCGACTCATTTGACGGAATAGACGCGACCAAAGATAGGTTCTACGCATCTTCCGTCAGATATGTGCCCACTCTTAATTCTAATAGTCCGTAGAATATAGAAAAGTATAGTGCCATTGTATTTATTATAATTATAATTCTATGTATTATCTGTATTCTAAGGCTCGCCCGAATGTTCGTGAGAATGCTCGCTAAAACACACTCATTTGTTTTATAATATTCGCAAGAACGCTCATTACAGGTGAAAGCTTAAGTGTGTCAGCGCTATTATGTATCAGTTTCCTTATAAAATGATTATACTATTGAGATCGCTAGCTATACATATTTATACTTTTTTATACTCACACCTACAGGTAGAATACATAATATACAGGAGACATATTTCGAAGGGGCAGACAGAGGTGTAATATTGCAGAATTTCAGATCCCACGTAGTAGGGGCGAGCCTATTGCCGTTCCCGGGTATATCGTCCGGCTCCGTGCTGATATAAAAAATTCGGTAACACTTTTGCCTATCCCCTGAAATATGGAGGCAGTTATATAAATATCAGATACTAATGCATACTATCATTACCGACATCTATTCCAGCCCTATTTTATTTCATTAGCCAGACGCTTCGGCAAATCAAATTCGGTAATACAGCGCTACTTACTGTGTTCAATTGTATTTTCTGACCCATTAATGTACATACTAAATTTCATCCAAATTGCTCAAGCCGTTTAAGAGATGTGTAAATAGGGGACAAACGCACTTAGGTCCAGTGGTTTAAGAGGAGTTCAGTGACATACACACGCACACAAGAAATATATACTTATACTAGCTTTTGCTCGCAGCTTCGCTCGCGTAAATTCGGGGTTCTCTAGTTATCGTATATCATCTATGTTCGGGGTAACACAAATCTCCTTTATTGGGTGGATATACTTCTAGAATTGTTGTTTTAAAAGTTTAAGAAATATAACTGCAAAAAAGTTTTTACACATACAAACTACTTAGTACTAAGACTAATAGTACTTACTCAAAATGTTATCCGGTATCAGTGACATTTCGCTAGAGTGGCCAATATGACGACTGCGATTTGTCTGTCAGAACCATTAGAATTTAACAAAATACTCGACAATCCGAATTTAGCGGCTATATTTTGTAGACTCGAAATCTTTATTTTTTTGCGTTTTATTATTCAGGTAAGGTTTCGATCGTGTCTACCGTATCCCGTGACGAAATTATTAATATAGATTTGACACTGCGATGGTGGCGCAGTCGGTTGGTTCCAATGTGAAACACTCCAATCTTAATATAATAAATCCAATAATAATATCCAACAACTAATAACAAATTAAAAATTTACTAAAAAAACATTTTCCAGTGTACTAAATTGTGAATCTAAACTATTCTACAGTCCCCTTGAACACACACAAAAAATTTCATTACAATCGGTCCAGTCGTTTAGGAGGAGTTCAGGGATATACACACGCATACAATAAATATATATATAAAGATATAAAGAATATAAAGAATATAATTATTAGAAGTATCTGCTTTATCGTCTTGTTAAGTGCAAACACCGAAGGCATAATTGTTCTTTTTTTAAATGACTTTGGTTTTGCTTAAAAAGAAGGTTAAAAATAAAATAGGTCACTGTTTATCAGATATACCGCTTAGCGCTGGTACAGTCGCATATACAGTCGGTGAGCCTCAAACAAAGTAATTATCAGCTGAAAACTAAAATTGTATTTTTGTGTATTTGTACACAGCAAAGGAGAATGGAATTATATAATTTTAATATTCCTAAAGAAACCAGATTTAAGTGTAAAAGCAATGATTTACAAAATTATTGTATACCTACAGCACAATACAAGACGAGAACAACGAATGGTCGCCGTCATCCTTTATAGTTATATTGCTGTGATGAAACTATCGCTGCACCGGTCTGTAGGGAGAATCAAGTCCAATTGTACACAACTTTCACAATCACAGTTCACACAGTTTAGATTATTGTTCAACACAAGTTGAAACACACCAATGAACAAAACAAAAATATAAAAATGAAATTGTTTATATATATTTTCAAAACATAGCTCTGAAGTTCATCGCGTCCAAGGTTTTATTTCCAGACGAAATACAGCTCGCGATAAAATATTACCTTATGTTTTCTAGGTGACAATCAGCTGACGCAAACAGGGAGAAAATGGAAAATATTTTATTTGAAAACGTCTCAAAGAGTGGAATTTCA
This sequence comes from Euclidia mi, assembly GCA_944739405.2. NCBI lineage: Eukaryota > Metazoa > Arthropoda > Insecta > Lepidoptera > Erebidae > Euclidia > Euclidia mi. Next base: position 6,886,598 of record OX123191.2, on the reverse strand, counting down.
TATTTAGATCGGACGACCGTCTGACTAGGTTCCCGAGGGACTTGGAAATATCTTTATACTATCGGTTGAACAAAACTTCGGACAGAAGTCAATGTTTTTACTTGTCGACCATTTGCCCGTTAGAGTATCTTTGGGATGGGAGCTAGTTATCTGGTGTTTGTTGCCGTTTTATCGGATAAGCTGCTGCATGGATAAACATGTACAAAGATGCAGACGTAAAAGAGGATATGAACAGTACAAAAGCAAGATATAGCCTTGAAGTAATGTAGTAATTGTTATTGTTTGCATATATATATGTTAAGCACGTATGTGGTACATCGACCGCAAACAATATTCTCGTACACAATATTAACGTAAAAGACCGGTATGTACTGTTTTCTGTGTTGCCAATCGCTACTTCTTAGGCTCCACTGTCTTACATCATTCGTAAAACGACGTGTCACATTACACTTTCTTTTATGTGTCAAATCTTTCATAATAAAATTGCTGTTTTGAGTCTACATGAAGGGTATTCTTTGGGTATATGGATAAATGTGGCTTCGATATTTGTATAGTACCACGCGATGCAAGACTTTTCTTGCATAAAATATCACCTGAACCTAATCAGCTATCCAAATTGGCCTTCTTTCTTCGGGATAGGCACTTGCTAGACTAAATTATTTGCTGAGATTATGCTAGCGATAAAAGAAATCAATACGTCCTTCCCCCAAATCGAAATCTCATCTAAATTCAAACCAATTACATCAAAACGGAGATAACGGTGTACAAGCGTATTTAAATAATAAGTTTACGGCTATCAGCATTCGCAGGTCTAATTGTTGGTTAGCGTGTAGGCACGATCTAAGTGTTCGCTGTTGAGGTTTTTAACATGTCACCTGTAATGTATCGCTTCTGTTTTGAATACAACATGGTATAGGGCAATTAATTTTTAAGTCATTATGTTTAAAGCTTTTTTATTTTAAATTGCAATGTTTAGGTGGTCGTATTACTGGTGGGCTTTTCAACATTGTAACATTATTCGGGTCAACTTATTGATTCTAGAAAATATTTAATGTGCTTACTAGACATCACAGACAGTCTAGCCTTCGAATTATCTCCACAAACAAAAATCTTACCATGTTGTCGCTCAGTTGTATAATATTTATATGGATTGAATATAGTATTGACTATTGACGAATTTACTCGCGAAGACAGCTAAAATGCATACACACGGCGCGCAGCACAGAGATTTCGAAGTTAACTGCGTATTAAATTGCTAATTATCGCTTATTAAACGGTGTATTTTACAAATATACAAACAACGGACAAGTCTTAACCTTCTTATAGTAAGAAGAGGCTCGTGCCCAGTTGTGGGACAATTTACATAAAAGATTTGATTGATCATTTATGGTGTAGTGTTTTAAAATGTAAAACGCTATAAATAAATCTCTGTAAATACCTGTCACCGCTAGTTTATTTACAATTTGTTCGCCGTAATTTAAACTTACTTCAGCATCCTCATTATTTGGTTAAGTCTATATTTACAACAAGTTAAAACTAAAACTAAATTATTTAGTTACAGTGTAACTTTTAAACTGACGATCGCAAATGAACTGGTTAATGTTCTTACGAACAGTTTAGATAGATTGAGAATTTCATTAGATACAGCAGATAGAATATAGAATATAGTCTTCGATTAAAGATGTCTATTTCTATCCACAATCATTATTAGGACTGTCTTCCATGGTACAATGGATAGCGTGTGTGACTGGTGATCGGGAGTTCCCGGATTCGATTCCGGGGTCGGGTAAAAAGTGTTGCTGCGTTTTCACAGTAGCAGCATGGAGTCTGGCAATGTGTCCGGTAACGGCAACATAGGCTCGCCCTCAATTACGTGGCGAAATGTGGGTGTAATCTTATATCTCTGCCTACCTGAAAGGGATATAGGTGTGAGTCTATCCTTATCATTATTATGACAGCAACAATTCCCAAATTTTGTGATGACAATGCGATAGTTAAATATTAACGAGTCACAGGTCGTTTACCATGGAGCTATCATTATACCTCCATGTCGCTTAACACTAAACGTGTGCATAAATAAAAAATGCGTAGTATATCATGATAAAAAAAAACTCAAGATAAACTGTCTTGGCACAAAATAGTTCAAGTCAAAAGAGTTTCAGTGATCACTTGTCTTCTTTTTCCATATCTTCAGAATCACTGTCTTATCTGTATTATCTCTCACCCTTAAAAAACTGAACAACAGCATAACAATATAATATTGTTACAGAATGCACCTGGTGTTACTTGCTATAGCATTACAAAGTACTGGTATTAGCGACTTCGCATAGTTCGGAGCTGTAAAATGCCGTAACACGGCGTAACGGTAACTTGTAGCTTTTCCGGGCTTTTGTATAAAATTAAGTTACTGTTGGATTTTAAATGGCAATAGCTTAATGATGATTAAACTAATAAACTGATATGAAGAATGGTATGCATGCAGAAATGGCTTTTGCATATCTTCAGGAGCCCAAATCTTCTAAATAAATTTGTTCAAAATACAGTTTTGATATAATGTCAGTGTCATACTTACGTCACAAATGGTATTCTCATAAATTACCTGATATTTGAATGATATTGTAACTAGATTATAAATTGAAACTGTCAAAATATGTGTCAGAGTAAAGAATTGTGTGATAAGAGAGTGCTGTGGAGTAAAAGAAGATGTAGTGACCACCTTAGCATAGATTTATCGATGCTTGCATCGAGAAAGGTATGCTAAGGTGTTTTGGGCACGTCGAGAGGATGGATGACGAAAGATTGAACAAGCAGATATACTAGGCAAGTGTGAATGGGACAGGACGAAGGGAAAGACAAAGGCGGACTTTCCCGGCCAGATTGGAGACATCCTAAAAACAGGACAGGTTAGAAGTACCCTGAACAGAAGAGCATACATGAGGAATCTGATGGGAGTGAATGAAGCAAGAGAGATATGTCAGAATCGTTACAAATGGCGTTCCGTAGTCTCTGCCTTCCCCTCCGGGAAACAGGCGTGAGTCTATGTATGTGTATGTATGTAAAATATGTGTCAACAACAAACTGTTTATTTCAGATTATTCGATAATGACATTAAGTTAGCAGAATATCGATTCTGAGTAAATTCAAAATATAATCTCATTTAATTCAAAATATAGTATAATATAATAATAAATATAATTAAATACGAGAATTGGTCTTCTGATATACGTTCTTATATTCTGAATTACCGCTTGCTTCTTGGCTTGGAGAACATTACGTACCATTTACTACATAAAACATATGTAAATAAGAATAATTGTCTCACAAAAACAACTATTGACTGTCTTTAAGTAAAGATTGCTCATGATAAGAACGGAATTATAAAGGAAAAGTAAGTAAAACTTATTAAGATAAATACGAATATTATATAGGCAGTCAAACCAATTCACTATATTATTGCGTATTACATTACTTACATTATACACTTAACGCACAGCAACAAAAAATATCCTTTTCATAGAAAATATTCCAAAAAATTGTATTCCTATTGAATATCCAATAATGTAAATCCCATGTCACGTTAATGTAATTTTGGCTTCGATGACGTTATATTCTAAAGAAGTTTAGCTAGTTACAGTCAGCAAATCGTTAACCAGTCATTTAATTTCACTTCTTTGTGTTCAGATTAATATATTTTTTGATAAAATATTTTCTTTATGTAACTTGCAAAAGGTGTTATTGTGTGAAGGTTTTAAATTAATGCGTTGTATTTCTTGGGTTTACAATGATATAAAACTATGGTTTACTGACAGACATAACATTTAAACCGAATGATATAAAAACTTCTTTACTTATTATAATCCGACGTTTCGGCTACTTTACGCCAACAGTGGTCACAGAAGATTCCGTTTTTTAGTCTTCCGTAAAGAACTGGTATGGAAACTGATCGCTGTCGATAGTTTTACAAGGGAATATCAAAACTGGTCGTAAATAGTCTCAACAGTATACATCTCAAGAAAGTTTAGAATCCTTGGTGTAAAACAATTTCGTTACGGATTCAGAAACTGACAACAATTTTGCTCATCAAGTCAAATTTAACATTTCCAAGGCCCTCGTAAATCTCTAAGATCGTTTATACACTATATAATAAGAAAGTCTACATCTTAAAAATGGTAAATTTTGCTGCATGAACCGTAAACTTTGTCAGCCTATTGACCAACGTCAAGCAACTATGTAATACACACTTAATACCCAATTTCTTAGTTGATGTTCAATCATCTATAAGGCATTACTGTTTGAAATAGAATTAGTTTTTATTATAAGTGTGACGTCACGTCGCGCCCCAGCGCCGCGAGCCTCGCTACGAGTGACGCACAGCAGTGGGCCGCTCCCTCGCCCCCTCCTCCTCGCCGGCCTTATAAATACCGGGGACACACGAGGCCTCGCCCCTTTGCTCCGGCCAACACCACCAAGCTGAGTACATCATCTGAAGACCTGTGAAGTGCCAACGTCCACGCCCTGGATAATTGTCTCATCCGCTAATTTTAAGTGTCAGCTCATTTTGTATCGAATCGAATAACTAGAATTATAACGCGAGTTTAAACTTTCCTGGTGATATTTTTTTATTTATTTCCCGTGAGTCAACCTAATTATCTCTCTTTAATTGCTCGGCGAGTAATCGATCCCGGCTACCACGTGGAAATCAATCACTCGTGCGACATAAGTCAAATCGATTAGATCTATTGAGTAACATTTTGTTTAGTCTATTGAAAATTTCTGACAATGGTCACACTGAACTGTCACTTCCGTCCTTTCCGCTTGAAAAATTAAGACGCCGTTTTGCTCTCTCGCGTAGAATATTGTAATAAAATTGGAAGTATTGGAACCCGTTTCAGTGCCGCTTCTTTAATCAGCTGGCATCGGTTTACTTGTGACCAAGGATAAGTTGTATCTTAATGAACATTTGTGAAATATTGAACTTTGTAAAACACGTGTGTGAATTCCTGATTGGTGCCCGAGGAGAAGGACTTCGCCGAATTGTACACTGGTATCTATTCGATTCTCTTGTTATTTTGACCAAAATTATAAGTTAATCTATAGGTCCACTTCAAAAACATCACCAGGAGCTATAAGGTAAAATGTTCATATAGCTACATTATAATTTGTCATCGCTGAGAATCTCAGCAATATAATTATGTCAGACATTTGATTGCTTTAGGACAACTGGATGAATATAAATTAGCTTCCACTGTGCCTACAACCAATTCCCAGTAAGCCTACGGTAATTCTAGACATAATTTTGATAGCAAGAGCGTGGTTAACTGTGCCTATATTGTAAACTTGTATCTGAGCTAAGCATCTCATTTCTTAACAGGTTAACAGTGTTGTAGTGTTCTCAGGTCAGTATTGTCTAAAATACATAATATTTAATTGTATAAGTTGACCTAGATAATTTGAAACACATGTCATACATAACCTCAATCAGTAGTTTTTGATTTGTATTGTTGAAAAATCTAACTTAAATTTGTTGTTGCATTAATAAGTCAGTTTGTTTGGATACATAACAGCTGTATGTATCAATAAATTTAGTAAATTTAGTTTATTGCATATATTCATAAACATTGTAATAATCAAATTTGACCTTGCATAGATGGGCGGGTCACATTGATAAATCAACTTGATAAACCCTTGTTTTGTTGTTATATACGGATAATATTGTTAGGTAACACATATTCTGTGTGTACCTACAGTTGTATATATCATAAATAACACAGTTAGTCTGTCTGTTGCAAATAATTAATTAAGTTGAAGTTTCAACTTTATTAATTTGTTATAAGTTATAACTTTTGATAACTTTTGTGTTTGTTTCAATATACTGAAACTTTTAATTTTGTTGGGCAGTAAATACCTGTCACTTGCCTGCACTTGCAGTAAACAGGCTAATACTTTGTTGGTTTCAAAGAATTAAGAAAAATTAAGTTTTGATTGTTAATATTATTTAACGCTTGTCCGGGCTCTTTTGAAGTTTGATTATGTCAGCTATCAAGGACTTGCGTGCGGCTGCTGGTGCTATTGCATCAGATTTGCGCTGGTTTGCCTCGGCCAGTGCTTTAGTGAACCGGCCTGATCGCCAGCAGGCCTTACTTCAAAGGTACGAGCGGATCGATGATCGCCTGGCAAGTGTGGAACAGCAATTCCGCACTTTCAGCACTTGCTGTCTTGAAGTGTCAGTCACTGATTTCACCGCTGACCAGCGAAATAAGGTCAGCGAAGACTATGCCCAGGTCTTAGACCTGTATGATGCTGTCTCCAATAGTGCGAGACAACTAGTTGCCGATAGGGAAGGGCAACCCGGCCTGAAGCAGGAGCTTCCTAGGTCAGCACCGGGGCTGGTGAGTAGGCTCCCTACTTTGGACCTCCCCCATTTTGACGGCTGCCTAGGAAGCTACCTGGGCTTCGTTAATTTGTTCGACAGCCTGGTCAATGATAGGGCTGACCTTCGGCCAGCACAAAAATTGGCATACTTAATGTCGGTTCTGGATGGGGAGGCTAAGGGCCTCATCCAGCATCTGCCCGTGTCTGATGAGGCGTACCAGACGGCTCGGGACCTAATCACCCGTAGGTACCATAATAAGCGTGGCCTCGCCAACACGCACATCGAGCAGATTTTGGGTTTGCCGACGCTCACCCGGGTCTCTGGGTTGCGCACCCAACTTTTGAACCCACTCTTGGTGGCCATCAACGCACTTAAGTGCCTTGACCTGCCCGTAGACCAATGGTCCTATTTATTGGTGCACATTGTGTTAAAGAAGCTGCCTGCCGACCTGAGGTCGCGTTTTGAACAGCGCTTTGGTGGGGATAGCGCGACCCATCTGCCCCCCTTTGCTGACCTGGAGAAGTTCCTGGAGGATGAATGCCGGGTCTTGGACAACTCCGGTGGTGACACGCCGGCTAAAACGCAGCCGCCCAAGGTCAAGGAGCAGGCTCGCGGTCACACCCGAGCCAATGTTGACCGGCGCCCTCCTCGCTTTGCGGTCACGCAGAGCCCAGCGGAGTGCTCCTACTGCAAGGTCACGGGGCACCGAACGGCCAGTTGTAGGGCATTCTTGGACCTACATGTCACCTCTCGTAGGCGCATCACGAATGCCCGCCGCCTTTGCTTCTCTTGTTTGGGGTCCCACTACCAGCGAGACTGCCCAAACTCTCGCCCCTGTCCTCACTGTGGAGGACAGCATTTGGAAATTCTCTGTATGAATGCTAGAGAGGTTGGCCGCTTGTCCAACCAGCCGACGCCGCGCACGGGCGTGTGTTTTGAAGGTGGCAGCCGAGGCTCACCGGCGCGTAGCCGAGAGTCGCCTCGCTCAATTGATCGCCACTCGCCCCGCTTGGAGAACCGTAGCGTGCGCACGCCTCCTCTCTCTCGCGCACCTGAATGTGCTGTTCAGCGTCACCAGCACCAAGACTGCTGCCCCAGGTATTCCCCTCCTTTGGCGGAGCGTCCCCGCCTTGACTCGCGCCCACCTCGTTTTGGGCGGGTGCGTCATTATGACCCCCCACAGATGGCGCGCGGATCGAGTCATCGCGCCTTTGAGGACTTCAAGCCGCACCCTCGTTTTGACTTGCCTGGTCCTGGCCAACGGTCGCCGCCCAGGCAACAATAGGTCATTGACCCCTGCCCTATAACTCCAACCTCCCCCATTGAGACCGTTATCCTACCAACGGTTGCTGTTAGGGTCTGGGGACCCACGGGGACCTCTGTTGTTGTCCGTGCTATATTGGACACAGGTTCACAGGGTTGTATTGTTGCCACTTGTTTAGTAGGGCAGGTTAAATTAAATATGGGTTTATTTCCAAATTGTATACGGGGCATAGGTGACGTAGCCTCTAATGTTGAAGGGCAAGTTAAGGTTTTGTTTGGCCCTGTTGAATCTTCACACCCGAGGATTAAAACCTCGGCTATTGTGTTGAAGAATATTTTGGGTATGCACCCACAGAAACAGCTACCCGCTGCTGTGGTGAATTTGACATCGGGATTGGAACTGGCAGACCCCAAATTTGACACACCGGGACAAATCGACTTGTTGATTGGCTCTGATGTCCTCGGTGGAATTTTGATTGGTGGGAAACGGGTCTTGGTGCCAAATGGTTTGACTGCCATCCCGACCATATTTGGATTTGCTTTGATGGGACCTGTACTTAGGCACCCCCCTCCACCCGAACTTGATAATTTGTTGGCTGTAGGCTCTGCTTTCTCTGATGCAGTTCAGAGGTTTTGGGAGGTAGAGGAGCCCCTTCAAGTTGCCCGTTTGAATCCAGAACATGAGGAGTGCGAGCTGTTCTTCCAGAACAACACTGGTCGACTCCGTTCTGGTCGGATTATTACGAGGCTACCCTTTCTGTCTGTTCGGCCTCCGCTTGGTGAGTCACGACCTTTAGCCGAAAAGAGATTGTTGGCTATGGAGCGCCGCATGGGTCGTGATCCGGAGCTCAGACAGAAGTACATTGAGTTCATGAGGGAATATGAACAATTGGGACACATGTCTGTGTCAAATTTGGATTGGCGTTCGGTGGAGCACTACTTTCTCCCGCATCATGCGGTATTGAAGCCATCGACTGGCAAGCTGCGCACGGTATTTGATGGTTCTGCGCAGACTTCAACAGGCGTATCCTTGAACCAGTGCTTGCATTCTGGTCCCAAGTTGGTCAAGGACCTTTGTGACGTCATCAACAGCTTCCGACGACATCAGGTTGTCTTTGTGGCCGACATAAAAATGATGTTCAGGCAGACGATTATCCACCCTGATGACCGTCGCTTCCAGCTGATCCTTTGGAGAGAGTCTCCTCGCGATCCCATGGTCGTCTACGAGCTCAATACTAATACGTACGGGTTAAGGTCAAGCCCCTACTTGGCAATACGTTCTCTTTGGGAGCTCGCAGACCGCGAAGGCCTACGTTTCCCACGAGCCTCTGCCATCTTGAAGGACGATATTTACGTCGATGACATTTGCTTGGGCGCCTCTACAGCGGACGAGGCGATCCTCCTGCGGGACGAATTGATAGGTATTTTGGCCTCCGCTGGTTATGAGTTGCGTAAATGGATTTCCAACTCACCAGCGCTTTTGGAAGGCTTGCCAGACGATCATCAGCAAGATCCACATTTGTTTGAGATTGTTGACAACCCCGCCATGATGGCTGTTCTCGGCGTTCAGTACAGACCAGTCCAAGACATCTTTACATATAACGTAGACTTGAAATTGCCGTGTTCTTGGACTAAACGTCTCGTATTGTCTACTGTCGCCAGAACCTTTGATCCGAACGGTTGGATCTGTCCTATCATATTTTGAGCAAAATGCTTCTTGCAGAAGCTTTGGACAGCAGGATTGACCTGGGACGAACCTCTACACGGCAGTCTTGTTGAGGAATGGACCTCTTTTGTATCCTCACTTCCTGCCGTCAACGAGATCTCCTTGCCTCGTTCCATCCTTCCTCCCGGGAAGTACAAGGCCACCCTTCACGGGTTTTGTGATGCCTCGGAACGTGGTCACGCGGCCGTGGTGTACTTGCGCACAGTCAGTGCCTCAGGTCAGGTGAGAGTTTCCCTGATCATGGCAAAGAGCAAGGTTGCACCCCTTCGGACATCTCTGACCATTCCGAAATTGGAGCTCTCGGGAGCAGCACTACTGGTACGCTTATTGAACCACGTGTCTAACACTTTGGGTAAAAGCATTTGTATTAATGGGACCTACGCCTGGACAGACAGCCAAATTGTACTTTGTTGGTTGAAGGCGTCTGTCCACACTTTGAAGGTATTTGTTGCTAATCGCGTTTCCCAAATCCAGAAATCCAAAGTCAAACTTGTTTGGAGACACGTGCCAGGTGAGCTCAACCCCGCTGATTGTGCCTCGCGCGGATGCTTGACGCCTAGTTTGATAGGTCATTCGCTGTGGTGGGGTCCGGAATGGTTGAGTCGACCAGAAATTGATTGGCCTCGAACGCCAGTTTTGAATACTTCTAATTTGCCGGGTTTACGAACACTCGCTCTTGAGAAGGTAGAATGCGCCTTCGACCCCGATTTTTTGTTGAATCGTTACAGCTCCCTCGACAAGTTGTTAGGTGTTACTGCTTGGATAAAGCGTTTTGTTTTTAACTTTAGGCACCCACAACAGAAACGACTGACACCGTTTGTCTCACCACAGGAACGACAGGAGTCCCTCACCTTTTGGGTTCGTTCTGTGCAATTGGCGCATTTTGAGAAGGAGATTGCTATCCTTAAGTCAGGGAAATCGAAATTGTCGGGAGCTGTATCTAAATTGAACCCCTTTTGGACGAACCGGGTCTCTTGCGCGTTGGAGGGCGTCTCAAGAACGCCAACCTCCCTTACGGGGCTCGTCACCCCCCTTTGTTACCTAAGGACGGTCATTTGGTACGCTTGTTGGTAACTGACCGTCACCTTAAAAATTCGCATGCTGGTTGTAATGCTTTGTTGGCCATTTTGCAACGCGAGTTTTGGATTTTTGTCTGCCCGAAGAATTATTCGGAGTGTAGTCTTTTGCTGCATCCCTTGCTATAAGCTCAAGGCTTCTACCATGCAGCCCTTGATGGGAGACTTACCGGCTGATCGCGTAACTGAGAGCAGGACGTTTGACGGTGATGGCACGGACTTCGCAGGTCCCTTTTTGGTGAAAACGTCGACACTTCGAAACAGCAAGACTGTTAAGGCCTACTTGTGTGTTTTTGTTTGTCTCTCGACAAAGGCCGTACACTTAGAACTGGTCTCCTCGCTTACGACCGAGGCGTTTGTAGCCACATTTGACAGATTTGTATCCCGCAGGGGGCTGCCTTCCTTGATCCGTTCTGACTGCGGCACTAACTTCAAGAGCACCTATAATTATTTGAATGATGTTGTTAATTTCCTTGAAACCAACAAAGCTGATATAGGTGATAGGCTTGCCCGACGTGGGATAAATTGGTTGTTTTCCTCACCAAATTGTCCACACTGGGGTGGTATATTTGAGGCCGCCGTAAAATCGGCCAAAACACACTTGCGCAGGACAATCGGTGAATCTGTCCTTACATTTGAGGAACTCGCAACTGTGTTTTGTAAGATCGAGGCCGTTTTGAACTCTCGGCCGTTGTGCCCGATCTCCTCAGATCCGAATGATTTGGAGGCCCTTACGCCGGGCCATTTTTTGATTGGTCGCCCACTTGTCGCCTTGCCTGAGTACCCCTACATTGATACGAGACCTGGTCGTCTCTCGCGCTTTGAATTGGTACGCCAGATTACTCAGAGCTTTTGGAAACGCTGGAATTTGGAATATTTGCACATACTCCAGCAACGCGTTAAGTGGACCGACAAGACCAATCCATCCAAGATTGGTGACCTCGTTTTGATCAAGGAGGCTAACTTTCCGCCACTCAGATGGCGCAGGGGCCGCATCCTCCGTTTGGTAACTGGGGCTGATGGACTTCCCCGATTTGCTGAGGTCTTGGTGGACGGTTCGATCCTGAGGAGAGCGGTTGCAACATTGTCACGTCTACCAACCGATTAGCGGACCGGTAGGCGGGTCCGGGGCGGGTGGATGTTTGAAATAGAATTAGTTTTTATTATAAGTCAAATCGATTAGATCGATTGAGTAACATTTTGTTTAGTCTATTGAAAATTTCTGACAATGGTCACACTGAACTGTCACTTCCGTCCTTTCCGCTTGAAAAATTAAAACGCCGTTTTGCTCTCTCGCGTAGAATATTGTAATAAAATTGGAAGTATTGGAACCCGTTTGAGTGCCGCTTCTTTAATCAGCTGGCATCGGTTTACTTGTGACCAAGAATAAGTTGTATCTTAATGAACATTTGTGAAATATTGAACTTTGTAAAACACGTGTGTGAATTCCTGATTGGTGCCCGAGGAGAAGGACTTCGCCGAATTGTACACTGGTATCTATTCGATTCTCTTTTTATTTTGGCCAAAATTATAAGTTAATCTATAGGTCCACTTCAAGAACATCACCAGTATCTATAAGGTAAAATTTTCATATAGCTACATTATAATTTGTCATCGCTGAGAATCTCAGCAATATATGTCAGACATTTGATTGCTTTAGGACAACTGCATGAATATAAATTAGCTTCCACTGTGCCTACAACCAATTCCCAGTAAGCCTACGGTAATTCTAGACAATTACCAACAGCTATTTTCTCAACAAGCAGTATACTGACCCAGTTTCTCACTTCGCTACTATTGCCCAGTTATTTTAGCTTGTTCACAAGATTTACTGACTTCAATTTGAGCTTTTCATGTTATTAATAGCTTCCTAACATATTATTTAACTCGATTAGAAGTTATATTGAGTAGAACGCCACTACATTCAATATTGAGCGAGTTCTCTCGAAACAAACTTGGCGTTTACCGTCTCGTCAAAATATACTTAGTTCCGGGAGCATACAATACATTTTCGATGCATCGTGCCTTCAACATTTTTGTTCCAGGCTACAGTGTATTGACTCGCCATTATGCTTTTATTGCGAGAATTGAAATAAAGAGTTGATATTTTGATCCACTGCGAACGGAATGCATTTTTCTGAACAACACTTTCTTTACGTTTAATATGAAGCGAGAGAACAGATGTGCAGAAAACGTTTATTCTACTTTTATGTGTTAAGAAGGCCGTTATTCTTTGAAGGATATTAAATTTAGTATGTGCGTTTTTGACCTGCTTAATAACCTGACCTGACCTGATAAAAAATAAAAATATCTGATAGTAATTTAAACAAAACTGCCAAGTAAATGAAATAATCATAAAGAAAAGACAAAAAAAAAGCTTGAACCAATTTATGTTTTAAAGATTGTCCTCCAAAGACCCTTGTATACTTGGGCCAGCGGCATTTTAAGCGCTGTAAAGTTAAAGCACAGTTTGGTAACTAATTTGGGTGTATTAACCAAGTAGTGCCTAATGAGGTTAACGGCTCCTGCGCTAATTTACCTACAGTACCTATACGTCGACTTGCAACTAATGAGATGCCGATCTGATGGTAAAGCCTTTGTATACACGTAATTAGTCGATTCTTAAATATCTACTCCATCTTGCTCTCCGAAAACACTCTCAAAATGCATTAAGTAAAAATGGGATACTTTATCCCAAGACAACCTACTCACGATCAAATAGATTCTATAGTTGCTAGATAAATGAAAAATCTGCGTACGTCTAAATTCGTAGTTCTACTTTTTTGTCGGGTAGGAAAATCCTTATGGAGTCCCTGTGCCCTGGGGGAAGGACGAAGGGGACTGTCAGACTCTTACTGACTAAAAACCAACCCGTGTTCCTCATGTACCCGTGTGTCGGAGGGTTGGGCATCGTCGAAGCATTCGTTGCTATCCCCTGACGGGTGTTGGCCCGCCAGATGGTCAGGCAAGACCCGAACAAAACCCCCTTGGCGGCGGATGAAGGTGTTGGGCTCCGCCGCCAAAACACCCAGCGGCCGCAGTGCATAGGGAGGACGGCAACGCAACACCGCATCTCCTCTTCCTCTGCGGCCCCACCGCGATGCAACAATGGTGCGCCCCATTTGGTCGCGGGAGATAGGGCGCGCGGCAAGGCAACACCGACACACCTCTCCTCCCGCAAGTAATTTTGTCCTTGAAAGGATGTCTCAATGAAATATAAGGAAAGTCAAGGCGTTTTCGTAATTAACATTTTTTTTGTAAATCATGGCGAAATGTGGGTGTAATATTTACACCTCTGCCTACCCCTTCGGAGATACAGGCGTGAGACTAGAAATAAAAAATAAATACATAAAAATACTTAAATTTTAATTTACTACACTAGACTATGCTTGCAGCGTCCCCCGTGTAAATTATACAACTTTTTCAGGAATCACACTATCTATTGCTGAAAACCGCACATAGATCTGTTCGGTAGTTTTTGAGTTTATACAGACAATCAGGACGAAAATGGTACTTATGTGGTGTGTAAATGGTACTATAATACTATAAACTTGGTAAATACTTAGCATGCAATTGTAAAACACGTTTGTAAACTTTTATATTAGTGTAATTGTGTTTTGTTAGTTGTCCAAATAAAAAAATAAATGATAAGTATAGATGAATAGATTCACTGACGACGCAGAAAGTGCAATACTATTTGTCAGCTATGTATGTAACTTTATAAAGTAATATTTTTCAAAAAAATAAGTTTCATATGATTCGAATTATTTTAATCATCGATTCAATATTGTAAAAGCTAAGCACATTCATAAGCTCTAGGGGCAGCTGCCAAAAAATATCATACCAATCCATTTAACTACATAATGTTTAGTACTTGTATGAAAATGCTCATTATTTTACACAATTAACTATTACAGTGAAACTTGATAATTATAGTTGGACGGTCGTTTTAATTATATAATTAATTTCCGCGAACGCGTACAGTGTGCGTTTAATATTACCTCAAAAACTACATGTTTTTGATGGGCGGCACATACCGATTTAATGTGACTGCCTATAATATTCAAGTTTTACATAGATAGATCTCATTTAAAATAAATAAATGATCTACCAAAAGTGCTGGTCTTTTTGGATGATCGACATGGACAGGGCTTTATTCGTTTCTAAGGCGTCATCTAGAATAGAATTTTGACTTTTATAACTGTTATAAACAAATGCAAATGCATAAATAAATGTCAGATAAAGTATGTGTTTTTACCAGCACGTTAATTAATTAAATATTAAAATCGCGTCTTAATTAATTTCTACATAAAACTTACTTCAAGGTTTATCTGAGTAAAGATTAAAGATCAAGTTTAAAAAAATCAAAGAGGATGAAATGAGCATCAATCATTTAAAAGCCTATCCGGGAGTTAAACTCCTATTAGAAGAAGCAGAAAATAATAATGGTCATTCTATTCAAAATTTAAATCGCCAACTTTTTTAAATATTGTTAAGATTTGTAATATTATGTTCAGTGATTTAGCTAATGGTTTATCCTAAATTCCAACTTTCGACTTCTCAATCTATGAAATTATCGTTCACTAAACGCTAAGGGCCTTATTACAAAACATGGCTTAAATATAAAACCAGGTTTAGGTATCGATGGAGAATTTTTAAAAGGACTTTTTGACGAAGATAGTTATTTTTAGTCCATGTTTTGTAATAAGGTGGTAAAGGTTTTTAATTAGTGAACTTTTGGACACGCCCAATATAAAGTTAGGTAACAACAATTTTTTGGTGAGAAATTTCTTTTGCTGAGAATAAAATGCAGAACTTTGCCGTTATGTTCGTAAGTAGCTGGACTGACTTTTAATTGTACTATCAGCGAAACAAATAATCAAATACAACGTGTGTGTTGTGAGACTTCACATAACTTACGAGAACATTGCGGAGAACTATCAGACATGTTGTTTTCCTTCACGGTTTAGCAAACGATAATTAACAATATAATACTTCATAAATTCGAAAAGGCACGTCACGAGACTCCTTGCATAGCAGTATTTTGGTCTCTTTTGATAAATTATTTTGATAAATTAGAGTACCTATAACGAAGCAGTAGACAATCCCATTACCACTACTGGCTCAAACTCAAACATGTTTATTTCCATAAAAATGTAAAAAGTTTTTGGACACGTCAGAAAGTCATATAAGAAAAAAAAGTAAATATAAATGCATATTTACATAAATGAGCATTAAAAGAATACCTGTTCAGAAAGTAGAGCCTCTGAGAAGAATCAGGGAAGAAACTCAGGGCCACTCTTTTCATCGTCCAATTTTATACAATTAAATAACTAAGTAACCACATTGCATTTTTCATATATGAGCGGGATTGTTCATAATATTGTTGTTAATTAATATGGCTATTTAAAAAAATAATATAAAGGCACTAAACTAGACTAGCACAATACAGACACAACAGCTCACATTTACAAAAAACTTAAAATCTTAAGAAGGAAATACCCCCGGGACTGAACAAGTTAATCCCAAACATTTTTATCTTCAATATAATCTGGTACTGAATAGTAGCCTTTTTTACGTAGTTTTCGTTTTATAAATCATCACCTAAGTAGTCAAGTTCACCAGCATTGACTACAGAATACACGCTTCACGTCTAGTTTAGGTAAAGTCCCGGTCAATGTAGAACTATCTTAGAATCCACAACCATAAATTCACACCTTCAATATTTAATCAGAAGTGCATTAACCCCTTGTATGCCGGAACGCAGATCTACGCGAGACACAATAGCTTTTTAATTGTGTCTGGTATTCCGGCATACAAGAGGTTAAAGGAGTTAACAGATAAACAATTCACATCCGTCTAAAGGGTATTGGTGTGCAGTACTGCATCTCTAGTTAAATAAATTGTAAAAATATTCCTATTAATTGTATATATAAAAGTGGAGAGCAAAGTGTAAGAAGTGAAATTTGAAGTGCTACGTTCGCATAAGTGGAATATCCAGCAAGTAACGATGAAGCTGACTTGTAAGTCTGGTTACCTGAATGTAAAAAGGGGCAAGAGGTTTTAGATGTAGCACATTAACAGTGGAAAAATCTATGTGACTCACAGATAGCTGAAATAGATTTTTGACAATTTTATAATCAGTAAAGAACCTATCACTAGCTACGAACCCACAGTTTAAGGTTAAGACATATTATAGACACTGTCGAACATTTTCAGGGAGAAAATTGTCGATATTATATTATACTAATGACCAACTACACCACACTGTCGGGGCAAAGACCGTTACACACATTCAATATAATTTATCGAGCTTGGTTCATAGAGATTCAATTCTCTCCATACTTTTTAATTTAAAAAGGTGAATCCCACTCTAAGAGTAAATCTTGGGGCGCAGACAAATAATTGTGGATTACTCAAAATATTGTCCATGTGGTGACGGATTAAGAATACGGAATGTCACCACCCCATATCATCCCATGGGTGTCGTAAGAGCCGACAGAGTGAGCATATTATGCAGAGAACAATACTGTAAGAGAAGGAAAATTTGATGCAAACCCTATACCAACCCGTTTGGCCAGCGTGGTAGGCCAAGTCCTCCTTTCAAAGGAGAGGCCTAGTCCAGGAGAGGCCTGGTCCATCAGTGGACTGTTAAAGGCTGATGACACAAAAAGTTGTTTCGTACGAGGGTCAAACTGAAAGTTCTTAGAAAATAAAAAACTGATTACATTAGCCAGTTATTAGTTTTATTATATCTTTTCAAAATATTGTCCATTGACGTCAGTACACCGCTGCATGCGATGGAACCACTGGGAAAAGCACTTTGCCCACTCGTCCTTAGGGGTCTCTTCAATGGCATCGCGATACGCAGCCACCGCTTCTTCAGCATTCATAAACCGCTTTCCTTTAAGTTTTTCTTTAATTTTTGGAAATAAATAAAAATCACAAGGCGCGAGGTCGGGGCTATACGGCGGGTGACCCAGTAATTCAACGTTTGATGTCGCCAAATAGTCGATCGTTCGCTTGGCGGTGTGCGACGAGGCGTTGTCGTGGTGAAGGAGGATCCTACTGCGAGGTCGTTTCTCTCGAACTTTTTCCAAGACAAGTGGCAAACAATTGGTAGTGTACCATTCTGCAGAAACTGTTTTTTGATCCTCTAACACAATTGTTGCGAAATGACCTATCCTTCCAAAGAACGAGGCCACCATTTTTTTTCCCGCACTTCGATCTCTCTTCACTTTAGTTGGCAACTCCTCGAAAGGAAACACCCACTGAGCAGATTGTCTTTTGGTTTCAGGATCATAACAGTAAATCCAGCTTTCGTCACCTGTTAGTATGTCGAACACAGCATTTGAGTCACCTCCGTTAAATCTTTCAATCATTTTACGGCACCAATCCACACGATGGAGTTTTTGAGCCTTAGTCAAATTATGAGGTATCCACCGGGCGCAAAGCTTCCTGACCGCTAAATGTTCGTGGAGGATTTTGTGCACTTGACTCATACCGATGCCTAAGCTTGTCCGAATCTGCTGATAGGTCACTCTTTTGTCAGTCTCTATCATACGCCGCACAACACAGATGTTATTTTCAGTCGTCGCCGTAGAAGGCCGTCCCTCACGTACATCATCAGTGAGATTAGTGCGACCACGTTTAAACTCATTAAACCAGTTGTAAACAGTCGCACGAGATGGGGCTTCATCGTGAAAGGCCAATCGTAGTCTATCATAACTTTCTTGTTGACTTAAATGACATCGAAAGTCATAAAAAATCATTGCACAAAAATTTTCTCGTGTTAAATTCATGTTGACGTGACACAGACAATTTTCAATTTGCCGCCAAATCGTAAAACAAATGACAAATGAATGAAATATATACTCAGTAATATTGGCAAAGAGTTCTATTTTCAAATTTTAGAATATTTTTTTATTATATTGTTTATAAGTGGCCAGTTCTAAGAACTTTCAGTTTGACCCTCGTATATGGACTGAACCTACAACACTCAGTTCAGAGCTAAACGGCAAGGCGGTCACTTAGGCCTACAATGCATACAATCTAGCCATTCAATTCAAACTCAACTTTTAAATGCTTCAGTTTTTTTTTTATCAAAAGCCAATAATAAGACGAGTGATTAGACTTTCTTTTAATTAACGTACATAACAATCATGTGAAGAAATGATAGACACCGTTATTGAAAAGTTATTTAATGAAGCTTAACTCACGAGCTACTTTTGTGCCACAAAGGCAGTTATTCCACAAGAAATAATTCGACATTAAAGGGACTTACAACGTTGGAGAGCAATTTCATTTGTCTAAAAACATACTCATTAGATCTCGATTGAACTTAATTAAGCCTATATAATTTATCTGATTGTGAATGCGTGGGTATTTATCCTTATGATACTGATACATTTGAGCATTCACCTATAATGAGCATTTTTCCGAATGTTATAAAACAGAAAAACAAACGAGTGTGTTTTAGCGAGCATTTTTACGAACTTTCTGGCAAGCATTCTAGCGAACTGATAGTAAATTTGCTTTGACGTTTTAGGTCATTGAAGTGTACGCTAGAAAGGTCGTGAAAATGTTTGTAGCAATGTTTGGCTATGTTCGTTGATCAGTTCGACAAAACAAAAAACGGCGAATGCTCGCTGTTCTGTTACGAGTGAATGCTCAGGTGTATCAGCATCATTAAATTAAAGAATTCACAATCTACATTCATAGAATTCACTATCTATGTATCAATATTCTATGCATGTTCTTAAAATTGAAGAGATTGAATTTAAAATTATTGACTTTTTGCCAATAATTGAAAAACAATAAAATTTGCATATAAATATTATTTGAATGTAATACATAGTATCATTCATTTTAAATAGTTATAACTATCATAATAAATAAAACGGGACGCCGATTATATTTTGCTGTAGGCATCTGTAGGTTTAACTGTGATGTTTACTTTATATTTTTAATTATAAAGCGACTATTGAATAAGAATGAATACTTATGAAACTACTTGCATGTCTTTATTCAATACTCAATGGTCAATAATTTCACAAAAGAACACATTACTTACCGAATGCCCGAAGCCACTACCGCACATTTTTTTCGTTTCTGCCCGACTCCATGAGAATTTTGGGGAATCCTTTGCGCTCTTAAGCTCTGTACTCACATTCGGTATTACTCGATAGTTTTACTCCAAAACGAGTAAACATCTACGTATGGACTGCAAAACTCACAGCTCGAAGGCTCGCATCGAGCCGGCTCGATGGAATTAAATCAAAGTAATTTCCTTCGCACCTACTCGAAGCGAGCCGTCGAGCTTGTCTCAAGCGTGTGTACGTGACCGAGAGTGGCGCCGATCGAGTCAGTCCGCAGTTGTAGATCGTCGAGCAAAAACGTGTTGAATGAAAAATTAGATTTACGATTTTATTCCAAAGTTGATACAGACGAATTTATTAACTTATATAGACTTCTTATAAATAAGAATTGCGAGACTTGCTAAATGTAGCCACCGTCTCCTTTCTTGAACAGACATCTTTTGGCTCGAACGGTTCGATGAATACTGAACGGTGCGCGTCACTTGATAGATCAATGCTGAATGTGTGGACGAAAGTCCAAGCCATGGTTTTTACTTGAGATGTTAGCTCGATCGAGTAACATCGTATGTGTGTACGGTGTTTTAGAGGATCTTTACGCTCTCCAAAGAGCTTACATGCCAACTTTCAACTTCTTGCGCCCAATATTCACGAATCTTCGTTGTCTGTCAGTCAGTCAGTAACAGATGAACGTTATATAACTTTACATTGATAATTGATTTAATTATACATCTTTAAAATATATTTTTAGTTAGACTTAAAATAATAATATAAATCTACCACTAAGTTATAAAGGCACTTCTCTAACATATTCAATCAATGCACAGATACCAATAACAAAACAAACTTCCGAAGCGTACACACTGAACACTTCCTACATTCTACCTAAGCATTTCGCCTTAACCAGTACATTTATTGTAACAGTATTCGTTGCACGTCGTTTGCAGCCCGCCTACTGCGTCAAGAAATACTGTCACACCTACAAACATAGTTTGCAAATGTCGTTAATATAAGGGGACAAACAGTTCTATTTCGCTGTCAAGATAAACGATTTGATAAATCATAGGGTAGTTTTATATTGAAACGTTTTGTACTGCTAGGGGCTCTACTGAGACATTTTTTTTATAAATATGGGGTTTTCATGGGCGTTCGTAATTTACACATAATAACTAATCGATTTTAAACAGCTTGTATAATGGCGCTATTGGAAATCAATGCACCTCTAAAGCAAAAGCTTTTCAAATCTAAATATACACCATGGATAACAGATAATGTGAAGTTGATCTTTAGGTTACGAATCAAAGCTAGAAATAATTATAAAGAAAATAGATCAGAAATAAAAAAGCAATATTATCTGGAACTAAAACACCAAGCAGTTGTTGCATTACATAATGAAAAATCTGCATATTTTGCACACCATATTAATGACAATATAAATAACCCAAAAAGCTTGCGGCGTAACTTAAAGAATCAAGTCCTGCCATCTCCCAAAAACACCTGCCTACCAGATTACTTTGATAACCCAGACAGCACCAATAGAGAATTTTTGAAGGTGCCGGAAAAAAAAATTACATATCGCGAATAAGACCCATTTTAATAAAATTGTATGACATAACTAGAGGACACCAGCAGATACGGCTGCAAGTTTTTTAAATTGACCTGTTTTGGCCAATACCGTGGGAATTTCGGGAAATCCCTTCTTAGTGCACCCCCCTACGGTCCCCAAGGAACATACATGCCAAATTTCAGCTTCCTGCGGCCTATAGTTTTGGCTGTAGCGTGCCTGTCAGTCAGTAAGTAACGCAAGGATTTTATATATTATTAAGATAATAACTATTTTGTAGATTTAACTTTTCTATGTAATAATGTATATCACATTATTTGTAACTGCGATATAGAAAAACAAGGATCTTAAAAACATTTATGAATTAGAGTGTTTCTCACCATTTGTCCAGACTTGTTGGTATAGTTACCCTGTGGTTAGTTACTCAGACTGCTATCGTGGGTACAATGCCTACCCAGGACCCAGGACTAATACTTGTGTGAGGAGCACGTTGTTTTGTTCTCAGTTTACGGGGTAACTTACAAAAAAGTATATGAGTAGATTTCCTAATCATTTAACTGATTTCCACTTTATAGCGTCTGCCTATCTTTAGACCGTCTAGGATAGAAGCACCTATATTAGGGATATTGTCATAGCTTAATTCGTTTTCGAAGACGACTAAACATATATTTTAATAGAAAAGAACAACAAAAGATGATTCAGAGTATTAAAGATTTAAGCAAATAACATTTTGTTTTGTCTCAACCATTGGGGTTGATACAAAACAAAATTTGCACTGCATAAAAATAGAATAAAATATTTTAGGCACTGTCATTTTTTACTGAAATGATTACCATTCCAGTAATTGTAAAATAGTGTATTCTTAATAAGAACCACTTGATTAATTAATTTCACTTGAGTGCCTCTCCAATTGTCCCCTCTTTCTAAAATGTAATCTAATCTTTTTACGCCTCATACATAAATCATAGGGAGCATGAACACAATACGATATAAATTTCACATTTTACTACTTTAAGCTTTTTATTCTACATCCAATTAATTAAGAGGTACTTAGTAGTAGTTAATTGAAAATAAGAATTATCAAAATTTATGAAAATTAATGCAATGCATGAAAATTAAAACCAATTTAAAATTTACTTATACGAAGCAAAAGATAATAAACTGGAGACCATAAAGATGAACTAACTATGGTTCAAAATACAATGATAAGAAACATTTTTAAGCTTTTTATGGTTCCGTGGCCAAAAATGGCAAAACCGGTACCCTAAAAGATTCACCTTGTCCGGTGTCTATCCGTATGTATATTAATGTACGGAAAATATCAACAGAACTGCAACATACTACGACGGAGGTATATCAATTTTGCGCACATGTTAGTTTTTCAACAGTAGGTAGGTAGGTATATAATTGTAGTTTATTAAACTCCAAATTTTATAAAACTGCCTCGTTGGTCACGCGGCATAAATGTGCGCGTGGGATTGGGAGGTCTCGGGTTCGATTCCCGGGTCGGGCAAAGTGTTATTGGGTTTTTCCGTCAGGAAATTCTCAGTAGCAGCACAGAGTCTGGTAATGTGCCCGGTACGGCAATAGGTTCGCCCCCTATTACGTGGGACCTAAGAATTCATGGCGAAATGTGGGTGTAATTTAATTACACCTCTTCGGGGATATAGGCGTAAGTCTATAATAAATAATAAAATTTCATAATATCCAGTTCACTAAATTCTTAAAAGGTCTCAAAATTTCGTATAAAATGACGTACACCACTTTTAAGCTACGCTCAGGTCTTCCTTCATCTTACAGATAATATTCGTTCCGGCGCTTTTAGATGCATTACGTACGCACATTAGTTATTCCCCACTACATGTTTATGTTCTCAGGTGGTCGCAAGCCGAGCTAAAATACTTTAAGGCTTAATGAGAAACTGATGCCATGGGCTACACCGTTCATTATGAACATTTTGGCAGTTTATCATATTTAAAACTGGGTGGATAGTAACAATGTTTGGCTATTTTTAGAACAATACTGTCCACAATGAAGATCGTATTGATAGGAACTGTACAATATGTGGAAGAATGGAAAGAAAATATTTCAGATTACAGAAGGGTATAACTAACTGCCTAATACTACTCAGGAACATTATTTTTTATTCAAATGCCATCGGAGAATGAAATGAAACCATTAAATTATTTGGTTTTTGACCCCTAAAAGTTGTATAACCATTATTATGATGAATAATTTGGCAATGAATATGAATTTGATGAGTTAAATCTCTACTAAAAAGACATCTCTAGTTAAAATAAAAAAACTTCTGCTGGTTTGATTCATTCGCCATCAGAACGCAATAATATCCCTATGCAACTCAAAATCGTAAAACTGACTCGAATTTAGAATCATATCTATTTGTAATTTATGCTTTGCCTCAGTAAAAAAAAGGTGTTCCCTTCACGTAAAATATGAAGCAAGCGTACGAAAATTGAATATTCGCCTGAATTGTTTCTCATTATGATTTTCATTAATTATGAACCGTGTACAATTTAAAGACAAATCAGAGTCCAATTTGTGTTATAAGGTTCCGTAGGTGGCTACGCTTGCGTATTTTTTATTTTATTTAGCCATTTCCTAACAACATAATATATGCAATATTTCGGCATCTTGCTCTTAATAGTTGTTGGTCAGTCAGACAATAGAGCATGATTAAAGATGATAGTGATATAAAATTAAAAATCATTTCACTTCAAAGCCTTTCTTGTCTTTTATTCGAACGTGAACATGTAAGATTTTGCCTTCTAACCCAAGACCTAAGTGGGTATTATGAGTGTACTCGGAGTGGTAAGCAAATTGCTTTTACATTCTACATAATTGGCGGTAAACCTATTATCCTGTACCTGAATTCTAACCGATAATGTCATCGACACTTACCTGTAACTTTGCCGACACAACGGGGATAGCGCTAAGTCGATAAGGAAGATGTTGTTATATTTTTATAATATTTTATTATTTTTATAATTAAAGACGACAAGGAATTAAATACTCAGACTATTGTGAAGAATATCCGCTGGAAACACTGTTGGATAACATAAAAAATTACGAATAATTCACCACTTCCCATGAACCCTAAAAAGGTACTTCAAAAAGCATGTCGAAAGTGGGTTTACAAAATATAACGGGTGTATATCATCTTTATACTGTACAAATTTTCAGGCAAAACGTGCCACGGATTAAATCAAACTCTACATCATACATACATACATAGACTCACGCCTGTTTCCCGGAGGGGTAGGCAGAGACTATGGAACGCCATTTGCAACGATCCTGACATACCTCACTTGCTTCACTCACTCCCATCAAGTTTCTCATGCACGCTCTTCTGTTAAGGGTACTTCTGACTTGTCCTTTTTCAAGATGTCTCCAATCTGGTCAGAGAACGTCCGTCTAGGTCTTTCCCTTTGTCCTGTTCCATTCACACTTGCCTTATATATCTTCTTTGTCAGTCTATCGTCATCCATCCTCTGCATGTGCCCAAACCATCTTAACATGCCTTTCTCAATGCTTGTCACTACATCTTCTTTTACCCCACACCACTCTCGTATCACACAATTCTTTACTCTGTCGGTCAAAAACACACCACACATACTTCTCAGTGCTCTTATTTCTACAGCATTTATTTTTACTTTCAAATCTCTTCTGCCATACCCAACTTTCACTACCATACATAAGGGTAGGCACTAACACACCTCTATGTACAGCCAAACGTGCCTTTTTGGACACGTTTTGACTGTTCATAAACGCTTTCAGAGCTCCATTCACACTATTACCTGCATTAACTCTCCTTTCAATATCTTCTTCATTCTTAACATCTCTTGTAAACAACGTACCTAAGTAAACAAACTCATTCACTTGTTCCACTCGCTGTCCATCGATCAAAACATTACAAGCCGTAACGCATTCCTCCTTTTCAAAAACCATAACTTTCGTTTTACTTACATTCACTTTCATTCCTTTCCTCTCTAACGCACCATGCATGATTGCTACCATCTCCTGCAACTCCTCCGCTGAAAATGCAAGTATTACCTGATCATCAGCATAAAGGAGGCATTTGACGAGTAAACCATTCATCCTTAATCCGCAGTCACTATGTTTTAAATCTTGCAAACAACTGTCCATGAAGAGGTTAAATAGCCACGGCGACGCTACACATCCCTGTCTAACACCTGTGTTTATAGTAAACCAGTCAGTGTATGCCCCGTTTATCCTCACACAAGCTCTAGAATCCTTATAAAGGGATTTCAGAGCTCGAATGAGGCTGCTGTCCACCCCATTCATTGACAGCTTCGACCACATTTCATTCCTCACCACTTTATCGTAAGCCTTTTCCAAATCCACGAATGCGCAATAGACCTTTTGACCTTTGGCCAAAAACTTTTCCGACAACCGACTTCAAATACCACATATAAATAATAGGTAGTATTTAATTAATGTTAAATCTTTATTATTTTTCACTTTTTCGTTTTTGAAGTCGGTTGTTTTTAACGTAGTTATTTTTATCTAATACTTTTTAGTGAACCTATTGTTGTATTGTCAACTAGTTATAGGTAGACCTACAAAAGGTGCTGCGCGCCTTAAGATATAGATCTCAAGAAACGGGAACGGATAAAAGTAGTCTTCTCTGTAAAAATGCTCTTCGGGACACAGTTTTACGTTCTTGTGAGACTATTAAAGATCCTGAAATACGTTTGTTGTCCAGGAAAGCATATTTATGAAATCACGTTAACGTCAAGAAACTCTTAAACAGTATAATTCTAGACTCGGTAAGATCCAAGAGCGTCTAGCGAATGAGCCTTTTGGTCTCATTGATAATCGACAAATCATGGCATTACCGCATGATTAACGTATTTAAAGTCACCATTATCATCATTGTGCAATTCAAATAGATTTTTGTAATTACTGAGTTCGTATCGCCACCTTCTGACTCCATCATCGGACGAGAAAGAGACCAAACTCTACAAAATTTTGTCAATTAATTACTGAGTTCCTATATTATTCCTATGGCCACCTTTCGATTCCATCATCAGAGCAGCTCTATGTCATAATAACTTTTCATTGTCATCCAATTTAAATACGTATACAAAATCCAACTCCCGATGTCTGACATATTTTTTTTATAGACTCACGCCTGTATCCCCAAAGGGGTAGGCATAGGTGTAATATTACACCCACATTTCCCAAAGAAAGAAATCGCCAGAAGGCTGATCGATGCTTCCAGTGACCAGAGGGCTGGGTTATATCTCGCTGAGAGAATAAGCATTGCCATTCAACGTGGCAATGCTGCCAGCCTTCTGGGCACGCTACCGCTCGACAGCATTGCGGAGGAAGTTAATTTTTTATTATATTTTATTTTCTTTTCTTTTCATAATTTTGCTTTTTATAGTTTAGGATAGTTTAGTTATATAATTAGTTTTATTTTATTGTACATTATAATGTAAATCCTACTTATAGACCAATTAGCAATTGGCAATGCTTGCGTTGGAATCTTTCTTGATATATCCAAAGCGTTCGACACTGTCTCTATACCGCTACTTTTAACAAAATTAGAAGCCCTTGGAATCAGAGGTGTAGCGCTAAAAATTTTTTCGGACTATCTGAGCAAACGCACACAAGCAGTAAAGATAGGAGACCTCGTCAGTGATGATGAAAACCTCACCTCGGGAGTTCCCCAAGGCAGCATCTTATCTGCAACCCTCTTCTCTATATATATAAATGAGCTTTGCGAAATGCAACTAACAAATTGCAAGATCTACA
Source organism: Euclidia mi (assembly GCA_944739405.2). Lineage (NCBI taxonomy): Eukaryota > Metazoa > Arthropoda > Insecta > Lepidoptera > Erebidae > Euclidia > Euclidia mi. The sequence continues at coordinate 6,859,702 of OX123191.2, read as the reverse complement.
CCTACGCCGATGACACGGCACTAATAGTACACGGTCCGGATTGGGAAACTGCGCGATCTAATGCGGAAGCCGCTTTAAGCCAAATCATAACATGGCTCTCTAGCAATCTGCTGACTATAAACCTAGAGAAAACGGTTTTCACTCTCTTCACCGTGAGGTCCACAAGCCTCCCACGCTCTGATTCATTCACTGTAAAAGCCCATACCTGCACATCACCTATACCAAACTGCTCCTGTCTGAATATTACACGAGCCACACAAATAAAATACCTCGGCATTTACATCGACCAACATCTCAGATGGGTACAGCACATAAACACTCTATCCGCTCGAGTTAGGAAACTAATATATGTTTTTAAAAACCTCCGACACGTAGCCGACATGAAACACCTACTAATGGCGTATACCTCCTTGTGTGAATCTCTGTTGCTCTACTGTAACTCAGCTTGGGGTGGTGCAGCTAAATGTCACCTAATAAAATTAGAAAGAGCACAAAGGGCTGTCCTCAAAGTTATGACTAAAAAGCCATTCCGGTATCCTACCACCAAACTGTATGAGGACGTACCTGTGCTAACCGTAAGGCAACTTTTTATTTTACAAATAGTACTGAAAACCCACTCCAATCTTATATATGACCCAACATTCTCTAAACGAAAACGTAGGCAGGACAGGGTTTGCACCATAAAACGATGTAGAACCACTTTAGCCAAACAGCACTCATACTTTCTTTGTGACCACCTGTACAACAAAATAAACAGACTCCTGAGCATCTACCCAATGACTAAGTTCCAAGCAAAAAAGAAAATCCGTGAGTGGCTCAAACAGCAAAACTATGAGACCACAGAGGCTCTTATAAAATAGAATCTTGTCAAATCTCTTTCCCGTTCCCCCCTTCCCTCCTTCTCATTGCACTTTCCCCCTTCGCATCTAAAACCCAGATATACACACATACATACACGCACGCATACAAACACAGCACAAAAAACGCATACCCAAATACTCTTAAGAACACACACTGTAACACAGATAAACAACACACATAACACAAACTCACTACATTCACACACACTCACACACACACATTATGTTTAATTTTAACAATGCTCAATGCTGTATACCTAATAATGTATCATCTTAAAGTGTACCTTATCTATAGTTATATTGTATGGTCAGATCGATGAACCCCTGAAAACTCAAAACACAGGTAATAACCTAGTTTGAGAATCAGAGGCACACCAATCTCGAATAACTGGAATATAGCTGAGATACTAAATATAAAATCACTAAGAATGTACCTAGATGTAAGTTTTTGGCTAATAAAGTTTTTATTATTATTATTATTATTATTATTATTATACTTTAGTTTATTTAAAATCTACCTAAGATAAAAAAAAAGATAAATATACATAAACATTTTCCAAATTTCATAAAAACCAAAATCGACTAACTGTTTTGATTGGGATTTGAACCCATGTCTTCAGAACGTAAAGCGGATGTATTATGAGCACGGCCATTGCCTTGTTATCAATTAGTGGCGAATTTAGCGAACACTTTACAGAGTGCTTACGTTATCTAACTGTCATTTCCAAATAATGAAATAGTCTTCAAACCTTTTTGCAAATTATTATGTTTGAGTACCGGCCAGTTTGTCGTGTCGACGCATAAAGTGTAGACGTCAGTAGTCCTTAGTAACCGTAGTGATGACAATTTGACATGACACCAGCCGTCACAATTATTATTCATAGGAATTTCAGCCTTAAGGATAGGTGAAAATAAGTAAAAAAATGCTCATAAAATAAAAACTACTGGGCCTACATTAATAAAATTTTTATGGGACCAATTCGAAACTATTGCGCATCAAACAAAAAAATTATTACGTAAATCGGTTCAGAAACCTCGGCGAAATCGGTGTACATACATCGAAAAAAAAAATATACCGGCCGAATTGAGAACCTCCTTCTTCTTTTTTGTTTCAAGTCGGTTAAAAAGGTAAAGGCCCCTCTATAAATTTTTACTCAAACACATTTAAATCAAATTCAAAGCTATTGTTTAATCATCAAAACAAATTTTACTTCCAATAATTTACGTAACCCTTACACCATATTTCAAGACTCCAGGCAACTACTACCAATTTGTTAAAATATCTTCACAGAACTGAAACCCAGCAATCATTCGTAAATATAAAAGCAAACTCATGTTGTTGTTCTAAGTCCATTTTATCTTTTATCAATATCAATATGATGGGAAAATGTTCGATTGCCGATCGAGATTGTTCCCGTTACCCAGAGCCAATTGTAAATGGAAGGCAATGAATCTTTAACTACAATCCCAATAGTGTCATCGGAAATTTTCATGTTTTTAGGTTGTATTTCATGGTTCTAGTATCTCGATACGGAACCCTTATAAATAAGATCACGTGCTCGACCGTTTCTCAGGCGTTTTCCTTAGAGATTGTTTGACATAGAAAGCCACAATAATATCGACCCACTTATTTTTTTTATTTTAGAACAATTTTATGCGGATTGCAAGAAGTTTTTGGTTGCAATTTTTTAAGGTTCCTCAGTAAGCTACAAGGAACCCTTATAGTTTCGCTATGTCCGTCTGCCCTCCGTACTTTTTAGGTACGAAACTCTTATGAAACCATTGTAGCCTCATATTATGACTACTTCAATGTTCAACTTTACACACAAATCTTTGCACAAAATTACTTTTCTATAACAAGCAATTTTTTGTTCCACGAGATAGAAAAAAAAACTTTTTTACTTTGAACTAGTAGTCATACTATGTTCCACTTCATATTAAAAAAAAAGTTCATTTTTTATTTAGAGCTAGTAGTACTAGGAATCGTTATCTACGTCTGAGTGCTGGTGTGATGACGTATGGAGCTGGCGAGGCGCCAAGTCAATCCGTTCTCGTTAGCTTTTCGCGTCTGTGATACAAGGAATTGAAATAGAGCCCTTGTTCTGCCCGTTAATTGAAATGTTTCAATGTATGCTGATATTTCGGTGTAAAAGAGAATGTGCAAGTTTTCTACGCGGGGATTATTGCAAATGAACTGATAGTGTTACTTTTTCGACGCGCTTGAGATATTTTGTGTGAAAAAGTGTTGCAAATTGAATGGCCAGCTTGTTGGTGTAGTCGCAGTGCATTTTTTTCATTTTTTTGTGATTTGGCGTCAAAAATACAGTAGGTAAATACGAGTATTTAGCAAAACAATGTCTGCTTGTTAAAGTGGTGTAGTTATATATATATAGCCAAGTATTTTATCTGTTATCCTAATATATTGTCATAATATATCTGGCTAAGCTAGTGCAAAGTCAATCCGTACTCGTTAGCGCCTCGCGTTTGTGATACAAGGAATTGAAACAGGGCTCTTGTTCTGCTTGTTAATTGAAATGTTTCAATGTTTTCCGATATTTCGAATAGTGTGTAATTTTAAGAAGACTACCAAAAAAGGCTGACAGAAACGCTAGATGCTTTTGATGCCCAGCGAGGTGACCTAAAATCGGTCTGGCAACGGATCTCATCCTCTGTAATGACAGTGGCTACAGAAGTCATAGGACTTAAGAAGCGTGTCAACGAGGATTGGTTTGATCATAACGAAAGGACCCTAACTGAGGTATTCGAACAGCATCGTGTACTCATAAAGCGTAACGAACGTAATCATAATCTTATACAAGAAGTTCAAAAAAGTGGTGCTTCCTTAAGAAGATTAACCAGGGAGATGAAAGATAGATGGTGGCTTGAAAGGGCGGCAAAGATACAGTGGCTCGCAGACACACACCAATTAGGAGCTTTTTATGAAGAAATGCGTAAGTTAATTGGCGTTTCTGTAAATAATAACATACCACTAAGATCCCTAGATGGCTCTCAAAAACTCACTGCGAAGCAGGATATTCTAGATCGTTGGGCAGAGCACTTCAACAATCTTCTTAATGTAGATCGGTTAGCAGATCTTGAGCATATTCGGCGTATCCAACCTCTGCCGCCGCATGAGTCACTTGCTGAGCCACTGAGACTAGCTGAAGTAGTTCGAGCCATCAAAGAACAGAAAAATAAAAAAGCAGTTGGAATCGACAACATCGCCGGGGAACTGCTTAAATACGGAGGGGAACAGCTTCATACTTACATCTGGCAAATTTTCGATCGCATTTGGAACGAGGAAACGATACCACCTGAATTTAAAATATCTCGTATACAGACCCTTTATAAAAACAAGGGCGACCGTTCTGACTGCAACTCATACAGGGGTATATCGCTCCTCTCTGTACCTGGGAAGATATTCGCCAGAGTTCTTCTCAACCGTCTTTTACCGGTGTCTGAAAACATATTGCCAGAAACTCAATTTGGGTTTCGTCCTGATAGGGGCACCTGCGAAGCCATCTTTTCCATCCGGCAACTCCAGGAAAAAAGTCGGGAACAAAGCCAACCTTTATATATGTGTTTTGTGGACTTGGAGAAAGCATTTGACTGTGTTCCGCGGGAAGCCCTTTGGACCTTATTGGCAAGATTAGGTTGCCCTGAGAAGTTTGTTCGAATGATTCGCCTTCTTCACGACGAAATGACCTGCTGTGTGACCTATAATGGGGATCAGTCAGAGTTTTTTCCTGTCACTTGTGGTGTCAAACAAGGTTGTGTGCTTGCACCAACATTGTTTGCTCTTTATTTTTCTGTCGTTGTCAGTGAGGCACTCGAACAAGCTTCTGCTGGCATCAAAATATGTTTTCGAACTGATGGGGGACTTTTCAACTTGGCCAGATTAAAAGCTTATACTAAGGTATCACACGCACTAATAACGGAGATAATGTATGCGGATGATCTGTGTTTTGTTGCTAGCTCACCACAGGAGCTCCAGAACCTGATTACCAACCTTCAGGAAGTCTGTTGTTGTTTCGGTCTCAGAATCAGTGTTAAGAAGACTGAGGTTATGGCAATGAACTCTCATGGAGAAGCAGACTCAGAACCTATCAAGGTGTTCATTGGCGATATTGAGCTGAAGCAGGTGGACAAATTTAAATACCTGGGCAGCACAATCACATCCAAGTGCGACCTTGATGCCGAAGTAAATCATCGCATAGGCGCTGCGTCTGCTGCTTTCGGTAAATTACGAGCCAAGGTCCTACATTCACATGATTTGAAGCTCTCGACAAAGATCTCTGTTTACAAGGCCATAGTTCTCCCAAATCTTTTATACTCCTCAGAGACATGGGTCCTCTATCGGAGACACATACGGACGCTGGATAGGTTCCATTTAAAGTGCTTAAGAGACATTCTAAAAATTAAATGGTCGGACCGGGTTAGAAATACCGAAGTGCTCCGACGCGCAAATGTCTACGGCATAGAAGCGTACCTGATGCGGGGACAGCTCCGATGGTGTGGACACATCGGACGAATGCCTGATGAAAGAGTGGCAAAACGCATCTTCTTCTCTGAACTCCAGAACGGCAGGCGGAAACAAGGCGGCCAGTTCTTACGCTTCAAGGATGTTCAGAAAAGACACATGAAGAGATGCAATATTGATCCCCAGAAATGGGAGGAAAAGGCCATGTGCCGCTCTGATTGGAGGCGCTTTGTGAAGAACAAAGTTTATGACTTTGAAGAGCAGAGGAAATCCGAACTGGATGCGAAGCGCGATGCTCTTAAGGCTAAACCAACAACAGCCATATCTTACAACTATGTCGACGGTATCCTCACGTGTGACCAATGCTTGCGCACGTTTACTCACAGGATTGGATACTGTAGCCATAAACGGGCACATGCCCGGGCTGATCATCCTAGCTCCTCGGCTATCAATCAGTAGCAGTCACCATAGCCGAAATCGGCTGGGAAGTATATATATATATATAATTTTTCTAGATTCTTGTGATGTTTCCAATCGCTTAAAAAGAGTGGTAACTAAAGGGCTAGACCGTTAGTGTAGTCTTGGTCAAGTTTTTTATTTCTTGGATCATCATCATCATCATCCTCATAGCGTTATCCCAGTCTCAACCTGGGGTCCGCTTTCTAGTCTAACCGGATTTGGCGGAACATTAGCTTTTCCACGGAGCGACTGCCTGACTGACCTCCGAAACCCGAAGGGATAGCGATATTCCATGGTTTAGACTAGTGTCAGTTTATTTTAGAGGTAATGACGCCCTATAATTACTGTCAAAGATCTTCATGACAGCCGGGACCGCGGGCTTAACGTGCTCTTCGAGGCACGAGACATGGCGATAATTAAGAATTCAATACGCACATAACTCCAAAAAGTCAGTGGTGCGCGCCGTGGATTCGAACCCGATAGCCTCTGCATGGCAATCCGTTGGTATCTCCACTAGGCTATCGCTGTTTCAAAATGTTTATTTCTTGGATATTTATTTTTATTCACTTATAATTTGGTACTAAAAACACCCATAACCCTTAATCTTAATATATAAAATCCTTGCGTTACTGACTGACTGACATACAAGCTACAGCCAAAACTATTAGGCGTAGAAAGCTGAAATTTGGCGTGTATGTTCCTTGCGGACCGTAGGGGTGCACTAAGATTTTCCCGAAATTCCCACGGGAACGGGCAGAAACGGTTAAACCAAAAAAATGTGCGAGCATAGCTGCGAGCATGCTCTGGTACGAATATATGGCAAAACAACATTTGCCGGGTCAGCTAGTGTAAGTTAATGTATTTTTATCCACTGTCTGTAAATAATAAATATTTTATCATATTTGGTCAGACCAGTGCACGGATCTCGGGCTCCAAGGCGAAAGACGTGCTTCGATGTATTAAAGTAGTGCTCGGTTGGCAATGATGTGTTATCTGTTTGCCATAGTATCGGTTCAGCGCGGTTCACAGCGTGACAAAATATAATACCTATAAGACTGCCTCGTTGGTCTCGCGGCGTGCGCGTGGGATTAGGAGGTCTCGTTTTTTCGTTAGGAAATTCTCAGGAGTAAACTCCGTGTCTGGTAATGTGCCCGGTATGGCCATAGGCTCGCCCCCTACGTGGGACCTAAAAATTCATGGCGAAATGTGGGTGTAATATTACACCTCTGCTTACCCCTTCGAGAATACAGGCGTGAGTCTATAAAAAAAGGTATTTATATTTATTTACAAGTACAAACTATTTGGCACTAACATAGTAAGAAGTCAAAGTATTTTTCATTATAGATATTTTAGACCAGGGTCGATAATTTTTTAAACCAAAAAAATTACAGTAGCATGAAACCCATTAAAAAAGGAGGGGAATATGATAAAAATGAAAGGAAAAATAAATTACGGTCGATCCGAGTTCGGGAAGTGGGAGGGGGTGAGTTTTTAAGGGTAAAAAGTGTTTATCTTGATTTCCGGCAAAACTACAAGTCCTATGGAAAAAAATTAAATGGCAAAGTTGTATGTAATAAAAAGATCTACAACTTTTGTATTTACAATTTTTAACATTACCTCAAAATTTAGGTGAAAAAATCAAATAACCAAGTTTCTGGTTTTTTATTTTTATCTTTTTCGAAATAAAAATTTTCTCTACGAAATTTTGTGAAAACTTACCTTATTATGTCCCAAATACACTGTAATTTATTTGATTTAAAATAAATATAAAAAATAAATATTTATTTTTACCTTATTTTAACTTAATATCAAAAAAGCACCTTAATTTTCAATCGAAAATTCTCACGTCAAAATATGAGCTTTTCCAAAAAGTCTGGAGGCTTTTTGTTCTTTGAAATCTCTACTTTTTGATGGTGTAAAAAAATATACATTATAATGGTAAATGTTCTCAGAAAATGCAAAAAAATTGAAGAAAACTCAAATTCTAATTTTTTTAAATCATTATGTACAATTTTGAGCTATTTATTATTTACACTTTAATTACTCAAAAAACGTAAGATTTCATGTTACATTGATAAACGAAAAAAAATCAAATAAACTAGGTACTATAATTAACAATCAAAGAAGTTAATAAAGTTAATATTTAATAAGACATCTAAAATATTTTGAAAAAGTTGTAGAATCTTCTTTAAAAAATATTTTTAGATGCCTATTTATTGCTGTTTTAAGATAATATAATTATATACCTGAGAGACCTACGGTAAATTTTAACCCATTGTAAGGTATTTCATAGAGAAGTGGGGACGGACCTAGGAGGGTCTGGGCCTTACTACATACCTGCTATTTCGTAGCAGCTGTAAAAACCGTTAGGCAGTATTCGAGATACAGAGCAGTGTACTACTTCGTTTTGCTGGAAATCAAGATAAACCATTTTTACCCTTAAAAACTCACCCCCTCCCACTTCCCGAACTCGGATCGACCGTAATTTATTTTTCCTTTCATTTTTATCATATTCCCTTCCTTTTCTAATGGGTTTCATCCTACTGTATTTTTTTTAATTTTTTGCCTTTTTTGAAGGCTTCGGCCCTGGTCTATTTATCCACTATTTCATCATCATCAGCCTTTAACAGTCCACTGCTGGACTAGGCCTCTCCTTTGAAAGGGGGATATGGCCTACTATACCACGCTGGCCAAACGGGTTGGTATAGGGTTTGTATCAAGTTTTCCTTCTCTTACAGTGCTGTTCTCTTCATAATATGCTCACTCTGTCGGCTCTTACGACACCCATGGGATGATATGGGGTGGTGACATTCCGTATTCTTAATCCGTCACCACACGGAAAACTATTTCACAATATATAAATGAGTAGTATTCTAGAAAAACATAGTTCGTTTGAAAATATATTAAGTTGTTTAGACATGATGGGTGTAAGACATTCAAAACTTTGAATTGCAAATTTGACCTCAGAATTAGAAGCCAAGTATCGGCCTCTACCCGATAAATTTAAGCCTATTTCGAGAAAATTAAATGTCATTCCTTTCTCCTCCACAACTGTGCCCACTAAATGGTAATAAGGCTACCCACTGCACTTTACTACATGTGGGTCTAATACCCCTCTGCATAGCGTTTCTAGTTCGAGCTAGAGGCGTAATGTAATATAAACTTCACTCCTTCACAGTTGGCACTGATGAACGGTGACGGTTTAGCAGTAAAATATTTTTGCAAAGTAAGTAATGCAAATTTATTTCAAGTATATTTTGTGTCTGACTTCACTTAATAGAAAATTATCTTTGTTTGATCGCTTGATTCTTTTTCATGTTCATGGTTATTTATTTATTTTCTCTGTATGATAGCTATAAATTACGTAAAGTGGCTGGCAGCAGTTGGACATAAAATGCCGAAAATCGGGTCCGGCGGCGTGCCATTATAGAGGCCTATATCCAGTAGTGGATGGATATGGTAGGCTGAGATATGTCCGGTTCGTTGCAAATGGCGTTCCGTAGTCTCTGCCTACCCCTTCGAGAAACAGGCGTGAGTCTATTGTATGTATTAGCTTATGAACGGGTGTAATATCTGTCACATTGATAAAAATATGATTCGATAAATTATTATCTACTACCTCTTCTGAAAATGAAATTAGCAGAACTTATTTGATGTATTAACATCAGATAAGTTAATTTCATTTTCAGAAGAGGTCTTCACGTTATCACAATAAGTGTAAACCTGCCGAAACTACAAGAAAAGTGTCTTTTGAACCAACCGTTACACAAACAAATAAACATAAGTAAACGCAAAAGTTTGCAAGTATTTATAGATTTTGTAATATGAAGCAACCATAATTATGATAGCATGCAGTGCTTTGGCTTATATGATGCTGAGGCAAGATGGGTACTAAAAAGCACTCGCGCTTATACATTTTCATAATGAGTTTTAAACTTGTTTTAATTATGACGGAAAACAACACAACTTAATCTAGCTGCTTTAGCGTTCTGAGGAATATCTAATGCTATCCCAGTATACCTAAAATTACCACAAGAGTTTTCTAGCGTAATATCCAAAAGAATGACTTTCATGTCATACTGACGGAGAGAGCAAACTCACCACAAAATTCTAACCGTATAAATTTCAATCAAATAATGAGTTTAATATTGAAGAATTACTTAAAACAGTCTATTCAGGGCCGGTTTGCTCGTGAAATTATTTAAGTACTACTTATGTACTTCGAATTTGTAATAGAAAGAAGTAGTTTCACAAGTTTCTCGCCACTCAAGTGAAAAATTCTTGAACGAAACTCGTTAATTGAAGTTAATATAAATTCAATTTTTATAACGATCGAAATGGTTTTAATAACGCCAGTACTTCATCTATAAACAATATTTAAATTGAAAACAACGAACATCCAATTTGTCGATTAAATAAATAAAAGTTACTTCCCAATAAAGATAAGATATTACAAACGGAAGAAATATGGCAAAAATAATTCAGATAATTTTTGCATTTTATTTTTCTAAACAACAGACGCACATCAAAGCGAGTCTGTAGAACACAATACAACAACAACAGCGCTACATTTGTATAAAGCACCCGGTGTGTACAAATGTTCAATGTATCTTTCCGGAAGTGCTACCTGTACCACGATGGCAATAAATCAAATAATATTGACATAACAGTAAAAGTATCACCACCACTTCATTCGGTAAGAAAGACTGCGGGTAGTCTATATTCTCTAAACGTCTGTCTGTCTTCATCTTTTTTCTTTTTGTCCTCATTTCTCTAGCTACTTCCATATATACAGTGCTCGAAATGCACTAGTAATACAACATCGTGTTCATCTAAGACTGCAGTACCTGTTTGTTATCAGTCGAGTTTCATGTTGGCATGTTAGTGTGCTTATTACCTTATTCAGAAGGAAAATGCAAGTATGTGTTACCATAGTGACTAAAGGACGGGAACTGACCAATTGACCATCAACATCGGTGAGACATAATCACGATTATTGTTACCTTACAACAAAATTATATAGGTACCTACCTAAGAGGTTGGTTCTTGATATTTATAGCTAACCCGTTCATGTCTTACCTGAAATTACTACTCAATTCTATATCTTTTGCTCATGGTGTCATATGACGAGGCCAAGGCAGCCATAACCTAGTAGAGATACCAAAGGACTGTCATGCAGAGGATGTTAGCAGCTTTTAACCCAAGGCGCACTGAGATTTCGAAGTCACGTGCATATTAAATTGTTAACCATCTCTTGTCCAGTGCCTTGGAGAGCACGTTTACCTGTAGGTCCTAGCTGTCATGAATATCTTTGACAGTCATTACGAATCATTATTTTTTACAACACCTAGCAAGTATCCAAATAAATATTTCATGTTAAATTAAAAATTGGATCGCATATAAGGCTGCAAGAAACCGGTGTAATCAATGGATACGCAACGCCAAACGCCGATTCATCCTTAGTAATATAACTTCCTCGTCCCCTGCCAATACCTGGAAGTTCTTAGGGACTTTAGGTATTGGTAAGCAGCGTAGCTTTGAACCACAGACGACGCTTTGTTTGGATGATCTTAATCGCCATTTCACCTCTTCTGTTTATTTGGATCAACAAGCCAAGCTTCGCACTGTCGATTACGTGGGTAACCTCACTCATCTCAATATAGAATCTTTTGAATTTTCTCCAGTCGCATCTGCGGAGATCAAAAAAATCATCCTGTCCATAAAATCGAATGCTATGGGCTGTGACAATATCAGCCGTAAGATGATTGTCTTAATACTGGACCATCTGTTACCAGCATTAACTCACATAATTAATTTCTCCCTTACTACGAGTTATTTTCCTTCCTTATGGCGGAACGCCTACGTTCTTCCTCTACCCAAGGTAAGTAATCCTTCTCTACCCAACCATTTTCGACCCATTTCCATTCTCCCTTACCTCTCTAAGGTCCTAGAAGCTTGTGTCCACAAACAGCTGTCCAGGTTTGTCCAAATTAATAACCTACTAAGTCCATACCAATCTGGTTTTCGACCTGGACATAGTACTGTTTCTGCCCTCCTCAAAGTGACTGGCGATATTCGAGCGGGAATGGAGGAATCCAAGATCACCGTGCTGGTCTTGGTGGACTTCACAAACGCATTTAATACCGTCAGTCACGAAATCCTTCTATCTATCCTATCCTATCTTAAGATCTCCCCGGTTGCACTGGAATGGTTTTCCTCATATCTTCAGGGACGTCAGCAGTCGGTTCGCCATGATGAGTCTTCATCCAAATGGTGTAACCTTTACTCTGGAGTTCCTCAAGGCGGAATTCTCTCTCCATTATTATTCTCTATTTTCATCAATCTTCTAATAAATAACCTCCAGTGTGCGTATCACTTGTATGCCGATGACTTGCAGCTTTATGTGCAAACAGGAGTAGATGACGTAGCTGATGCTATCAATCTAATAAACCTCGACCTCATCGCACTGAAAAATTGGTCAGATAATTTCGGCGTCAAAATAAATCCGACTAAATGCCAGGCCATTATTGTGGGGAGTCGACGTATGACCCAAAGACTTGATATGACAGCTATGCCCTCAATAATATATGACCAGTCGATCATAGAATTTAGCCCAGCTGTCAAGAATCTAGGCTTACACGTTGATAGCAATCTCAGCTGGCAAGTTCACGTGACCAGCGTTTGTCAGAAAGTCTCAGGATCTCTGCGCGCTTTATATCGCCTGAAGAATTTCCTGCCATGCCCTACTAAGGTAATGCTGGTACAGAGCTTGATTTTGCCTATTATAGACTATGGTGATGTGTGCTACTACGACCTGAATGCAGATCTTCTCAACAAACTAGACCGACTTCTCAATAACTGCATTCGATTCATTTACAATCTTCGCAAGTATGACCATGTGTCTACTTACCGTACTGAACTCAAGTGGCTACCCATTCGTCAACGCCGTAGCTTGCGTGCTCTCTCTACTCTATTCTCTTTCCTTAACTCTCCTACGCCTCCCACTTATTTATCTTACTATCTAAAGTACCTGTGCTCAAACCACAACAAAAGTCTTCGCTCCGCTAATAATCGACTTCTTCTATGTCCTTCCCATTCAACCAGCTTTGTGAACACCTCTTTTTTTGTTCAGTCTGTTCACCTCTGGAATTCGCTTCCTCCTGAGATCAGGATGAGTAAAAATCGGATTTCATTTAAGGCAAAAGTTCGTGAGCTATTTTTGGGTCAATTGGCAATATCTTCAACACTTTGAGACATTGTATTTATGTATTTTTACATTTATTTATCATATTTATTTATATATTCATCTAATTATATATATATATATATATACATACATACATTTATATATTTTATTATATTTATGTACTGTATCGATATCTTTTAATTAAATAAACTATATTTGTTACTACTAAAATTCGGAACGCACCTACTAACTGACTTCTCTGCATCACCCTAGGTTGACTGTTAGAGAATGCCATCGGCATTAAGTCCGCCTATGTACATGATTTTTATTGTGCAAAAAGTTTAATAAAATAAAAAATAAAATAAAAATAAATACACCGCCTCATAAATTTTTGAAAAGATGACATTTTCACATGTCAGTTTTCAAATTGCTATGATACTATGCCGACAAGCCACCTATCTAACACAGTATGATATGGAAAGCGCATTTTAGACAGGTTTCGTTTCGCATAGGCGGACTTCATTGTCAGTATAAACATAATATCGTCTAGCACACACACAATTTGAATTTTATTCTATAATTTTTTGTTTGTTTTCGTTAAATGTATATTGCAGCATTAAATGCGTACAAGGGCTATAAATTAATTTCACAACTTGATCGCCAACTTGTACAACAATAATAACTGTTAAGTTTGTTTTTAATAACTCTTCTAAACACAAAGTTTTTAAGCACAATAATTCATGCCAGTAGCAGCTGCAATCGTACTCCTACATCTTTTATTGAAAGGCTATTAATAATATTTAATATTATTTCAATTACAAGCGCCTTTTTGTTTAAAGAGCAAAACTAAACGAAGTGTAGTGTAGTTGTAAGTCGTAGTGTTCATAAATTGTATTAATGATATTACGTTTTGAAAAACGGCAAGGTCCGAAGCACCGGGAACCGGCGAGCATATATGAAAAGAGTAATGAGTGTAGAGGATGCGCGTGAGGTTTGTAATGAAAGAAGCAAGTGGCGGGGTAACCCGACGGGAGAAAGGCGTGAGTATATGTATGTATGTATTTTACTATGACGTAGAAGACGCGTACGCGTAGACCCGCACTCCGTGAGGCATTCAAAGCTGGCCTCACATGGTCCGTGTTATTAAGGTCGATCATGAGCTTCGGCTCGGCCTGAGGTAATGTGATCATGGTAGTATCAGTGCGCGGCGTCTTGAGTCATCTTCACAGGTGTGCCGCAGTTTGTGCATGAGTCCTAAAGACCCGCGCGCGCTGATTGTGGAGCAATCTATGGATCCAAATCTCTCAAGAATCAGCAATTAGTTCTGCGACCTTGGATGCCTCATATTGTCTGCGTAATATGCCCTTACCCTTTAATTGCTTCTATCTAAAAGAGCTTGAAGAATCAAATGAAGAAATAGTTTCTGGTAGGTTGTTATACGAACAACACACAAGTGAGTTGCAAGCACAAATATCAAATCTACAAGCGCAACTCACTAGTACTATAATGGAACATCAGAATGAGACTCATAAATACATCCTAAAATATGAAGAAATTTCAAGAGTTGGTCGAGAAAATTTAAAACAACTTATCTCATTATCCAACTCTAGTAATTACTGTTCCAGTTGTACAACTAAGTGTGCGACTACACCTGCTGAATCAATGGAATTGAATGCACATGGATGTCAGTATAATACACAAAACAAACTGCATCCAGTAAAGACTGACAGTAAGAATGTAATATTTTTTTCAGACCAACTAGGAGTGGGTTTAGGTAGCTTAATTGATCATTACACAGAGCGACCAGTACAGAACTTTTGTTTACCTGGAGCTCAGTCTTGTACCCTAGTTGATAAGATTAAGAATGCCGACTTGAATGCACAAACTACTTTCATTATATTGTATGGTGACAGCTCATTAGTCTCCAAAACAGTCTCAAAGAATTAACAGACTTAATAATAGATTTTAGCACAAAAATAGGATGTAGCTTTATTATTTGTGCATTGCCTTATTCATATGCTCTCACAGATGACCAAAACAGGCAGATAGGTAAATTAAATTTATTATTATACAATAGGATAAATCATGGTGACAGTATTTTATTTTTTGACACTAATATTTTTATTAGTAATTTCTTTTTCACAAAAGACACTATGTATCTTTCTTATGTACATAGGCGACAACTTGCTAAATTATTAGCATTTAATTTATATACTGACAGGAGTACTACTAGAGTACTTAGGAATTTGGTAGATAATAGTTATACTAATAGTAGTATTGACACATCTATTAGTTTACACTATTAGATGACGCAACAGATAGGCATTCATGTAAATAATAAACTTAGTTCATCAATACATACAAGGCCTATCTGGCAAAGAATTAGAAATAGATTTATTTTTAAATAAACATAAGATTGATATCTTATGTATTGCGGAACATTGGTTGCGAGGTGACCAATTAATATGTAACAATCAACATTACTCGGTTATAAGTGCATTCGTAAGAAAGAAGGCTATTCGTGGTGGCTCTCTAATATATGTATGTAATAGTTTGAAATGTAAAGAACGTAAGGATTTAGCTAAACTTTCTATCGAGCGCACTGCTGAGATTTCTTGTGCTGAGCTCGAACAACATATAATAGTGTGTGTGTGTATCGACCACCACAAAGTGACTTTACTCAGTTTGAAAGCATTATAGAGGATGTCTCAAAACACATCTTTTCTAGTAGGAAGTCTTTAATCGTATGTGGCGATTTTAATGTCAATTTGTTAGAAAAACCACCAATTTGTACAAGGTTAGTTAGCTTATTTAGTTCATTTAATTTAAATGTTTTGTTCTCGGAACCAACCAAAATAACCTCACATTCTTCTACATACTTAGATAAAGTTTTTTGCAATTGTCTTTATTTAAGTCAGGCTGTTTTAACTGACTTGACATCGGATCACTGCGGGCAAAAGGTTGTAATTCCAACGAATACAACCCCTAAAATACAAGAAATTACATGTAGGCCTATGACCTCTGCTCGACTCAAACACTTTAGTAATGATGCTGTTGCCAAGATCGCCAGTATTGACTTAACCGTTGATGATCCTGATGAATTATATAAATGCTTATTTAAAATTATTAATGATGAGTACAATAAAATTTTTAAACAGAAGACTAATTTTTTGTTACTGGGCAACAGTAGGTATATACAGAAGTAGAGCTAGGTTGTATGATCTATATGGTATGAAGAAATACAATTTTAATCCTGAATTTATTCAATATTTTAGAAAGTATTCAAAGGTTTTTAAGAGGACATGTGCTTTAGCCAAATCCTTATATTTAAGCCATAAAATCAAATAATCCAAGAACAAAATTAAAACTACTTGGAGAATTATTAACAATGAGACTGGTCGAGCTAAATTGGTAGATAATAATTATGAATTAAAATTTAATGGTGAAATTATTACTAGGAAAACTGAGGTTGCTCAGACATTTAACAATTTCTTCATAATGTTTATGATCTGGTATGTACCAGTGAACACAACCAGCTGTCTAGATTCATGTCCAAGCAAAGCAGAAATGTTGGTTAGGGGCAATGTGAATCAGTGTGATGTGCTTTTTAATTTTAAATATATTGTCACCAATGACATACCGAAGGTATTCAAGACGCTCAACAATAAAAAAAACTGTTGACTTATGGGGCATTTCTGTTAAACTTGTTCAACAAATGATTTCTAGCTTAGCTGCATATTTAGCTGCAATATTCAACAGATGCGTAGATACAGGAGTATTTCCTGATCTAATGAAACACAGTAAAGTGATACCATTATTCAAAAAGGGATCCAAGAGCGACCCTAGTAATTTTCGGCCAGTTTCTATCGTGCCTGCTATAAGTAAAATTTATGAAAAGATTATTTTGCACCAGGCCGTGTGGTTGACGGCATAGAATACAAGTGTCACCACCCCCTATCTTCCCGTGGGTGTCGTAAGAGGCGACTAAGGGATAACACGATGCAAATACCATCTTTGCGTAGAGACGGAAAACTCGACATCAAACCCTATACGACTGCCTCGTTGGTCTCGCGGCATAAATGTGCGCGTGGGATCGGGAGGTCCCGGGTTCGATTCCTGGGTCGGGCAGTGTTATTGGGTTTTTCTGTCACGAAATTCTCAGTAGCAGCACGGAGTCTGGAAATGTGCCCGGCACGGCAATAGGCTCGCCCCTTATTACGTGGGACCAAAGTATATCTGGCGAATAGCGGGTGTAGAAATACACCTCTGCCTACCTCTTCCGGCTTATAGGCGTGAGACTATGTATGTATGTATGTATTTTGCATCAATTAGAGAGCCACTTTCACACAAATAATTTATTTCACAGTGAACAGTATGGCTTCACTAAGGGTCGCTCCACCGTTGATGCCGGTGTAACTTTATTAAAGCATATTTTTAATGCATGGGAAAACTCGAAGGATACCATTGGTGTTTTTGTGACCTATCAAAGGCGTTTGATTGTGTGGAACATAATACGCTATTACGTAAATTGAAACTTTATGGTATTAGAGATACAGCACTCAATCTTGTTGCCAGCTACCTCAGAGAAAGAATTCAGTATGTTGATGTTAATGGGAGTAGGTCTCTAGGTTTGCCAGTAGGAATGGGCGTTCCACAGGGCCCTATTCTCGGTCCATTTTTATTTTTATTTTTATTATATATATATTAATGATTTGCCGTTCTTTGTTCAAAATTTATGTGATATTGTTTTGTTTGCCGACGATACGTCACTAAATTTTAAAGTTGATCGCAATTCGAGTAACTTTGATACCGTAAATAACACTCTTGCTCAAGTTTTTCGACAAATAATTTGATATTCAACCCTAGCAAAACCAAATGTGTTAAATTCTCTTTGCCTAATGTTAAAAGTATTCCTACTAATATAATTTTAAATAACTAGTCGAATCATCCGTATTCTTAGGTGTAACTTTAGATTATAAGCTTCAGTGGCCCAAATACCCTATCTCGCAGTAAAACTTAGTTCTGCAGCATTTGCAGTTAGAAAAGTTTGGGAATTCACAGATATAGATACTGCTAGACAAGTTTACTTTAGTTTTTTTCACAGCGTAATGTCTTACGGTATAATGTTATGGGGTACAGCTGCTGATATCCAGACTATTTTTGTCATTCAAAAGAGGGCCATACGTGCAATTTATAAGTTAGGTGCTAGAGATTCTTTACGTGATAAATTTAAAGAAGTAGATATATTGACAGTTGTATCGCAATATATATATGCTAACTTAATGTATAAAAAACTTAATTCTATACCGCAAAAATAGTGATGTGCACAAAGTGAACACAAGGAATAAGCATAAACTGGTGGGAGCTAACTACCATCTACATAAAGTTCATTGGTATACGATTTTTCAACAAATTGCCTCTTGAAATAATGAATTTACCCATGCACAAATACAAACGGACCATTAGGAACTTTCTTTTACAAAAGGGTTATTACACTATTAAGGATTTTTTAAATGATAAGACACTGTGGGGATAGGCTTAGGCTTGTTTAACTCACGATTAATTTATTTTCTGACCTTTTAATATAACTGTTATATAAATTAGTTAAATTCTAGTTTTGATAAGTAACATGTTGAGTGGAGGTGCCTCGTGAACACATGATTTTTGCAGGATTTGGATATTTTTATGATTTGTTGAATGTAGTTTAACATTATTTATCCCTGGTCATATCATTGTTCACTTGTCACCTTCACATAATTCTTTCTACATTTGTATTCCTTCACGCGTTCCACTAATTTATGTTAATAATAACGATCTGGAAAATGGAGGTAATTGGCGGTCATGGTCAGTATGCCAAAAGATTGTTTCTTACTGCCAGTTCGTATACCAGTGTCGTCATGCTCACTAAAATGTCATTTTTTGTGGTGGTGTCGCGTGTTGGGTTAACCCTGTCCCTCTAATATGGCGAGAGGGATGATGGCTGACACATGCGTCATACTCGTGAACGGGTGCTACTTGCGATGACTGGTCGATGACGGTCTTGCGGGCTGGTATTAAATTTTAATATTTAACTGCATCATTTTCATCATGGTCCTGATCACTTTCGCGGATTGCCTGCATTATTAGGTATATATAATGTAAGTGGATGCTCGTGTTTCACCATGTCTATTCTGAGAAGGCTAACTAAATGAACATCAAAATTAAAATTAAGTATTATGCTTGAGTATTATTATGTACAATAAATATATACAAGTGATATAGAAAGTGTAACAGTTGCAGCACCTTACAAAATGTAAATTATGTGTATTATGCAAAACCTGGCGATGAAAAAGAGTGACCGTGAGTTTTATTGCCCGTTCTTTCTCATGGTTCTACGCCCTTGCTTTGCGAACGTGGCAGTAAATGTAAATGTAGAATCATAAGCGTCACATTGTGACCCAAATGAATAAAGGATTTTGACTTTGACTTTGAATTGAATTGATTTTTCTGTGTTTACTTTCTCTCCTGTATGTAACTACCTTTTACTTTTTTTCCTCAACATATGTTCATTGATGAGTATTTCCTCAAGCTTCCCCGGACATTCTAGCGTGAAAGTACTGGTTGGATCAGTGTTGCTAGGCTGAGTTTGTTTCAATACATTTAGGTAAAAAGATAAACACATTAAAATAACCACACTAATTGAACTATGCACAAAATTGAACCAGAAATACATTCGTCAGATGTTTCATCATCATCAACCTTGTTTATAATCTATCTCACCGAGTCTCACTCTATAGAGGATTTATTTAAGTTGCCGTTTAAGAAAATCTCACATTTAGTTGGATTTTGGTCTATGCCTATGGATGAAAATTTAGATTTCAAAAAAGCCAGATCTTGATAAACTATTTCTACATCGCCTCCTAGGGTGCCGTTTGACTTATGTCATTTACAATTAGCTTCTTAATTGGGTTATTGCGGCGGAGTCATAGTTGACATCGTCACCCATATCGCAACAGTTTTCTTGATAGTGAAAAGCTATAAATGCAAAGATTTATTTGCATTTTTTATAGTCTTACGCCTGTATCCCCGAAGGGGCAGGCAGAGGCGTAATATTACACCCACATTTCACCATGAATATTAAGGTCCCACGTAATAGGGGGCGAGCCTATTGCCGTTACCGGGCTCATTACCAGACTCCGTGCTGCTACTGAGAATTCGGAAAAACCCAGTAGCACTTTTGCCCGACCCGGGAATCGAACCCGGGACCTCCGATCATCAGTCGCATACGCTATCCACTGGACCACGGAGGCATTTGCATTTATAGTTCTTTATATTCTTTATATTTTTGATGTACCCTGCACTAGAAATACGTCCGGTCTTGCTTACGTCCAAACATTTAATCAACAGACACAAAGTACACTCATAAGCGAAACAAAAACTATACTCTATTGTGTTGATGGAACCCACAAGCCCTAGCGCAGCTTTAGTCGGCGAGGTAACGCTTAAGCGACTACGCCATACATGAAGTAATTTTTCAGTAAAGAATCACCCCACTTAATTTTAAATAATATTTCGTTTGATCATACTGTTCAAAATAAGTAAGATGCTTATGTTACTATGACATCATATGTTTTCATAAGCATTACTAAAGTAGCAAATTTTGTTTAAAGGTAGGACAAGTCGGAATAATTAAAAAAAAAATATTTATATCTAAATTTTGCCGAAAATCTGTCTCTAAATATTTTGTATTAGGCAAACCTACATATTATTATTCTTTTGAAAATGTATTGTACCCAGCCATGTTAAGATTTTTTTTCGAATCCACGGCTTGCACTCATGACTTTTCGAAGTATTGTGCGAATAAAATTATTAATTATTGCTTGCCAAATTATCGCTTGCTTGACGATAACGGAAAACATCCTGCAAGTCTGTGATTTCTCCATAACCTTACCCTTCTCATTGTGAGAAGACCTAATATTTTGTCAGCAGCAAATTATATTTTGAAGACGGAACCTTCGTCAGTTTTTTATATATTTCTGGAGAGAGATCAATTATGTATTCTGGTCACAGACAGTCTGTTTTACCTTTTTGTACGTTGTGATGACAATTATTTATTTATTTATTGAATATTCTTTAACAACTATCATTACAGGATTTAAAGGTAATGCGATAGTGTGGCGGTGGTGTGGCGTAAGTGACATAGTATTATCGCAAAGTCTAAACTATTGAAGCTAGAAACATGTTTGGGTAGTGGTTTTCTTTAATATCCTAAGGATTCATTAAGGAAGAATAATTTTATATTTTACTCCTAGGGGTTAAATAGGTGATGAAGATATGGGCCACTAAATTAAATTTAGGGCGGACAAAGTTGTAGGCAATACCAAGTTTCATATAACTATAAAAAAACCTCATGATGTATGTAATTTTATTACATCAATTTGAAGCTTCTGTTGTGTGCCTCATCTCTGTATAATTGACAAAATCCGAAAGTACCGAGCTGAGGTAACGTGGAACACAGATGAGTAACTGAGATACATGGGAATGTAAACTTATAATAATTGCTTTTGACTTATTAATTATCTTTCCATAATCAGCCTCAAAACTTTGCCACGTGCTTCATAAATTCGACTATTATTAGTCTATCTAGTACTGATACTACGCTTCTCGTAACTAATTCCTGTTTGTGTATGATATATTATGAACCAGGTTCGTAACAAATATTTGAGGATCACATAAACCTCCTTCATGTCTGAGGACCCAACACGCCACACTCGACTAGCAGTAATAACCTTGACTATCAGATCATTCGTACAGTCAGTTTCAATATTGCATTCTTTTATTATTTTTCTAGTAGGCATTTATATATTATACATATATTTTTCGATGTCAGACTTGTCTTTTTATGCATCATCTGTATCTTGTATCAAACCATCCATATCTTTAACAATTTTTTTTCCTGTGATTCTTATTGTGATAGTTTGAGAACTGTGGAATATAATATTCATTTTCGCAGATATGTGGCTTAGAATGCCGAGTGCATGGTTTAAGGGCGCTTTTTGTAGATTTGGTAAATAAAACAAACAAACTGGAAAAGTATCAATTTATTGTTTCACACTCTGTATATAATAGATAGATAGCTGTTGTGTTTATTTACAATGTGTTACAAGTACAAGGCTTTATCATAAACGATACCATAATAAAGTCGTGGTTAGAAAATCTATAATACGTAGATCACTATTATCTTACCAATAA
Organism: Euclidia mi; assembly: GCA_944739405.2. Classification (NCBI taxonomy): domain Eukaryota; kingdom Metazoa; phylum Arthropoda; class Insecta; order Lepidoptera; family Erebidae; genus Euclidia; species Euclidia mi. Next base: position 6,837,486 of record OX123191.2, on the reverse strand, counting down.
TTACAATTATAATTCATCATGAAACGTCAATCCACTTCGCAGTCTTAAAAATTAAAACACAAAAGAAAGCTTAACAAAACTTAGTATAACGAACTTCTGAACGAAGAAGTCTATAAATCTAAAAAAGGATTTATTTCTAGTTCTTGTTGAGTACAATATAGGTATTGAAAAAAGTGAAGTACAAGCGGATGGAAATACTGAAATTAATCAAAAAGTACAACTGTCGGCACTGCGTTATAAAATCTAACTTTTGTCCATCTCCCGCTCGCATGGATACGGATAAAAAACGAACAGTAGTTTTTCATACGAAAGTTCTACTGTGACTTTTATAAAGCAAACTATCTCCTAGTGAAATGCATTCGTATCAGTTCTCGAGAATAATACCAAAAAAAAATATTCTGAAAATGAGTCCGACAAATACCTAACAGTACATCGAGCCATCTCTTTTTTAGGGTTACATAACTGAAAGGTAAAAAAAAGGACACTATTACTAAGCCTGCGCTGTCCGTCTGTCTGTCACGACTGTCACCAGGCTGTATCTCATAAACCGTGATAGCTAGAAAGCTGAAATTTTCACAAATTATGTATTTCGGTTGCCGCTATAACAACAAATACCAAAAATAAAAATAAAAAATATTAAGGGGGGTCCCATACAATAAACGTGTTTATTTCGTATTTTTTGCTCAAAATTACTAAAGACAACAGGTAGACACTTAAAATTTTCACAGAACATGTAGTTGTATTACCTTTAAAAATAAATAATTAAATAAAAAAGTAAATAATTTTTTTAATAAAATAAGTATCCCATACAACAAACGTAATTTTTAAGCAATTTTGTTACTCGATCTTAATAGACAGGTAGACACTTAAAAAATATTAAAGCATACATACAACAAACGTGAATTTCTTTTATAGATGATGGTACGGAACCCTTCGTGCGCGAGTCCGACTCGCACTTGCCCAATTTTTTTCAAATTCTGAGGGCCTAGGGAAATGGCATTCGCTTTTGCTTGCTTTTTTACTTTCCCTAGCGCTTGGTTGCCATGGTAACATAAGGAATTCCTTCTTCGTTTACCACGTGATATATCAGTTGATGCTTAGACTATATTATTATTATTAGAAATAGATGGAGGGATCCGATCCCAAGACCATCACAAAAGGTCTGACATAGGTGGCCGTGTGGCCACACATTACGCGTCAAAATTCAATAGAACTTAATTTGAAACTTTGAGACTTCGTTCATAGAGATTTTGATTTATTCGTATAAGGATTGTGACGCATAAACATACTGACGTTATAACTTTATCGATACTTTTACTTTACAGACTAGCTTCGGACCTCGGATTCGCCGATGTGGGTGACAGTTATTGCAAAAGAAGGTAGTCTTTGCGATGTATAAGCTATACTGCAATATTTCCTTAAAAATACTTTTTTACGATAGAGTATCCTCAAAAAATGTTTTGTTTATTAAAGTTGATTTGCAAAACCATCAGCCGTATTTGCACAGACACAATCAAGTGGTCAAGATAATCCGTCAGCAAGTAGCCTTTAAATATAATCTCATTATTTCAGAGGTACCGTACTACAGATACATATGTGCCCGACCCAGTTCTCGAAAAAATGGTCTTGCATGTTGTCCTGGGATAGGTCTATCATTAATTAATTACAGACATGTTTATTGCAGCCAATAAGCGTGATATTGTAGTGATCGACCGAGCAGAGCGACTCGCATTGATAGTAACTGGTTGGTGCATTAAATAAACAGAGATATAATTAAGGTTGTTAGTTTTTAGAAGCAGCCGCCTCACCTCTTGACTTTGCGCCAAGTGTTGTGGGTTCAATGACCATACGGGACAGCAATTTATTGAAGATAAAACCATGATTTATTTTCCATACAAATTTTAATACTCTTAATTTCAATTAATTCAATTTTACTATTGCCCCTAATTAGAGAGTCATTATAAATCAAACCTTTATTTACTATGACATTATTAACGTCGTTGAATTAAGTATAAGAAACGTTTCAAGTCATGATCAAAAATAGATAAACGTATAATTAAATATTGGATGTTTAAAGCAGTAATTAACGTATAATTATCAATTAAATAAAGTAGTTTTTCTTTAATAATTAAATAATTCAATCATTGGAATATGTAAGACATTTTCTAAATATAAAATTATTGGGGTCCTGCCGTTTTGCCGAAAAGATTTTGACAAAATTTCATTACCCAAACAAATTTTAGTAACCTTTTTTATACCATTGCAATATTTCGAATGATTTTAGTACGCATATTTTTATTTGGTAAAATTTTTACTTGGCAAAATATTACCAAGTATAATGTCATTATGGCATTTGGTGTTTTATCAAATGATTTATTACAGCAAACAATCTTCAGACAATACACGTTTGGTGATATAAGTTTATTTATGGAAGTAGTTAGAGTAGGTTAATTATTAAAAAATGGTTTGGCTAGGTTAGGTTAGAACTGTGACCATAATTATCACCTACGCACGAGCCGAGCGAGTGCCAGAAACGACTTGCATTAATAGAAAAAAGAGATTGTTTTTAGTAGGTTACCCGGAACTGAACTATTTAGATTAGGATAATTATTGATTTTGCGTAAAAACTGTTATTCCAACTGAAATATTTGACTAAATAAAAAGTGTTAAAAGTACTAGTTGGTAAACAAGTTATAGTCTAAAGTTCATTTCCCAAACATCAGGTTTGCGTTACAATTTTTTGTGAATAGATTTTTTGCTAAGTAATAATTTGGCAAATGAAATTATGCGAAAATTTTTTTGGGAAGTGAAAATTTGTCAAATTCCTTTCGGTCAAACAAGGGAGACCCAAAATTATTTTACTTAGTCGTGGGACAGATGTTTGACGACTTGCCAGAAAAAAAAATATACAGACATATTCCATGAACACGCGTCACCGCGTCAGATTTGTAGTTCTGACAAATTGAATCTTATGAAGTCATTTTACCTATTTTCTTTGCTAATTAAAAATTATTGTTGGCTTCTCCACATGCAAGTATAGCGCTCAACAATAGTGCGACAACCTTTAGCAACACAAAATCAAAGTCAAAAGTCAAAGTCAAAATCATTTATTCATCTAGGTCACAAGGTTGTGAACGTTAACTTCTTAAAAGTTACTTAATGAATCTACATTTACATTCACTGCCTCATTCGCAAAGCAATACACTAAATGTAACTAGGATAATAATAATTGTTATTTGAGACAATATCAAAAGTTTAAAATTACCCTTTATACTACTAATCTAAAGATCATGAAGGAAATCAATAATATATGTAGATATTAACCTCGGGCCCTGTGTAGTATAAATGGAGCCTCTTTTGAGGGCTTAAAATATGTACCATAGTGATGGTTACAGTAATGAGAATTGTATTATATAAGTAACAATGGTATATTTTAATAAAAAATAACCTTATACCGCGTCATCATCTAATAACACCTACTAACATTATTTCCAAGATATCAGACTACATGCCTTTTAAAATTACTGTAGTTCAGCCATCATTTAGAAAACTGTCTAAGTGCATATTAGAACACTTCACACGTCTTTGAGAACATTAAGTAGAACTCAGACAGAAAGTTTTCTTTAACGGATATGCACATAGCTTTAAAAAGTCTCGGTAAGTGAAGTTACTGGGTAACTTGAGACGGTTGAAACCTGTCTTGGTAATCTAACAGTTTTTAGCCTAGCTATATATATTCTCTCTATACTTAAGCTAGTCCCAGTTACTTCAATGAACTTTTGCATATTTGGAAATGTTTCATCGGTTTCATAAAATTAGGTCTTCTTTTATTTCATAAATAGTTCTTCCAACTTAATGTTCCAAATTATTTCAGTAAAAATACATAATAGATAAATAAATAATTTTCCTGGTTGGTGCATTAAATAAACAGAGATATAATTAAGGTTGTTAGTTTTTAGAAGCAGCCGCCTCACCTCTTGACTTTGCGCCAAGTGTTGTGGGTTCAATGACCATACGGGACAGCAATTTGTGTGATCTATAAACTGTTGATTGAATCAGGCGTTACTTGGCGGAACATTGTAACTTAATGGAAGGAATGAGGAATCCACCACGCACCCTCGGATTGACCATCCCAACTATTGCAATAAAAAAAAGTTGACAATACCGAACTCCTCTAAAAGGATAAGGGATATAGGAATGGTATGGGTTCCAGGAAGATACCTGACTTGCAGTATCCCGCTGTATGCGCCGACTATTCTTCGACACATGTTTCGCCTCTGCACGAGGCATCCTCAGGAGCGATGGGCAACGACTGAGCCAAAGTTAGTTTTTATTAGGCTACTGGTTAGTTTTTATTAGGCGGGATACTGCAAGTCAGGTATCTTCCTGGAACCCATACCATTCCTATATCCCTTATCATTTAGAGGAGTTCGGTATTGTCAACCGTTTTCTATTGCAATAGTTGGGGTGGTCAATCCGAGGGTGCGTGGTGGGTTCCTCTATCCTTCCACTAGGTGATCTATACTGTTGTTTCGAGTTTGGCTCTACTTTGTGTCCGTCGGTCGCATGGTTGTTTAGCCGCCGGTGCCACAGAACATATTGCGAGAGATGTCCTTAAAAATTATTTCGAAGAATGCCGCTATAGCCTACATGTCCCTAAGCGTGATACGGTGTAAAAGTAAGTACGCTGATATACGCTATTTGAAAACTAGACTTACAAGCCCACCGTTATACATTAAAGGCTTGAAGATAAACTGTTTACTTGTTTGTACATCACTCGATGAAAGGTGCAATACAGTTGTAAGTGAAATTTCTTTGCTAATATGTAAGTTACTAATCCTTTTATAAATAGCGCTTTTATATTTTTTATAGCATGTCATTTAGTGTACCTTTTGATTCATATATACATTAAATAAAAAATAATTACTGAAATGTTTGTACGCACATAACTTCCAAACGACTGCACCAAATTAGATATTTTTTTCTTTAATTTGTTCGTTGATGTCAGGAAAAGCTTCGTATGAAAAAAGGAAATAGGTGGTACGAAGTTTGGCGGGCTGGTTTGTTTAGTATATAGCATACGTGATCTGTAGCAAGATAAGGTAAATAAAATAATTGTTAAAATCGTATCATCTATAAATGCTTTGGATATGATCACAATGATACGCCGCGTCATCTATAAGCGAGGAAAAAGCAGTCCTGTTATTTTAAGGTACAAAATACATGGTTTCATTATCGCATGGCCAACTTCAGGGTGGTCCCTAGAGTGACTTCATAGCCCTCTAGTGGTCGGTTATGAAAGTAATGGACGCTCTACATTCGTACATGACAAATCGGTAGTTTATTTTAATTCAGTTGCAAAGGTCTGATCATTCACATCGTTAAGGTGTTGAGGTAGATGATGAGATGGGTGGTGGCTTGGGGTGCATGTAGCGAAAAATACTATGTATTAATTAGATATATTGAAGACGAGCTTCACCCAGTTTGGTTTGTTTCAAATTGTCTGGGATTACTGTTATGTTAGCAGCAAGAGCAGCGATAGCCTAGTGGAGAGACCGACAGACTGCTAAGCAGAGGGCCCGGGTTCAAATTCACGGCGCGCACCGATGACTTTTCGGAGTTATGTGCGTATTAAATTGTTAATTATCGCTTGCTAAATGGTGAAGGAAAACATCGTTAGGAAACCTGCATGTCTGAGAGTTCTCCATAATCTGCCAACCCGCACTAGGCCAGCGTGGTGGACTATGGCCTTACCCTTCTCATAGTGAGAAGAGACCCGTGCCTAGCAGTGGGACAGTATAAAGGGCTGATGATGACTGTTATGTTATAATTGTATTTTTCTTGTACCTTCGAGTAGTGCGCGCGCATTCTTAGATTGGCTTAAAACGTAGACAGTTTTTGGAATCGCAAGGCACATAATATAACAATTAAAACCTCTGGTATCTAAAATCTCCTAAAACACAACGAATAATAAAGAGCAGTTCAACCCTAGATGTCAATTAATATACAGCGAGTAAAATCACATTCTAAATGTTGACTGTTAAATTTAATTAAGTTGCTAACGACCCTTATTATAAAGCACGGGTTATTGGGTGACTGACCCGAATGGAACTGACCCGAATGTGGCGAATCGCCACATTTTAATATTATATTTTTTTCTGTAGGCGATTGGCCTGAAGTAAATTTATTTGCGGGTCAATCGCCACCTCTAGAAATTTGTAGTAGGCTATTGGCCCGCATTTTATTTTGGAGAATAAAAGTTAAAAAGTACAGTCGTGCTCATCCGTGTCGGCAGATAAATCGAAGTTTAGCTTTAGATAATAGTTATTTTACTTGAAACTAGGAAAGCTCTACATCCAATAAGTAACCACCACTTAATACTTCGAGATAATATGCGTGTTAGAAGCATGATACCGTTTAGAGCTCTCTCTTTCATTTTTTTGTACAATATAAATTTTGCTGTCTCCCTCTTATTGTATGTTCACGTTTGTTGAAAAAACAGAGAAAGAGAAAGATAGAGGGGTAGGGGTATGAAAGAAAAAGCTCTATTCGCTATCAAGCTCATTCGCGTTAGTCTCGAGCCTCGTCTCGATTCGGTTTAGTTTTGTATTGTAACACGTGGGAGCACTACGGACGCTACGCGTGTCAAATCATTATTCAAAATAATGTGACAGTGTTATGTGCTGGAAAAAAGACAAAGTTATGTGTAGGCGCTAAACATGTAAGTAATAAAATTATTTAGTATTTATTGTGATATAATTATTTTTATTAACCCCTTTATTCTGCTTACGCATCCAACTCAAGTGCGAAAAGTCTTTCTTTACTTCTATTATTGCTAACTGGTCGCCGTTGTATTTGTCAAAAATATTTTTTTAAAGATCGCATATAGTAAGAATGTTATTATAAACTATCTAAACCATATAAACTTCAGTAACGATAAATTCAAACCAGAGCATTTAAAGTGCATGTGGCGCCGCCTGGTGAAAGCGTCACTACAATATCGGTTACATGAAACGCTATGATCTATGCTATGCAGCTTAATAAAGGGGTTAAACATAAATTGTTTAACTTTTAGTGTTTCTTCAGGGCAATAGTCCTAAGAAATAGTGCTTTTGTTTATAAATAAACATATTTAAGTCAGCAGTCATACAAGTTTTATGACTTATGTTTGCTTTTCGCCTTGCCTAAATAGGAAATTATCTGATTTCTTTTTTCCTATATATATTATGAGTATTGTTATACACTTAGGGCATTTTCTGTAGACTTGCTTGATTTTAATTGTATCTAAATCAATATTTTACTTATTTTCAGACAATATTGAAGCTTATAAATAATAGTCACTCAAATATAGCGGCAGAACCATCAACAAGTAAAGGCGAAATGGCTGACATACGTTTTATTAAGTCAAAAAGAGGATACTTCTAATGAGGCATGGATATAGATATCATCAGCATTGCAATAATAAAAATGGTGCTTCAGTATGGATATGCGTCAAGAGACAAATTTTTAAAGCAGTTTTATATTTAAGTAAGGACCTTTTGTTAATAAAAGAAGAACCACACTCCTGTCAACCAAGCTTCATTGAAAACAAAACAAAGTGTCATATAGACAAATGTATTGAACGGGTCGAGAAGGAGACCACAGCTCTACCTCAAATTTATTGTGATATGGTTTCAAACTTGAAAGATGCTGGATATGATCTCATACAAAAAATGCCGGTGTTTAAAAATATTAAACAAGACTTTATAGCCATAGAAATAAATCATTGCAGGTTAAAAAAATTAGATTCACAAATGTTTTAGATTTCATTATTCCTCCACGCTATGAAGATTTAATTTTTGCTGATTATAGATACAAGAAAACAAGAATTATACTTTTTGCAAATAAGAATGTTATGAAATTTATCGAAGAAGCAAAAAGCGTTTTCTGCGATGGAACGTTCAAGAGCTGCGTTCCACCATTTTTGCAAGTATATACCTTACACGTAGATATAGGAAGTACTCATGAGCGCACAAATAATTTTACCAGCCATATACGCTTTACTGCCAGACAAAAAAGAAAAAACATACGATTTTTTTTTAATCTTATAAAAAGTCAAGTTCCTCAATTTAATCCACGTATATTCACCACAGATTTTGAAAAAGTGCGATTGACTGCTATTGAAAATAAATTTCTTGAAGCTCGCATTCATGGTTGTATTAAATTATATATTTCATTTCAAAAAATCTGTATGGAGAAATGCTAAGAAATTTGGTATGAATAAATCTTTAATAGATAAAATGCACATTAAACTTGCATGGCTCTAGCATATTTACCACAAGAATGTAGGTCAGATGGTTGGTTATATATTGAATCAGAAAACGAGTCTGAAAATAGAATTACTCAATTCAATGATTATTTTGTTAATACTTGGCTAAGTGAGAATGCTTATTTCGCAAACAAATGGACATTTTTTTATGTACGTCACAAAACAAATAACGCCATCGAGGCTTGGAACTCGCGTTTCAATAAATTAATAAGACCCAAACCAAACATTGTGATGTTTTTAGATACTATACGTAAAGATTCCAACAATTATTTAACACTTTATAATAAATGTCAGTATATTTCGAATAAAAAGCCTGAGACAATAAGATTGCAGAAAAGAAACGAAGATATCACAAGGCAATTACTTTGTGGTGACATAAATATACCACTATGTATCGAAAAATTAAGAAATTAGTCTGCCAATAATATTGTAATTAGTCATTTTTTACTGTTGGAAGATAACAACTGTGATTTGATTGTGATTAAAGCCAATTTATCTATTTCCATCCCCAGTTTAAATTTTAAATTTTGTAATATAAGATTTACAAGTAAGCAATTGTGTATTTACAAGTTATTTTGTTATCAGTTGAATTTAATATTTAGAAATTACACCTCACTCATGTGTTGATTTGTTAGGAATATATAAACAGTTTAGTTAGTACACTTATTATAAGGTAACAACTGTGATTTAAATCGTTATGTAAGCTCATGTTCTTGTTTTAAAGCATATTTTTATTGTGTTATTATATTTTAGTCTGCTAGCAATATAGTTATATATAAAAAGGTTAGTTACAACACATATTATAAGCTAACACCTGTGATTTAAATTGTTATTTGAGTAGTTGTGCCAGTTTTAGAATACATATTTTTAGTCTGCTGACAATATTATACTACATATATTATAGCAAATTTACTGATGTAAGGTAACGACTATGATTTTGATTATGATTTGAGACAAATATAAATTTTTATACTAAGTTAACATTTTAAATCATGATATATAATAACGACAAGTAAGATTTATTATTATTAGTTGATTTAATAAATACTTAGAAATGTATCTCCACTAATTTGTTGATTTGTTAGTTATGTATAATTAAATAACTTGGTTACTTCACTTATTATAAGGTAACAAAAGTGATTTAAATAGTGATTTAAGCCAATTATTCTAGTTTTATAACGCATTTTTTTGTATTTAACATGATCACTGGTACATAAGTACAATTATACAAATATCTAGTGATCACCATTAAGTAGTTTTTATATTAATAAAACATTTGTGATTAACTTTGTCTCATTTCATACCAATAAAAATATTTCAACCATAATACTTCTGTACTTGAGTGTACTTTATCGTAACTGTATTGCATAAAACACAATGTGTGGGCCAATGGCCTACTACAAATTTCTAGAGGTGACGATTGACCCGCAAATAAATTTACTTCAGGCCAATCGCCTACAGAAAAAAAAATTATTAAAAAGTGGCGATTCGCCACATTCGGGTCAGTTCCATTCGGATCAGTCGCCCAATAACCCTAAATACGCTATGCTGTCAGTAGTAAACACTTAAAAATAACGAATTGGATTGTAAATAATTATTACGTATTTTTGTAGCTATGTTAATAGGGCTACAGAACTTCGTGCATCTCGTCTGGACGTCTGCAACATATTGACGAACGACAAAATAAAGTAGGCGGAGCTACGAGCTGCGAAAAGAAAACGGTCGTAAGAGACGTTTCGCCTTTAAGGTGATTATGCAAAGAGATCCTTGATAGTACCAATGTTCCTGGGAGCATGTAGGAGAGCAGTAAGAGAGGATTTATGGCAATTCCTCTGCTAAGTGTTAAAGACTTCGATGAAATCTAACATACTATAATCTTTAAATAATAAGTTAAATAAGTTATAAAATATACACTTTATATACTTAATGTTGTTTGTTATTTGTCTGACATGCCACAAAGAAGTATAATGAATCCCAATTAATTAATATTTCAATAATTGCAGAATTAATTCGAATGAAAGTATGAATATGAATGAAATATCGATATGAATGGCTAGCCGCCGATCATTTACGGGACGACAGTAATGACAACTTGTTTAATGGAAAATACACTTAATTTTATACAAATGATAATATATTTCTTCGTAAAAAATACTGGGTGCATAGGGTTCCCACCAAGAACTTAGGGTCCCAAGCCAACCTCACCTGCAAGTGGTGCACCTGTTATCAACGGACGAGGCTCTGACAAACAAAATATCCCGATAAGCAGCAATAGGCTCGCTACCTATTACGTGGGATCAAAATACTGGCGAAAAGTGGGCGTTCGTGGGCTCTGCCTACCCCTTCGGGGAAAGAGGCGTGAGTCTATGTATGTATGTATTTCTTCGTAAATATTTTAACAATTTTGCTCACAGCAATTGCCTTTGTATGGCCTTATTATTTTGATTTATTCGTATTTATTTTATATTTGCTTTGTGTATTACACTTTCACAAATACACCACTACTGGTTTTGGTAAGGAGCTGGGTAGCAAAACTAGAAAAGAGATAAATTGCTTCGATTGTAGAGTCGACTTTAAAAAACGAATTACGTTTAAAAAGAACAATGGACAAATATCTATAGGAGCTGTACCTGAAGTTTTTTTTACATGTACATTAACAAACTATAGTGCGTTTTGATTGTATTTATGTATTAAACACTATTCCGTCAGAAAATGGCACGTAAGAAGCCAGAATAATTTAATATTTATAAAAATACTTTGAAGGTTAGAATCTACAAATAAGTTACCAAATAGGTTTTAACAGCTTTAATCGCATCAAAATGATTTAAATATGTTTTTAGGTATTTAGTATGTGAATAAATATAACTCTTAATGTTTTTTATCACATAAATTAAATAACAACCATATAATATAATATGTAATATTCTACCACATACACACATCACCATCTAGTCCCACACTAAGCAGAGCTTGTACTATGGGTACTAGATAATGGATAAACATACATATGATATACTTTTTTTTTGTAAATACATACATATTATTCATAGAAACACCCAGACCAAGACAAAATTCCATGTTCACGCCCACAAATGTTTGACTTGAGCGGGAATCGAACCCGCGACCTTCCGCGTAGCAGTCGCTTACTCTCCCGCTGCGCCAACCGATCGATCAAAAAACCATAGAACGTGTACCTCCCTGATATCAAAGACATTAAATTGATACTACCTACTGATATCTATTTTGCAAATAATTTACCTACTGTAACCAAATATGATGGGATTAGGTAGGTCTTGTTTTTATATAAGTAGTAAAGCTCTATTCGTGTATTATAGCGTGTATTCCGTGTGGTGACGGATTAAGAATACGGATTGTCACCACCCCATATCATCCCATGGGTGTCGTAAGAGCCGACAAAGGGAGCATATTATGCATAGAACAGCACTGTAAGAGAAGGAAAACTTGAAACAAACCCTATACCAACCCGTTTGGCCAGCGTGGTATAGTAGGCCAATCCCTCCTTTCAAAGGAGAGGCCTAGTCCAGCAGTGGACTGTTAAAGGCTGATGATGAAGTAAAGTTCTAAAATCGCATAAAAGACCGTATCACAACCTCACAAAAAACGCACTGGACGATGATAAAAAAATTAATATCTTTATTTCTTGGGCTTTTCATGAGATAATTTTAACTGTTTATATAACTGAAAAATTACAATTTTTTTCATGTATATAAAATATGTGTACACGCTCAGGTCTGATTTGGCCAATGTTCTTTAACGTACTACTATAGCACCAACTAGCCTACAATAGGTACTACATCGGCGAAAATTCAAAATCAAATTTCAAATCAACTGCCGTATCAAAATATATATTTTTCTTTTTAATTTTTATTGATTGATTGACTTATTATTGTTCAGTTTTATTGATTTATTGTACCTATATTTTATTGATCGTGTGTAGGTATTTTATAATTTTATTTATTTGTTTATTTAATGTACTTTTAAAAAATCAACACAATGTAAAAATTGTTATGATTTGATAAATAAGTAAATAAAAAAAAATTAAAAATAGTTTATCAGCCAATAGTTTTGCCTGTTGACAATAAAAAAAACTTTTATCATAGTGTGTTACACTATGATAAAAGTTTACTTACAATGAGTTCTATGGTAAAGTGTTGTAGGTTCTACACACTAATTCGCTTGCTTTAAGTTCTATAATATAGCTGGCCAATTATAGCAGTTCTTCTGATGGTGAGAAATCAAGAATACAAGGTATCAGTCTGGTATCCTAGGAGGCGACTAAGGAACGAAGCAAATATTATCATTGCGTAGTTTTTTTTATAGTGATAGGCGGCAAACGAGCAGACGGATCGCCTGATGATAAGCAATTACCGCCGCCCATGGACACAAGCAACTCCACAGGAGTCACAAGTGCGTTGCCATCGGGAAAAGGGATAGCCTCATCCTATCCCAGTGGGAAGAGGGAGAAGGAATAGGGGAAAAGGCCTCCGGCACTCTCACTCATCGAACGAAACGTAACAGTTTAAGCACAGTTACTTTACGTCGATTTTCTGTGTGAGGGTAGTACTACTACTAGCCGGCCCATTCATGCTGAAATCAGTAAGGTTCTACTACCTTTAGTGATGGAAAACTCGATATCAAACGCTATACTAACCCATCTGATGGTATAGAAACCCAAATCCTCCTATCGGCTCACAAGCTATGTTGACGCTCATTAGGAGAAGCTTATGTCTAGAAGTGGACTTCGAAAAGCTGTTACGATATAACATAGCAAGGCTATCTTGACCTGGATCCCGTCATTGCATGTATCTGTAGCCATTTTCAATGATAGCACCCAACAAAATGCAATGATGTTTCATCATCATCATCAGCCTTCAACAGTCCACTGCTGGACTAGGCCTCTCCTTTGAAAGGAGGAATTGGCCTAGTATACCACGCTGGCCAAACGGGTTGGTATAGGGTTTGTATCAAGTTTTCCTTCTCTTACAGTGCTGTTCTCTGCATGATATGCTCCCTCTGTCGGCTTTTACGACACCCATGGGATGATATGGGGTGGTGACATTCCGTATTCTTAATCCATCACCACACGGACAATGATGTTTGCATTCATGCAAACTAATGATGAAACAGTTTTGTCGTATAAATTTATGCAACATTATAATATAATAGAATTTGAGTGTAATCTCTGACACTACTCAATTAGTTTGTAAAGGCTTTTTCCACAATAAACCTTCTTAATCCAAATGTCACTAAACAATTTTTCATTGGCAAATACTAAAGGCAAAGCTGAATTTCACGCAGTAAAAGTCATTATCTTCACCAGTCTGAAATCAATTTCTAACAACTTCAACACTAAACTGCCTGAAGCTCTAAATAGCCTATATAGTTATATAGAAATTACCATAGGTAGCGAGTGATTTTACTAAATTTATGACCAAACTAGGCAGTAAATTAGATAGCACCGGCGTTAGCGCGTTTTCAGACTAGTGATATAAAATTTAACTTTTACGAGCGAGTACTCTGTTTATCAGAATCAACAACTTTATACTGATTAAGGATTTTAGTTCAGAAAATGTTCTAGTTTTAAAGGAGGCAGTTTTACTTTAAAAGCAAATTTGATGTAGCTGTTTTTATGGAGACTGTTCTTAATATCAGCAGCTTGATTAAATTCAATAAGTGTAAAAATATTTTTTGTCAGAAACTATGCTGTAATACAAGAAGCTAAAATTTCTCGTAAGCTGAAATTTTAACGCTAATACAGAGCTAGGTTTCCTAATTCCTAGTTTCTTAATTACAGTTATAAAAGGTAATGAAAAAACTGGGCTGCTTTCATTGCTTTTGCGGCAGAGAAACTAAATATTTGAATAGAAAAAGAATACCAAATATATTGCCGAAATCTAGTCTAAAATTTCAAACCCACTGGAACATCAATGCCTTTGAGTTGTGATGCTGGTGAAGTCTTTTGAGATTTTAGTTTGTATGTAATTTTCTTAACTATGCCAATGCCCGCACTAGGACTAAAACTGGTTTTGCGAGGGACTTTACAAACACATAAGTAAAGTTAAATTTATTCCTACATAAGTCTTCCCTATTTCAATTGAATAGGGAAGACGGTTGGAATGTTCCGCCAGCTTGGGCTTCTGTCATAAGGCTATTGAAACCCAAGGAGGACAAAGTCACCATTAGATCTAAAGACACTGTGAGCCCGTTCTGCGTAAATAGTAATACCAATATAGTTAAGTAATGTTCGGGTACTTTGAGATAACTTATAAACTCAAGATAAAGACTCCTCAGCTTGTCGTGACCATGAATCCTGTAAAGAATTCGAATCGTTGGCTAGAAATAAATTAAAAACAAACAAACCAACAAAAAACTAAATGAACACCCAGGCTTGAAACAACCAATCATCACACAGCATGTTGCCTAGTGTGAGGATCGAACCCAAATCGAAAATCGCTGCAGTGACAAGCGGCGAGGTGAAGGCTTAAACTACTATGCCGACCACGCAGTGCTTCATAAGAAAACCGATCGCTAGTTTCAAATTATCTTTCGGGATATATTCATAATAATAATAACCACCTGCCACGCGGACGGATACTATAGGAGTATCACTGGCAGGTGCCGTTTGTTATTCATAGTACCATTATTTTAAGTCCATCAAACATCCATTCCCATAACCCAGTTAAATTAGGCTCCACATCATCACAATAGTCCTACATGTTCTGTGGCCATGGTCCATGGCTGTACTCAGTAGTGCAGTTGTGGAGGCTCCGCGGCATGTGTCCCATCCCATTTTAGATTAAAACTCTCTGCGGGCCTCTTCACGTTGGATCCATATCCCCGTGTATGCCTCCCAAAGGACCGGTTATTCTTCTGACACCAAAGTTAGAAGAATAGCCGTGAGGAAAGAGAAATATAATAATAATAAACAGATGAAATATCTGGATTTGGCTCACGAGATTGTCGACATGTGGGATGTGCACTCGGCAATTATTGTGCCGCTAGTTGTAATAGTTAACGGCATAATAGCCAAGAGCCTCGTCCTTCATTCACCTTTAGAGACTTGCGTTGGGAGCTTGGGTCAACGGCCTGATGCAAAAGGCAGTACTTGTCGACACGGCACGTATTGTGAGGAGCCCTTCTTTTCTTTTTGTATTACGAGGTGGAAAATCCAGTTGAAACCCATCCTCTCTATTGAAATTTCTGAACTTTTTAATTTCAATAGCTTCCCTAACCATTCGGGGTATGTAGTGGCGTTCTGTCGAAAGCACCTGAAGGTTGTGTAACTCAATCCAGTGGTCGGTACCAGAGTCTAAGAGATGTTGAACTATGGCTGACTTGTGTGGTTCATTATGTTTTTTGTAATAAAAAAAAAATTAATCACACAAGTCAGCCATAGCTCAACATCATCAACATGTCGAGTAACTGGCATCCAGTGGTACGTCTATGAGTTTTAACCCATGAAAATAAAAAATTCAAATCGCGAGCTGACGTAGTGAGTGTAGTATGTCGTGATCGGGTACAGTGCGATAGTGAAAACAGTGCTCGTAACATTCATCCACCCGCAATACCCTCAGTACATCTGTGAACATGGTGCTTGCAACAGTGCCGAAATATCGGTTACTCCAAACAAAGATACGTGGTATATATCCCGAAAGACAATTTAAAAGTTTAAATGACCACGAAAGTTTAAATTCCAATTTTGAAAAAATTACTCCAATGAATCTAGTGCTTAAAAAGTTTACCATAGGATGGAAAGTTGCTGGATGATTTACCACCGATTAAATATTTAAAAATGTGTTGTTCTGTATAAAGACTGAAAAAAGGCAGCGATAGCCCAGTGTAGATATCAACAGACTACTATGTAGAGGGCGCGCGATACTCTGGAGTAATGTGCGTATTGAATTGTTAGCTATCGTTTTTCATGTGCCTCGGAGAGCACGTTAAGCCGTCAGTGCCGGCTGACATGAAGATCTTTGACTTTTATGTGTCGAGTCGGTAACTCTGAATAAACTGACACTAGTCTAAATTTCTTTGGGTAGCGGAGGTCGGAAAGGCAGTAGCTCCATGGAAAAGCTAATATACAGTCAAATCCGGTTTGACTAGTAAGCGGACTCTGAACTAGAATTGACAGAATTGGGAACTACTACCCAGTATATCGGTGCACTAAAGTAAAACTAAAACATGAACAAATTACAAGCTAAACTTTTTTCATTAAGTCAGTGTTCATGTGTATAATAGTACATTTAGTTCGACAATAACATGGAGTGTATTGGACCGGAAAACAAAATCCGACAGAATTCGTTATGTTAGGTAAATAAATAAAAAATGGCGTATAATTGCTTTCTGGGTTCAATGCTAACTTCGACGAAATATGGACCTGAATATTTTGTGATTTTTGGTACATATCGGCTACTGTATTTCCTAGGAGAGCGTTTTTCATGTGCTAGGTTTGTTGTACGAATATTATTGACGAAATATATGTACGATGTATAGCAGAAATCGCCTCTGCGAATTTCAATGCAGTTTATGTCACTATAGGAAAGAATAATTTGCTATGTTTTAATTATTCAATTAAATTAAATATTTTTACGATAGGCTCGCCCCCTATTACGTGGGACTTAATATTCAAGGTGAAATTTGGGTGAAATTCGAAGGGGTAGGCAGAGGTGTAAATATTACACATATTTACACCTCTGCCTACCCCTTCGGGGATCTGTATCCAAATATTAAAACAATATTTAAAAAATTAAAAGGAATAAGAGTAGCAATGCCAAAATACATCTAATTAATCAACACATACAATCACTCCGCGTGGGTTACCCACACATGACCACTCTACAAAATATCGCGTTCATGAACACACACATCAAAACTTCTCACACATCACCCGGAAAACTCGTTCAGAAAAGCTGAAGGCAAAGTCCAAGTATCAGATTTATTTACCACCCGTAAAAAGAAACAAGCTTCGAATAATTAAGTTCCTCATCTACGTCCTAAGTAAACAAATCAATCTATATGCGATCCCAAGTGACAGTAGGGTTAACTTAAAGACATTCGTATTTAGTAAGATAACATACTAATAGCTCTCTGATGTTACTCACTTTGATATTTGATTTCCAAGGTTTTCGGATGTTAATTATGTTTTTACTATCTGTGTTAGGATTGGATAAATTACGTTGTTTTGTCTGTTTCTATACCCTTGTAAAATGATCTTAATTACCACAAACTTAGGATTTGTATCATACTATGCAAATACTATCGCTTTTTGGTAAAGTATGAATCCTAAAACTGCCTCCGTGGTCCAGTGGATAGCATATGCGACTGCTGATTGGAGATTCCGGGTTCGATTCCCGGGTCGTGCAAAAGTCATACTGGGTTTTTTCGAATTTTCACTAGCAGCACTGAGTCTGGTGATGTGTCCGATAACCGCAATAGGCTCGCCCTCTATTACGTGGGACCTAAAAATTCATGGCGAAATGTGGGTGCAAATATTACGCCTCTGCCTACCCTTTTGGGGATACAGGCGTGTGTCTGTAAATAAAAAAAATAATCTTAAAATATTTTTTTATTATTCTCAGTTATGTCTTTGTAGTGAGTTCGCCTTTTATTGTCTGTGAAGCCAACCAAATCGCTTTTGAGGTCATGAATTATGTCAAAAAGTATCTATTAATTGATGTTTAAAATAGTATCAAGTGTTTCAGTAAACTTGCTAAAGCTAGGAGTAAAATAATTCAGAATAGCAACGCAGTAACCGTTTTGTAGGTTGCAACTCGTAAACAACACACATTAATAAGTCTCTGTTTAAGTGTGTTTTGATGTTAGCTCTGTAAGGGTTACATTGTAGTATATCTTATTGTACATTCAGAAATATAAAACGTCGTAGATATACCTCTACTTTATTTTAAAATTTGTTTAGTGAACAGTTTTGTTTAATACCTTTTTAGTTCGGTGAAAAGGACACGTTTAGTTCATAATAAACGGTTACACAATTAAATAAAATCTTAATTGAATTAACCCTTGGGTAGTAGTCGCCAATTACTTCCGATTACCAGTATTTTGCTAAATGAGTGACACAGAGAGCTTCAGGTTATCTGCAGGCACTTTCACATTCTCATCATTTGTCCAATAATTTGACGAAATTGCTGGTTATTATAATTGATAATTTGACTGTACTCAAACGTTTTAATTTAAATTTTCAGTTTATCCAACCTTGTGTATGAATAAACCAAGTTTAATCCAACTTGAGCAGTTTATAACACATAAACCCATCGCGAGCTTATTTGCCCGGCCGTCGATAAGGACCGCCATAAATGCGCGTGTGTAGCAGCATTAATCTTTCATCACAGCCGTATAGAGGCTTCTATGCATTAGGCCTAAACCCTCGATTTGCTGATGACAGTACTAGGTCACAAAGACAGGGGTCAAGTTTATCCCCAACCCGGAAATGACAGTCTGTCAAAGACTTAGGACAGAAAAAGCCAATTTTGTTCTCATTGTGAGGGGGACCTTTATTAGATTTCATTATTTTATGAAACCCTGTTGCCAGGTGGACAGATAATGGAATGGCGGTTATTGAATATATTTATGGTCTATTGTACGTTTAATATCGCTAAGTACCGGATATTTGAGTAATTTGATCAAATTTTACAACGGCGCCGATTCTGAAGTAACTGTGGGCTAATTTACATTTTTTATCTTTTTGAAGCTAAAAAAGATAATGTACTTATTTTTATTATTGTTTATATATTTTGCTTCAATGTTGATATCTGTATTTTAAAAGCTTGAAGCTGGAATCGTGTGATAGTCATGCAATAGCGTTTACAAATGTTTGTGCGGGTTACTTTCATTGAAACGATATATTTTTGTTTTATAAAAACATCCAAAGACACTTCCCACAATTGCATTTCGTTACGACGTTACTTTTTGAATAAAGTGATTTTTTTAATTGGCATGTAGACCATAATCCACACCATATATCAATTTACTAATGCTAAAATAAGTAATAAAATTTCAATTCAATCTTTCGTTTCTATACAAAGTTAATCAAATAATGGCATGTTTGCTTGCTGGCGGAACATATAGATTGTTTAATAACATTATTGAAGGCAGGTGGCGTTTGTGACTCATCGGTTTATGACGTTAACTTAGGGTGTGTACAGTTTGTGTAGAGATAGGACTGGGTTTTTGTTTGCTTTTTTAGAGCGAATTTATTGAAAGAACGACCGCTTTGTAGCAACGACTTTTAAAAACTTGCTACAATGCTCGAAGCATTCAAATTTGGACGAAGTTTTTGGAAGTATATTGCAACCAGCAAGATACGGGGTAAGATAAATTTCAAGAGGGTTTATTTGAAAACAAGGACTTAATATAAAGTAAGTAACTTATTCCTAGATTTACTTTTAAAACTAGCTTAATTTTGTCATACGTTCTTACAAATTGTAGAGACTATGATTTACCAAGGTTTTGCATCTGTCTGTGTAATGGCTCATCATCATCATCATCATCAGCCTTTAACAGTCCACTGCTGGGATAGGCCTCTCCTTTGAAAAGAGGATTGGCCTACTATACCACGCTGGCCAAACGGGTTGGTATAGGGTTTGTATCAAGTTTTCCTTCTCTTACAGTGCTATTCTCTGCATAATATGCTCCCTCTGTCGGCTCTTACGGCACCCGTGGGATGATATGGGGTGGTGTCATTCCGTATTCTTAATGCGTCACCACACGGACAAATGTGTAATCGCTACACAAACAAAACCTGGATTAATATTGGCATCATATTAATTACATATTTTAAAAATAGGCCGCAAGAGGGCTATTTAAAATGCGTATGTAGGTACCTAAAAGCCAAAGCTTTGTGTGCAAGCTTAATAACGTCCACGATAATTCAGCATATTTTGATTTATATAAAATCAGCTTGACTGCGCCGTTGGCGTAGTGGTTTAAGCAGCCACCTCACCGCTCGAAACGTGACACGTCGAGTGGATTCAATTCCCAAACGACAAGTTTGTGTGATTCATAAATTGTTGTTTCGAGTCTGGGTGTGCTTTCTGTCCATTGACTGAATGTTTGTAAAGTCCCCAGCGACATAGGATTTATCCCTAGTGCAGGAGTTGTCCTTTTTAAGAAAAATAAAAATTCTTGGTTATTATTAATTTTGCGTGAATGTACGGCCAACTCTGGTGTAAGAGTATTCAGACTACGCAAAGGCCTCTGACGTACCCGTCACCCATCCAAGTGGCGATCTGTATAAATGTAGCTTAACTTTTCCAACCTATTACCAACTACAAGCCAAGTCACGTTATGAGCGCTACACGCTACAGCTCTCTTAGTAACTTTTGTAGACTTAAATCTTTTTCTATTTTAATATCTTCATAAATTCTTATCTAAAAAGTCAAGAGATCTTTAATCTCTAGTCTTAAAAAACATATAGGTTTTCATATTTATAGCTGTACTTATCTAAATACTCGCCGATAGTAATATTTAGAGCGAAATTCACTAGGTTGCCTAAATTCTATTTGATATTTGGGTCGATACACCGCATGAAATAAATATACGCTTTGATGACATGACTGATAAAAAGTCGCTACCTGTCAATGTGTCATCGGATTTTTTTATAAAACATCCAATACGAACCACAGAATAATAAATATGAGTATGTTGACGATTGAAATGGTAGATTAAGTAAAAAGTAGATATAGCATGCCCAATATTATGAGTGAATCAAGAAAAAGCAGGTCTCCTGTTTACCTGGCTCAGTTTACAGGTTCCAGTAAATAAACAATTTATCTAAGCATCTATGCTATAAATCTATCTACGGTAACCACGTGAAAGGCCAAAAGACTGCTGCGCAGAGGGTCTCAAAATTAATCGTACGACACGGAGAATAGATTTTTCAAAACTGCTTATAAAATTTGTTAGTAAAATTATCGCTTGCTAAACGGCAAAAGGAAAACATCGTGAAGAAATCCGCATGTCTCAAAACTTCTCCATAATATTCTCGAAAGACATGTGAAGTCTGCGAAGGTGCACTTGACCAGCGTGGTGGACTGTGGCTTTACCCTTCAACCGAAGAAGTAACAACAGTGAGACAGATTATAAACAAGGCTGAAAATAATGATGGTTGTATCTATCTTTTTTGCTCAAATTCCGTTTTTCGATCTTCATCACTGCATGGAGTCTCTACACTCATTGCTAAAGCAAGGGTATGGAAACAAAGCATAATTTGGATTGAAGTCAATTGGCGTTATCTTCCAAATTATCAAAGTTATAGAGCTGAACTATTAGATTACGGTTTACCAACCCTTGTTCGATATTGCAGCTGTATGTTTTTAGATCTAAGTACAAGAGAATTCAATATTCTTAATTAATTTTGTTAGTATGATGTATATTTCTGATTCGGAATCTCATTAAAACTTTACGTTCCTAATGTGTGAGTTGAAAAGCATTTATAGACAACTTAGCCCTAAGTTATTATGGGTGTTCATTTTCACATTACTTATTTATTTGTGATCTGTGATTATAGTAATATTAGGTGTCCACTAGTTTCCCTTATTTTTTGACTTTTCTATTAATATTATTTTTAAAGATATTTCTTGAAATAAGAACTATTATTGGGTCGTGTTGAACTTTACATACACTCTGTCAATGGATAGAAAGCACACCCAGGACTCGAAACAAAAATTTGTGAATCACAGTGTTGCCACTTGTGAGGATCGAACCCACGACTCTCGCAGTTACTTTTATAAAGAAGGCACCTTTTGTCTTTTAGTATATAAAATCCTTGCGTTGCCTGACTGACTGACTGACAGACACGCTACAGCCGAAACTGCTAGGCGCAAGTAGAAGAAATTTGGCATGTATATTCCTTGAGGAGTGTAGAGGAGTTGGTACAAAACATTTTATCGAAGCCAAATTTATGCGAGCGAAGCAGCGGGCAAAGGCTAGTAAAGGAATATTTGAGAATATTTCCCTCCATAGGCATAACGTAGGGACAGAGAAAATGTTTGAAAATTATTTCATATTGAAACTAGCACTATGAAACTAAAGTAAACTGCTAGTTACTTATTTTATTACATTTAAAACACTATAAAATAACGCGGTAATTTTTTACAAAAATAAAAAGCTTCTAACACAGTTTCTTAAGTTACACATTATCTTCAATGTAAAATTATACATAAATAACATTTACTGACAAAGAAGTCCAAAGAAAAATGGTAAAGTTTCAAATAAAGCATATTTATTATTAAAATAATACTTGTCATTCAAGACCGAACATCGAGCAAAGTGCGTAGGTCGATTGTTCCAGACAGTTATAATGTTAACCTAAACCTTGAATAGGCTTAGAATAATTACGAGCGCTTATCAATAAACTCAGAACAAAATCATAGAAGGTGATCCACTGGATCAACGTAGGTTAAATTGCTCTCCCAGGTTAAAATAATTCTAATTTAGTATTATTTATGTTAGCTGGGTTGTTGTACGTATGCCAAATAATTATAGCTTCGTCTAGAGATATAAAAGTTTTATATTAAACTAGAGGACGCCAGCAGCTACGCCTGCATTTTTTTTAAATTAACCCGTTTTGGCCGATCCCGTGGGAATTTCGGGCAATCCCTTCTTAGTGCACCCCTACAGTCCCCAAGGAACATACATGCCAAATTTCAGCTTCCTGCGCCCAATAGTTTCGGCTGTATCGTGTCTGTCAGTCAGTCAGTAACGCAAGGATTTTATATATTAAGATTTTAATTTACGTTACAGTTGTTTGGATTTAGTTTTTAATATTTGTGAATTAAATTTGATTGTACGTCATACAATTCTTGAAAATTATTGAATAATTTAACAGTTCATTCAAGAATTTGGGGATGATGATAAAAATGATGACTTTGAAAGGGCTTGTGACACAACATTTATATTATATACCTACTCACATACACAGGTAATATGTGTACCAGCACCAAAATTATTACATATAATGTGACACACCACCATTATTGGTAAACAGATGACTGTAAACAACATGTTCAACATTGTCACTGGTGGCTATAACAATCAGTGCGTCAGCCGCAGTAACATCCGTTGTTTTCAGATTCAAATCTTAATTTATATAAATAAAAATGTATCACTGAAATATTTGTACGCGCACAAATTAAGCACGGCTGCACCAAATGGAGTAAATCATTCTTTTATGTATTAATTATTGACAGGAGAATGTATATATGGGAAAGATAAATCTTTATTTTATGTGTTAGTTATAGGCAGTCGAAGGTTTGTATGAAACAAAATTGCAGATATTTAAAAACGACGCGCGACTTCGGTACGAAGTTATATTATGGTAGTTCCCCATTAAGCAATCGCTGACAGAAAATAACAGTGTCTTTTACATTTATGCTGTATACAGCCTAAATTTAAATCTTCAAAAATATGGAGTTGCAGTCCATCACCTAAAATCGGTTTATTGAATATAAATAAAATTATTTGCCGAACGTTAACGTGAAAAATACTGTACAACAAGGGAAAGCACTCACATCATAAACTAATTTACGGGTGTCAACTCTTAATAAAACAACAGTTTATAATTTATTTGCGCCCGAAAAAATATGACACGGACATTATTCGGGATATAACATTATTTTACGATATATTTTGAGCATAACAGATAAAGTGAGAAATAGTGATTTTCGAGAAAGGTGTGGTTTGAAAGGAGATATAGTGACAAAGATTGAGAAAGGTATGCTGCGATGGTTTGGACATTTGGAACGGATGGATGAAAGAAGATTTACGAAAGAAGTGTATCGAGTTATCTGTGTGGGGACGGATTAAGAATACGGATTGTCACCACCCCATCCTATGGGTGTCGTAAAAGCCGACAGAGGGAGCATATTGTGCATAGAACAGCACTGTAAGAGAAGGAAAACTTGATACAAATCCTATACCAACCCGTTTGGCCAGCGTGGTATAGTAGGCCAATTCCTCCTTTCAAAGGAGAGGCCTAGTCCAGCAGTGGACTGTTAAAGGCTGATGATGATGTATCGAGTAAGAATGAATGGAGATATCGGTAGAGGACGCCCAAGACGGACTTACGCCGACCAAATTGGTGACGTACTGCCGAAGCGTCATATCAAAAGTACCCATAACCGACGAGATGTATGACGAGGTTAATGAATGTCGAGGAAGCGAAAGAGGTATGTTTGAACCGGAGTATTTGGCGTTCCATAATCTCTGCCTACCCCAATGGGAGACAGGCGTGACGTTTAGATAGATAGATAGATTTTGAGCATTTCTCACGAAGAGACGTGAAAATTCAACATCATGACAGAATAATCGATTTTAAACTTCCGCGATTTGTATTCAACATATTTTTTGTTTTTATTATAACGGGACTTGACATGACATTACTTGACATGACAGAATATATTTTATGCATTGATGTGAAATCGATGACAAGAACTGCCAATAACTGAACATAGCAAGTAATGAAAGTACTTAAATTTCATACAAACAATACTAAAGTGATGGGAATGAACACATTGAAAAAAATACATACTATATTAAACCGTTTAAAAAACGCAAAGGTCCGAAGCACCCGGAACCGGCGAGCTTGTATGAAAAAAGTTATGAAGTTAGTTATGATAGGAAGCGTGTTAGGTTTGTAAGGATAGATGCAAGTGGCGTTCTGATGTCTCTGCCTACCCCGCCGGGAAAAAGGCGTGAGTATATGTATGTATGTATGTACTTTATTGTGAAAGCCATTTCTATGAATAGTGATGAAAAAAATGCACGTGACAAACTAATAATAGAAAAAAATCTTGTCTCAAAAAAGCTTTCGTCTTTGATGTAGAACATGTTTACAACAAACACATAACAAGATGAACTTTTTTTGGACCAGCTGAGCAGTAAGACGTCACGCACATCAAGAATTTGTGAGCTTGTAGGTCAAAGGCTGCAAGGTAAAATGTTCAGAAAAATTTTGCAGTCTCAAGATATGTCCAAGTCACGTCTTAAATAATTTAATACGACTGCAGAGAACACTTCAATCTCAGACTTACGTAAAAATGCGCAGAAATAAGAGATTCACAGAGTCTAACTAAATTTTATCTTAGTACTGTAAATGTGGATGTTTCTGAGGATGGGTTAAAGATTTTGCATAAGATACTGCATTTTAAAGACAATTTGCAATCATATCTAATACTAATATATAAAGCTGAATAGTTTGTTTGGTTGAACGCGCTAATCTCAGGAAACACTGGTCCGATTTGAAAAAATATTTCAGTGTTAGATAGCCCATTTATCGAGAAAGGCTTATATAACATCACACTATGAGCGACCGGAGCGGAGCAGTAGCCTTAAATCGCGGGTGTAGCCGCGGGCTCATCTAGTAGCTTTAACATCATGGAAGCACGTGGGCTACCTTTGACTTTAAAACTTTCAAAATGGAACCCCACGCGGGTAACGCCGCTGCGAGAATCTGCTTGATTAATTATATTTTTTAGACAATAGAGGGCTCCAAAATATGTTTTAGTGTCTTGTAGCGGGGTATTTACCGGCAATACTGTTTGATATTGCTTGGAAAAGGTTTCAAAAATAGCAAAAATAATAATACATAGCACTGTAGAAAAATCTTATACGAATACAATTTCAACACTTAAGCCTACAATGGTGCGTCTTCATATTATGTAAGTCAACCTAATTTAGTATGTGAATAACCAATGAGAGTCTCGTGCCAAGTCTGGGCCAAACGAATAGGTTCATCTGCACCAAACACATCACATAGAGAATAATCGGCAAACGCTCGAAAACTTGAAATTAAAAAGTTCCTAGACGTATACAGTCTGCCAATTGAAAAGGTTTGGGCTTTGAACCAGGGCATTGGATTAGATATGGTAGAGTTATTCGAGATTATAAACAAGGTTGCTTTTATTCTGGTTAGCTGACTGAAGACTTGAATTGATTGCAAAAATCGCGTAATGATAAGCGGCCGCCTTAATCTCTGGGTTAATGAATTCAGCAAATTAGAAGAGTCTGAATTTCACTAGTTCTTTCTTCATTGTTGATTTCGGAAATTTAGTGCCATCACGAAAGAGATTTTTGAGTGTTAAAATGCGGAATGATAGTCAAAAGTCCATGCAATTAATGACAATGCTTGAAATATACAAAAGGCTTAAAGAACCAATAGAGAAGCATCTAATACTTCATCTTTTGAATAAAGGAAGTGTACGTCTTATCTTGTACAATAATCACCTAAGACAATAATCATTTCTCAATGCAAGTTTGATGGCTTATCAATAACTTTCTGTGCAAAGTTTTGTATATAATACTATAAGCACGATGGTTCAACAAATCATAGAACACTCAAGTAAGCAATTTCATTTCAATCCTCGTAGCGGCGATGCAAAGTACATCTTCCAAGAAATACGGCCACTTACAAATCTCTCATTGTCTGGAAAGGTACAGGAACTTGAATCTATTCAAATTGCTGCGTATACCTCGCGAGTGGCAAGATATTGTATAGTGTAGATATTTACACGCGGTAAAGAGGCAGGCCTTTTGTCTCCTAAATGTCCTATAATAAGATCTTAACGTGGGTTTTATGAGCATCCTTCTAGCAAGTACACTTCTTATTGTTGTAAGAACAATGCGCCCTTAATAGTAGTTCTGGATTAACGCGAGTATTGGGTGGAGCTACGTTGTCAGCGGGTGTTTTACCTGAACTTATTTATTTGCTCAGCCCTTATTTTTCTTTCATGTATGTTGGCCTTTACTTTTAAAAGTGTTTATTTATAATGTAACTGTGTTATTGGTTCAGTACAATGGTTTCTGTTTGTAGTTAGGGGACCTACAGCGGAGATCGTTGATTAATTGTATTCTAAATATAATGTGCAAGATTTATTATTGTAAAGATCTTAATTGAACAATCAGAAATGTACGGAGTCAACGTTGCGAGAGTACAGATGTTCAAGCTTTAATTTAAAAAAAAGTGATGTGATACTTTAACAGTCAAGAGTACTGAATAACAAACTTGAGGGTGATGGTAACATAGTTCATGTCATATATCAAAAATCAATACACATTTTTTGCTATACTAACAAACTGTCATATTATGGCTTGTTTGATTGCGAGGAGTTTTTGTAGCCAAGTTAATATTAGTATCACATGTTTTACGCTTCCGATCAAAGGATACATAGAACAAGAACCATATAGAGAAAGGTATAAGCGGCCACAAAGAACGAAGGAAGATACATATATTATAGACTGCAAAAATGTTACTTCATTATAAGAATTTTGTTGCTGCATGTTAATATTTTTGTATTTGTAAACTGTGATAACTGTCGAGAAAGTAATTGTACTACAGCTTAATTCCATTTCGTTACTGCTGGTGCTTTCTTCTTATCGACTTTTGTAAACGCCGAAACTCACGCCGCGCACTTTTCGTAATGCAACTCAGTTACCTGCCGTACAAAACAAACTACAAGACTGTATCCTTTTCATTGTCTTTTGAAATCTTTTATTACTAGACTGCATAAAAAGCTTCCAAAATTTAAATAGGGCTTTAAGTTTTTGGGTGAGTTTAGTCAGAATTTTCCTTTTTTTTTCATCCTTTCTTTACAATCTCATTGTTAAGTTTTGAGAACTATCGACTTGTTATTTTTACGCACTTAACTCCTTTATACCGTTCAAGTGTTCTTCAGATATTTGAATAGATAATGATCCTAGACATCTAAAATTTAAATCGTTTCTTCATTGTGCAAAATAACAGATTTAGCATTTTAACATTTCTTTTTAACGTTAAGTTTGTCTCCTTTACCTGGTTTGAGGTTCGTTTTTAAGGCAATAAATTAATAAGTGAGTTGCTATTAAATCATCTTAATTTGAAGATTAGGTAGTAGGTTTTGCCTTCATTCAACACGTAAAGGTCCGAAGCACCCGGAACCAAAGAGCATGTAAGAAAAGAGTAATCAATGTAGAGGAAGCGCGTGAGGTTTGTAAGGATAGAAGCAAGTGGCGTTCCGTTGTCACTGCCTACTCCGACAGGAAAGGGCGAGAGTATATGTATATATGTATGTCATTGTTCAGATATGGTAATTTTAGTGCACTTATTTTTTCCTCCAGATTAAACAGTTTTTCACGCCTTACTTTCAAAACCCTTCTCTCTTAACTGTATGAAATGTACAACTACAAAATCTCGATCATCTAATAAAGCTATCAACTGTTCGTTTCATTTCGCTCAGCGGACCGACATCAACAAATCAATACAAACATACTACGATAACACCCCTCAATAGTAACCGGAACCGACCCCAGTGTATTAACGACCTTTCACGAGCACGCATTGTAAGACCAACGCTGGCCATAATCAGACGGCTCTTATCCCACACGTTAATGCCAAATCTTCACAAAGAATCCTATAAAAAAATCAAAATATGTTATTAGAAATATGTTCACCCCTCGTTATGAAATTATGGTAATGTAGACATTACATCAATCTTTATTTTATACCCTATCTATATTGTAGTATGGTGCAGAATTGGATAGTTTCGCTTATAATAGATTTTCATGGTGTTATGGTTCTTTTGATAAAGAGATTATTATGAGAAAATTCTCCTATGGTGTACCATTGTCTGGCATGTTTAGTCTAGACTAATAGGATATTAAAGCAATGGGTGAGCTTTAATATGTGTTCGATATAAAGTTTAATAGTGGTTCTATCGGATTATTATAGAACGTTGATAAAAACTGATTTGAATGAGTATTGTAGAAGTTTCTATCCGAATGGTTTAGTTAGTTAGACAAACGTTACGCCTTTACTATTGAAGGGACTTTGAAGGGATAGCAATTTAGGTTTAATGTGCAAGTATTAGAGGAGTTACATGACCGTACATTGTAGACATGTCTAATGACTTTGACGGTCATTGCTTTTATAGACATCTACTTGCTTGGTTTCTTATACTGGTTGTTGAAGTTAGTTGTTAAGTTAGTTAGCATTGGAGTATGCAGCCGGTTTATATTGTAATGTTATACCTAGTTGTAAATGTTAATGTTGTTTTTAGATTCGTAGCTAATAGTTGACAATCAAGACTGGAGCTCGATTTATTGCTAACACATAGTACACCCAGACTCCAAACATAATTTGTGGTACAAAATAACACAAAGTATTGTCTCTTGAAGCAATCGAACCCGCGACACTTGGCGCACTGTTAGGTAGTGATGTAGTCAAATGAAGTGAGCCACCGAAATAGATAATATAGGTACTAAGTACTATTTCAGATACAACTCATGATGTAAACGCAGTTCTTTCACAGAGCGTCCAATATCACATGAATACGCGTTATCATTCGCGCCAGTTCGATCCAACCTAGCGGATATTTCGATTTATGAGAATTAGGGAGAGCACTGAGGTCAGTGCAGTCCGGCTTATTTATTCACACTTCACTGTATGCGGCTGTTCATTTGTATAGTTTTTTGCAGCCGTTGATTGATTTTTGGACGCTTTTTCGTGGCGATTTTATTTTAGGGTGGAATCATAAGTTTATTGACAGTGTCAGTTATCTAGTTACATAATTATATATAGTTACGTATACATATATATAGTTATCCATGTTTTCGGTCAAAAAGTATAAAGCTTGCCAGTCGCAATGGCAAACGTAGTGTAGGACGCTGCGCCCTCCGGCTAGGTGGAGTGACGATATACGCAAAGTGGCTGGCAGCGGCTAGACACGAAAAGCCGAAAATCGGGTTCAGTGGCGGGACATTGGAGAGTCCTTTATCCAGCAGTGGACTCTTGCAGACTGATGATGATGATGTATTAAGCTTTTTATAGTCCTAACATTGTCATTTTCATCATCAGCCTCGTCTATAATCTATCCTACTGTTGAGCACAAGTCTCTTCTCAATAAAGGGTTAAGCCTAAATCTACCACGTTGTCCAAGTACTTCACATGCCTTTCAAGAACATTGTGAAGAAATCTCAGACAAGTAAGTTTTTCAGGATTCAAACTCAAACTCAAATATGTTTATTTCCATAAAAAGGACAAATTTTTTTGGACATGTCAGAAGGTCATAGATAATAATATAAGACAAAAAAGTAAATATAAATGCATATTTACATAATGAAGCATTAAAAAAAATGCCTTTGCAAAAAGTAGAGCCTCTGAGAAAAATCAGGCAAGAAACTCAGGGCCACTCTTTTCAGCGTCCAATTTTATACAATTAAATAACTAAGTAACTACATTGCATTTTTCATATATGAGCTGGATTGTCCACAATGTTGTCGTTAATTAATATGGTTATTTAAACATATATATAAAAGCACTAAACTAAACTAGCACAATACAGACACAACAGCTCACATTCACAAAAAACTTAAAATGTTAATAAAGTGCGATGTTTTCCTTCTTTCAGCAAATGATAGTGAATCTACTTACACCGCTGTTTGTCTTGCGTAGTATGATGGAAAATTATAATAAATAATATGTACTGTTGTATGTAGCTTAGAAAGTACGTACTAAGATGACGTCACAAAGTAATATTTGTACGCCGGCTTAAAACCATCTGCATAGCAGTCTGATAGTTTTTCCACAAGGATATTCGAATGAAAACACGGATCACTCTGTTTATTATCCCACAGTTCAACAGTAAAAAGTGCAGTGCAATATTGGAAAACTGAACGTAGTCAGTTACGCAACTCGCTGCCCCAGTTTCAAAGTGTGTCGGTTAAAATTAACAGTTTTTAGGTAAATCTTATCGCGTTCTAGTTTGTTGCCTGTGTGAAGGCTGTAACGTCTGCCTGCTAAGGATATTTTTTTAAGTACAACTAAATAATTTGTAAGTACATAGCTTATTTTTAGTAGCAAATGTGCCTGTTTCATCTTATTAATGTTTAGCACCTACTGCACTACTGCTTGTATGACGTAGTAGTTAAACCGCCTGCCTATTACCGCTATTTCACGGTTTAGACTACTTTAGACCAATTTCAGCATATTTAAGGGTACCTACTGACTCTTTGTATCTCCACTGGGTAATAGCTGTCTCCTTCCTGGTTTGTATCATTGTCTAGGTGTAGGGTAAATCACAAAAAAAATCTAATATTGAAACCCAAATGAGAATGAAACACAATACTTTGCTAACAAAACACTCTAACAAAACGTTCCGCATAATTGCTAAAGCAACCCATCCTAGAAAATTTTCGTAATTTCGAACTGGAAAAAGTAATTTCCAGTAATGCAACAAATGCAACAAGTGGGAACCGAATGAGTGGCCATACAACGTTACTGGCGAAAGATAGGTGCTTTAGTAAATGGAGTACTCGGGAAGTTGTACACTGGACTGTGGATCCCGTTTTGGGGTCAAATTAAGACGTAAGGGCCGGCAATGACAATGGACTTTTACTTTGGGTTTATTGGTACTTAGTCTATGGGAGAGCTTTGTAGAAATTTTTTGTTAGGAAATTATGCGCATGATAATGTTTAATTTATTACATGACGTACAAAAAGACGAAATAAATATTTTAAGTCAACAATTCACAATATTATTTTAAAGAATCACTTACATGGATGCAATTAGTAATGCTCCAACATATAGAAAGTTGGAGCATTTTTAATAAGATAGTGTATGGTACTAATCATTACAGAAAGCATCCATGATTGCGTGGTACTGAGTCGGAATATCAGATATTCAAAACAAAAGTACGTAGTACATGACTGTCTGGTCAGTCAATTGAAAATTAATGACTGCAAAGATTAAACTTTCATAAGTAGTTATACATTTATTGCATTATAAAATATTTTATCCATACAACAATCAAATTTAGAACCATTATCAACACCTGCAGGCTTAGTAAAGACAACCCCTTTATCAGCATACTCATCATCAGCCTGCTGTTAGACACTGCTAGGCTAATGCGTTTCCAAAGGCACGCCACTGGGATCGAAGGCTGGTTCTTCATATCCAGCCATCCACTGCGTAAATCCTTACTTCTACTAGCCGTCCCGATCTCTTACTCCACACAATGATATCATTCACTCCAATTGCCATAAACAGTCGTGAGTGAATCTAATATAACGAACCATTTCCTCTACTCTTGACACATACAGTGAAGACAAACAATTGCATTTAATATTTTCCTCACTTGCTTGATGGATGATCTCGCGTGTCTGCCGTTCCGTACATGTTATTTATTGCAGCCCAAACTATATTTATTTTTGTACAGATTTCGGTGAAACGTTGTTTCTTTGGATTGTATTTTATTTATGTGTTGCTGGTGTTACATTTTGATTATTTATATAAGTTACTAGCTGACTGGCTACGTCATCGTGTCCGTTCTGTAAATAAAATTTTGTGACAGGCAGGATTGCATTTTCAGAACATTCAGATATCATAATAATAATAATAATAATAATAAATTTATTTATTGTTTCACAAGTTACTACAATTATGAGACACATTTATATTATTAACATATGAAGTTGCTACTATTTATGTGCGGCTGGTACTTAAAATAGGAAAACCTGAGCCTTAAGTACCAGCATCCTTCCGATGACACGGTTAAACAACTTACATAATTACTAAGACACTACAATATACAACAATAGTAAAGAATTAAATTTAACAAATAAAAAGTAGTAAACTAATTTAAGCATAATATTTGCCTTCAGCACATTTAAATTTAAATTAACCTTGCATTTTGAATGTGTGTGGGTGTGCGTGTGTGTGCGTGTGTGTATGTGTGTGTGTGTGTGTGTGTGTGTGTGTGTGTGTGTGTGTGTGTGTGTGTATGTGTGTGCGCGTGTGTGTGTGCGACTTTGTGTTAAATGGTGAGGTGGAGTAGATTCTCCGTCTCGTCATATGGTAGTTTTTGAAGCCATTCACTTATGATGGTTTTGCAGTCATGTTTGTTATAGTAAACTATTGTTAGTACTTTATTTAATTTATTGTAAAGAAAACGTCCAAGAAAGCAGAAAAACCGTTGGCTGAATGAAGTTCTACGGGTCGCATCAAGTGGGAATTGATGGCTGCGAGTATTTGGCTGTTGAAAAGAAGATGAGGTAGAAGGGCCGGATTTAGAGAGGTATGAGTGTTGTCTTAATACAATTTGTTGAATAAAAAGTTGTCTTACTGTTAGGACCTGACAGTATTCATATAGTTCCCTGGTAGGGTGTCGGTATGGTTTAAAAGTGGATACTTTCAATACTGCTCTCTGTGCTCGTTCCACTCGTAATAGATGGCTTTTGGGTGCCCCACCCCAAGAGGAGATACAATAGCCTATCAAAGATTGGCAAAGAGCATAGTAAATCGTCTTGAGGATATCAGGCTCTGCCACATGTCTTAGGTGTTTAAATACAAAGATAAGTTTACGAATTCTGCCCGTCAATAAGTCAATGTGTTGTACGAAACTCAATCGATCATCCAAAATTACACCCAAATATCTTATGGCTGTAGCGTTTTTTAATTTCGGGCACTCACATGTGGAATGGTTATTCAATGTGTGTTTGTGTGCAGTAATAGAGTATATTGTATTGTCCAATGGTACCGATGGCTTTTTAATGTTAAATGATAGATATTTAGTTTTTTTCACATTCAGTGACAGAGAGTTTAGAGCAAGCCAATGGGTTATTTTATCAAGACCAATCTGTGCTGCATTATATACTTGTTCCCAAGTGCGTCCCGTAAAGATAAGGGCTGTATCATCAGCAAATGCAAAAAGTCTGCCATGTTCTAATTTTAATTTGCACATCTCGTTAACATAAATCAGGAAAAGTATAGGTCCCAGTATGCTGCCTTGGGGCACGCCATGTTCGATTGGCAGATAATTGCTGAGGTGCTCTCCTATTTTTATGCATTGGGTTCGGTCAGTTAAATAGCTCTGAAACAACTTCAACTGCTTGTCTCTTACACCAATTCTTTCCAGTTTTTTTTGTAGTGAAGGAATAGAGACCGTGTCAAATGCCTTGGCCAAATCCAGAAAAATGCCCAAGCATTTGTCACCGTTATCCAATGCTTCTACAAGATGATTGGTGAGATCATGAACAGCATCATTGGTTGACATATGATTTCTGAAACCATACTGGTTATTAGACAAGATATTATTAACATCAAGATAGTTTTTAAGTCTACTGTTCATGATTTTCTCCAAAATTTTGGATAATGCTGGGAGCACGGAGATAGGTCGATAGTTAAAGACACGGTCTCTATCCCCCGACTTGTATATAGGATGAACTACTGCCCTCTTCAGTAAATATGGGAAATCACCGTGGTGTATACAGAGGTTAAAAATATAAGTTAGAGGAGGAATCAGTGTAGTTCTGTATTGCTTAAGGAGGCTGGCAGATATACCATCAATCCCGATCGCACAGTTAGTGCGCAATGTTAGAATTATACGCTCTACCTCTGCCTCATCGGTTTCCAAGAATATAAGTGAGTGAGGATGTGACGAATAGGGTGGTGTATCGTTATTGTTAGTTATAGTGCTTCTACTGGACAAATCTCTTCCTATACTGGTAAAGGTTACATTAACTTCATTAATAGATTCATCAATGGTATCCTTAATTTTAAGTAAGGCAGTGGCTGACGTCGTTGCTTTCTCTGTGTGAGTAACTTTCTTAATAATATCCCACATCATTTTAGGATTAGTTTTAGCCTTGTTTAACTCATCTCTTTCATATTCAGTTTTAAGTTTTTTTATTATAGAAGTACAGAAATTGCGGTACCTTTTAAAAGTAATCTTTAATATTTCATTGTTTGGGGACCGTTTAACTTTTATGTACATTCTGTCCCTATTTTTCATACATCTTAGCACACCCGGAGTAATCCATGGTTTGATGATTTTCAAACGATGTGGCACAGCATATGTGGTGGTACTCATTTTAAGTGCTTTAGTTAAAGAATTAACAAAGTATTCAAGGGCTATGTTTGCATCTGTATATTTATAAATATTAGAAAAGTCAATGTTCTTCAGGTGATATTCTAGCTGTGAGTAGTCTATTTTAGTCTTTATGTTTGGCTGCTGATCAATTTTCACTTTATCAAGGGTAACTAAGATGGCATTGTGATCAGTAATAGTGGAATCGATGACAATAGTTTTAGCAGATGATTTAGTGCTAAGGAATACATGGTCAAGGCAGGTTTTATTATGAGTAGTTAGGGTGTGAGCTGGTAGGAGGCCATGTGTAGCTAGTAAATCCAAATATTCCTGTGATCTCATGTCAGTGTTCCCATCCACAATGTCAATATTAATATCACCTATGACCATGGTAGTTCCAAATGAACGATTAGCGGATAATACTTGGTCCATGGAGTTTAAAAAGTTTGAAATATCTTTAAATGTTGGGGGTCTATAAATTGCAAATATGCATATCTCATTATCTATTTTAATTTGTAGACAGCTTGCGTCCAAAAGATTTTGTTCGAGTACAGTAATATTTGTTATGCTATTCTTAATGTACACGACTACGCCATCGTTTTTGTTAATAGTATTAACAGTTATAGTGTACTTATAACCGTCCAGTGTAGGAATATAAGGGTTGCAGGTTAACCAACATTCTGTGAGGATTATAATATCATGTGATATAGACATTCTGGATAATAGTGTCAACAAGCCAGTAATATTCGCCGAGATGCTACGTATGTTCTGGGTTAAAATTTTAAGACTCTTTACTGTAATCAGATTTGCACATTGTCAAAACATCAACTGAAAAATAACTCAATATGTAATTTAAGTTGTTGCAGCTGTTTTACCGTTTATTATATTATGAAAATAAATAATGTTTTTCTTTAAATCAAACAATCTTTCTTCCATAAATTAAAATCAAATTCCGTAATAGAATCTACGAGAAATCATTACTTAAAAAGGGCTCAATTTGCCTGATATCTTTTATGTTGTGGTAATATACATACATACATAGACTCACGCCTGTTTCCCGGAGGGGTAGGCAGAGACTACGGAACGCCATTTGCAACGATCCTGACATACCTCTCTTGCTACATTCACTCCCATCAAGTTTCTCATGCATGCTCTTCTGTTTAGGGTACTTCTGACCTGTCCTTTTTTTAGGGTGTTGGAGACACCCTAAACTGGTCAGAGAACGTCCGCCTAGGTCTTCCCCTTCGTCCTGTCCCATTCACACTAGCCTTATATATCTTCTATGTCAGTCACAAGCCTTTTATATGTTCTTTGTCAGTCTCAATATACAGACATAGGTTATCACAGTTAGGTTTGTTTTCTTATCTGTTTATAATTTTTGTGTTATAAGCGTACCCGTGTAACACTGGGGCGATTCAATAGTAAATTCGAATACATTTTACATTTGGTTATTTTCGTTTAACATATATTATGTTGTACAATTGTATTGACCAACCTGATTGATAGTCAAATCGCGCATGTTACAATATCAAGCTTCGGCGACCGATGTCAATCAAGCAACCATTTTTTTTTTTGTCGAACGCAAACAGACGACAATACTATGTAACTTGCTGGTTGATGATTTTAATGGTAGCGAATGTGGTACACGGACAAAACCCACACACACACAAAAAAACACATAAAATAGTAATTTGTGGATCACACAAAGTCTGGTCCTATATGGGGATCGAACATACATCACATACGTGGTGTTAAACAGCAAGGCGGTCGCTTTAACCACTACGTCTTAAGTGCAGTCAAAGACTTTGATTGTCATGCCATAGAATACCTGTGACACTTCCCCTACATTTACCTTTAAGGCAATTATTACTTATGATGCTTTCCAACACCGTTTAGTAAGCAATAATTAACTGAACAGTATAATCTATAGGTAAGTTAACTATTTAACTCGGTCATCGGTGCGCCCGTGAGCTTTACCCCCGATATCCCTGCGTAGCAGTTTGTTGAGCGCTCTTCAGGCTATCACTGCTTTAAAAAAATACAGTTCTCTACACAGCATTAAACTACTACGAACCATACTTACTGATACTACAAACCCGAGCCCCCAAATTCGTGGCCTCAACTCAAACATTTACATCCCGATAACGCACAAGTATCCATCACCTACGATACAAAACATGCGATCCGGACACGCATTTTCGCTTTTGAAATATCCCGGGCATGCTCTGTTACGTCATAGTGAACGACCACCTTTTCTCTAGGGCGTCTTGTTTTCGGTATTTGCGATGACCGTGCGCGGTATTTCACAAATATTTGGATTTGTAAAATGTTGTGGCAGATATTGGTTGAAATTTTGAAATTGGACCGCCAGAATCGATGGCATTTCAGATAGATTCGGTCAGAGTTTACTGGTTTGGTCGTTCGGTATTTTGAAGCGGAATATTTAGATTAAATTTGACGTATTTATATTATTTTAATGGATAAGAATGTTTTGAAGTAAAGGCTTGTGTTAAGACAGACCGAAATTTCGGCACATAATGGAGTTTCCTATTATTAAGTGTTTTTTTTTTGCTTTCCACAACGTATCTTTCTACTTACATCGTATGGCTATCAATATCTATACAAACTATTTATTATGAAAAGAAAGTCCCTACCGCGACCTGTCTGTCTTTAAGAATGCGATAAACTCAAAAACTACCAAAACGTTTTTTGTAAGGTTTGCACCAATATAAAGTCTGATTCTTGAGGATGATTGAATAACAAGTGCATTGCCACCCTTTGGGACGAGAAAAAGAATAAGATGAGGAGCGGGATGAGGGAGAAGAAAAAACAATGGGGCCTTCAGCAGTTTCACTCAATGAACAAAACGCCACAGTACAGATACTATAAGTCGATATTCTATGAGAGGGTAGTACTTCCTGGTCAACCGGGACAATCATA
Source organism: Euclidia mi (assembly GCA_944739405.2). NCBI lineage: Eukaryota > Metazoa > Arthropoda > Insecta > Lepidoptera > Erebidae > Euclidia > Euclidia mi. Next base: position 6,799,367 of record OX123191.2, on the reverse strand, counting down.
TTGAAATCAGCAAGTCTCTTTACCTAATATAGATGTTCATGATCATATTTTTTTTGCTATGTTTTCTCAAGTTTCATAAATCAGTATTGTCATGTGAGTGAATTTCTTAATGTCCAGTTTTGTTAACCGAAGGAACGAAAATATACCTACACTAACTGACCCTGCGAACTTCCTACCACCATATTTATTTTTTAATATTCGCATTTTTTGTAAATCTAAACCATTCTCAAGTCACCTTGAGAACACACACAAAAAATCATCAGAATCGGTCCAGTCGTTTAGGAGGAGTTCAGGGACATAAGCACACAAGAAAATTTATTGTGTATTTATATAGGTACTTGTATCTTAATATATATATATATATATTTAATATATCTATAAAGATATATGAGCTAAGATTTTTAAACCTAAAACCTACTATCAGTACGTAAGATCGCAGTTCGCAGACGTGACTGGGACGTAGCTAGCAGATGTCTCGTACGATTATGTACTTTAATATAGTTGACGTAAATTGACCGATAAATCTCTGTCCTACCCTCTTTAGGTATGCAAAAGCATGATAATATGTTCTCGTAGAGAGCAAATAAAAGATTTCGATTTTTAGAAAGCAAGTATGTAGGTAATGTCGTTTTTATCATAAGGTCTAGGTAATGTTGTACCCCTTTGAGAAACAGACGTGAGTTTATGTATTTATATGTCATGTTGGCACACCTATTAGAATCCACTGTCGATTGGAAATGAAATAATATGAATTGCACTTTTTCATTCGTCTATTGTATATTAGCTGTCCCTTGCTTTTTTTCTATTTATGACATGTCATCAACAAAGCGCAATAAATTGTTGATTGATACCAACACACAAATGTTATCATCACCAGTTCAACATTTTAAAACGCGTGAATAATTCCATAAAAACGTTCTGAAGTATTTGCTATTTAAAAATAAAATAATGTTATATTTTCTTCGACAACATGCCTTTTTAAACGACAAACTGTTTAACCAATGTTAACAAAATAATTTTAAATTTTCATTGAATGAGCTTTGAACCAAACCGAAGGAACTAGTTTATTTCTATAAATACCACTTAATGAAGCAGCTTTCTACAGCAAAACATTAATTAACATTATTCATATATATAAAGCTGCAGATGAAAACGCTATTTCCAAACTATTATGCATGCATCAAACATGGTAATCCTATGCTGATGGCGTCCTAACGTACCCTAGCGTGGCACGATACATGATTAAATTGTATGTTTAGAATCTATGAACTTTGCGACTGAATATCATATTGAAATATTATTGGAAATTGGGTGAGTTTTGTGATATGACTTATGCGATACACATATCTTTATCGCTATGTATAATTATGTAAGGTGGTTAAAAATATATTATACTAGAGGACGCTAGCAGCTACGTCTGCAATTTTTTTTCATTTACCCATTTTGGCCGATCCCGTGGGAATTTCGGGAAATCCCTTCTTAGTGCATCCCTACAGTTCCCAAGGAACATACATGCCAAATTTCAGCTTCCTGCGCCCAATTGTTTCGGCTGTAGCGTGTCTGTCAGTCAGTCAGTAACGCAAGTATTTTATATATTAAGATTACTAGCTTTTGCCCGCGGCTTCGCGCGCGTTAAATTCGGGCTAACACAAATCTACTTTCAGTCTCAAGTTGTATGAAGGCACTCCTGGTTATTCTAAAGACTTCAGAAACTCTACAGGGTAAGTATATAATTATTAGTTTATATAAGCGAACAATGTAATCACCATGCACAATATGACATTATGTTTGAGGGTATGAGGTGTCAGTTCAGTACTGACTGATATACGCACATGCGCACTCAATTATTATAGCGCATGCGTTCTTACCTAAGGTTCTTACTTCAAGAGATAATTTTGTGCCGAACAAACTTCTAGCCTCCCTACAATCCCTCCCAGTTTATTTTTTGCATCTTATGGTAGCCTATGTCCGTCTACATGGTCCAGTATATCTCTATATCAAATTTCAACAAAATCGGTTCAATATGAGAAGGGTAAGGCTATAGTCCTCCACGCTGATCAAGTGTGGATTAGCGGCCTTCACACATCTTGCGAGGACATTAAGTAGAACTTACAGTCATGCAGATTTTCTCACGGTATTTAATTTTGTCTTTATTGTTTAGCAAGTGTAGATTAACAATTAAGTACACACTTAACTGAGAATCAGTTCTAGACGTAGAAATCTGTTATTTTTTCCACTAGGCAATCACTGTCGTTTTAGATAATGACTTGTATAGTTCAGTCAGTTCAACCTAATATTATTTCGTCCATACGCTACATATGAAATTGATACCATATGTCTAGAATTACCGTAGGCTTACTGGGAATTGGTTGTAGGCACAGTGGAAGCTAATTTATATTCATCCAGTTGTCCTAAAGCAATCAAATGTCTGACATATATTGCTGAGATTCTCAGCGATGACAAATTATAATGTAGTTATATGAAAATGTTACCTTATAGCTCCTGGTGATGTTCTTGAAGTGGACCTATAGATTAACTTATAATTTTGGCCAAAATAACAAGAGAATCGAATAGATACCAGTGTATAATTCGGCGAAGTCCTTCTCCTCGGGCACCAATCAGGAATTCACACACATGTTTTACAAAGTTCAATATTTCACAAATGTTCATTAAGATACAACTTATCCTTGGTCACAAGTAAACCGATGCCAGCTGATTAAAGAAGCGGCACTTAAACGGGTTCCAATACTTCCAATTTTATTACAATATTCTACGCGAGAGAGCAAAACGGCGTCTTAATTTTTCAAGCGGAAGGACGGAAGTGACAGTTCAGTGTGACCATTGTCAGAAATTTTCAATAGACTAAACAAAATGTTATTCAATCGATCTAATCGATTTGACTTATAATAAAAACTAATTCTATTTCAAACATCCACCCGCCCCGGACCGGCCTACCGGTCCGCTAATCGGTTGGTAGACGTGACAATGTTGCAACCGCTCTCCTCAGAATCGAACCGTCCACCAAGACCTCAGCAAATCGGGGAACTCCATCAGCCCCAGTTACCAAACGAAGGATGCGCCCCCTGCGCCATCTGAGTGGCGGAAGGTTAGCCTCCTTGATCAAAACGAGGTCACCAATCTTGGGTGGATCGGTCTTGTCGGTCCACTTAACGCGTTGCTGGAGTATGTGCAAATATTCCAAATTCCAGCGTTTCCAAAAGCTCTGAGTAATCTGGCGTACCAATTCAAAACGCGAGAGACGACCAGGTGTCGTATCAATATAGGGGTACTCAGGCAAGGCGACAAGTGGGCGACTAATCAAAAAATGGCCCGGCGTAAGGGCCTCCAAATCATTCGGATCTGAGGAGATCGGGCACAATGGCCGAGAGTTCAAAACGGCCTCAATCTTACAAAACACAGTTGCGAGTTCCTCAAATGTAAGGACAGATTCACCGCAAGTGTGTTTTGGCCGATTTTACGGCGGCCTCAAATATACCACCCCAGTGTGGACAATTTGGTGGGGAAAACAACCAATTTATCCCACGTCGGGCAAGCCTATCACCTATATCAGCTTTGTTGGTTTCAAGGAAATTAACAACGTCATTCAAATAATTATAAGTGCCCTTGAAGTTAGTGCCGCAATCAGAACGGATCAAGGAAGGCAGCCCTCTGCGGGATACAAATCTGTCAAATGTGGCTACAAACGCCTCGGTCGTAAGCGAGGAGACCAGTTCTAAGTGAACGGCCTTTGTGGAGAGGCAAACAAAAACACACAAGTAGGCCTTAACAGTCTTGCTGTTTCGAAGTGTCGACGTTTTCACCAAAAAGGGACCAGCGAAGTCCGTGCCAACACCGTCAAACGTCCTGCTCTCAGTTACGCGATCTGCCGGTAAGTCTCCCATCAAGGGCTGCATGGTAGAAGCCTTGATCTTATAGCAAGGGATGCAGCGAAAGACTACACTCCGAATAATTCTTCGGGCAGACAAGATCCAAAATTCGCGTTGCAAAATGGCCAAGAGCGCATTACAACCAGCATGCGAATTTTTAAGGTGACGGTCAGTTACCAACAAGCGTACCAAATGACCGTCCTTAGGTAACAAAGGGGGGTGACGAGCCCCGTAAGGGAGGTTGGCGTTCTTGAGACGCCCTCCAACGCGCAAGAGACCCGTATCGTCCACAAAATGCGCCAATTGCACAGAACGAACCCAAAAGGTGAGGGACTCCTGTCGTTCCTGTGGTGAAAGAAACGGTGTCAGACGTTTCTGTTGTGGGTGCCTAAAATTAAAAACAAAACGCTTTATCCAAGCAGTAACACCTAACAACTTGTCGAGGGAGCTGTAACGATTCAACAGGCAATCGGGGTCGAAGGCGCATTCCACCTTCTCAAGAGCGAGTGTTCGTAGACCCGGCAAATTGGAAGTATTCAAAACTGGCGTTCGAGGCCAATCAATTTCTGGTCGACTCAACCATTCCGGACCCCACCACAGCGAATGACCTATCAAACTAGGCGTCAAGCATCCGCGCGAGGCACAATCAGCGGGGTTGAGCTCACCTGGCACGTGTCTCCAAACAAGCTTGACTTCGGATTTCTGGATTTGGGAAACGCAATTAGCAACAAATACCTCCAAGTAGGGCTGCTCCCGAGAGCTCCAATTTTGGGATGATCAGAGATGTCCGAAGGGGTGCAACCTTGCTCTTCGCCATGATCAGAGAAACTCTCACCTGACCTGAGGCACTGACTGTGCGCAAGTACACCACGGCCGCGTGACCACGTTCCGAGGCATTACAAAACCCGTGAAGGGTGGCCTTGGACTTCCCGGGAGGAAGGATGGGACGAGGCAAGGAGATCTCGTTGACGGCAGGAAGTGAGGATACAAAAGAGGTCCATTCCTCAACAAGGGTACCGCGTAGAGGTTCGTCCCAAGTCAATCCCGCTGTCCAAAGCTTCTGCAAGAAGCATTTTGCCCAAAATATGATAGGACAAATCCAACCGTTCGGATCAAAGGTTCTGGCGACAGTAGACAACACGAGACGTTTAGTCCAAGAACAAGGCAATTTCAAGTCAACGTTATACGTAAAGATGTCTTGGACTGGTCTGTACTGAACGCCGAGAACAGCCACCATGGCGGGGTTGTCAACAATCTCAAATAGATGTGGATCTTGCTGATGATCCTCTGGCAAGCCTTCCAAAAGCGCTGGTGAGTTGGAAATCCATTTGCGCAACTCATAACCAGCGGAGGCCAAAATACCTATCAATTCGTCCCGCAGGAGGATCGCCTCGTCCGCTGTGGAGGCGCCCGAGCAAATGTCATCGACGTAAATATCGTCTTTCAAGATGGCGGAGGCTCGTGGGAAACGTAGGCCCTCGCGGTCTGCGAGCTCCCAAAGAGAACGTATTGCCAAGTAGGGGCTTGACCTTAACCCGTACGTATTAGTATTGAGCTCGTAGACGACCATGGGATCACGAGAAGACTCTCTCCAAAGGATCAGCTGGAAGCGACGGTCATCAGGGTGGATAATTGTCTGCCTAAACATCATTTTTATATCGGCCACAAAGACAACCTGATGTCGTCGGAAGCTGGTGATGACGTCACAAAGGTCCTTGACCAACTTGGGACCAGAATGCAAGCACTGGTTCAAGGATACGCCTGTTGAAGTCTGCACAGAACTATCAAATACTGTGCGCAGCTTGCCAGTCGATGGCTTCAATACCGGCACTCATCCTCCAGGAACCTCTCCAGGTCAGCAAAGGGGGGCAGATGGGTCGCGCTATCCCCACCAAAGCGCTGTTCAAAACGCGACCTCAGGTCGGCAGGCAGCTTCTTTAACACAATGTGCACCAATAAATAGGACCATTGGTCTACGGGCAGGTCAAGGCACTTAAATGCGTTGATGGCCACCAAGTGCGGGTTCAACAGTTGGGTGCGCAACCCAGAGACCCGGGTGAGCGTCGGCAAACCCAAAATCTGCTCGATGTGCGTATCGGCGAGGCCACGCTTATTATGGTACCTACGGGTAATTAGGTCCCGAGCCGTCTGGTACGCCTCGTCAGACACGGGCAGATGCTGGATGAGGCCCTTAGCCTCCCCATCCAGAACCGACATTAGATTGGCCAACTTTTGTGCCGGCCGAAGGTCAGCCCTGTCATTGACTAGGCTGTCGAACAAATTAACGAAGCCCAGGTAGCTTCCTAGGCAGCCATCAAAATGGGGGAGGTCCAAAGTAGGGAGCCTACTCACCAGCCCCGGTGCTGACCTAGGAAGCTCCTGCTTCAGGCCGGGCTGCCCTTCCCTATCGGCAACTAGTTGTCTCGCACTATTGGAGACAGCATCATACAGGTCTAAGACCTGGGCATAGTCTTCACTGACCCTATTTCGCTGGTCAGCAGTGAAATCAGTGATTGACACTTCAAGACAGCAAGTGCTGAAAGTGCGGAATTGCTGTTCGACACTTTCAGCACTTTTTTTTTTACTTTTTTTTTTAAAAAAAAGGCCTGCTGGCGATCAGTCCGGTTCACTAAAGCACTGGCCGAGGCAAACCAGCGCAAATCTGATGCAATAGCACCAGCAGCCGCACGCAAGTCCTTGATAGCTGACATAATCAAAATTCAAAAGAGCCCGGACAAGCGTTAAATAATATTAACAATCAAAACTTAGTTTTTCTTAATTCTTTGAAATCAACAAAGTATTAGCCTGTTTACTGCAAGTGCAGGCAAGTGACAGGTATCTACTGTCCAACAAAATTAAAAGTTTCAGTATATTAAAACAAACACAAAAGTTATCAAAAGTTATAACTTATAACAAATTAATAAAGTTGAAACTTCAACTTAATTAATCAATTATTTGCAACATTCAGACTAACTGTGTTATTTATGATATAAACAACTGTAAGTACACACAGAATATGTGTTACCTAACAATATTATCCGTATATTACAACAAAACAAGGGTTTATCAAGTTGATTTATCAATGTGACCCGCCCATCTATGCAAGGTCAAATTTGATTATTACAACGTTTATGAATATATGCAATAAACTAAATTTACTACTAATTTATTGATACATACAGCTGTTATGTATCCAAACAAACTGACTTATTAATGCAACAACAAATTTAAGTTAGATTTTTCAACAATACAAATCAACAATTACTGATTGAGGTTATGTGACAATGTGTTTCAAATTATCTAGGTCAACTTATACAATTAAATATTATGTATTTTAGACAATAACTGACCTGACAAACACTACAATACTGTCTACAAGGTGATAAGATACAAGCTCATACCAATCTGAGTTTATACTCAGTAATGCAACAGCGCGGCTAAATTTCAACCACGCTCTGCTACCAAAAATATGTCTAGAATTACCGTAGGCTTACTGGGAATTGGTTGTAGGCACAGTGGAAGCTAATTTATATTCATCCAGTTGTCCTAAAGCAATCAAATGTCTGACATATATTGCTGAGATTCTCAGCGATTACAAATTATAATGTAGTTATATGAAAATGTTACCTTATAGCTCCTGGTGATGTTCTTGAAGTGGACCTATAGATTAACTTATAATTTTGGCCAAAATAACAAGAGAATCGAATAGATACCAGTGTATAATTCGGCGAAGTCCTTCTCCTCGGGCACCAATCAGGAATTCACACACGTGTTTTACAAAGTTCAATATTTCACAAATGTTCATTAAGATACAACTTATCCTTGGTCACAAGTAAACCGATGCCAGCTGATTAAAGAAGCGGCACTCAAACGGGTTCCAATACTTCCAATTTTATTACAATATTCTACGCGAGAGAGCAAAACGGCGTCTTAATTTTTCAAGCGGAAGGACGGAAGTGACAGTTCAGTGTGACCATTGTCAGAAATTTTCAATAGACTAAACAAAATGTTACTCAATCGATCTAATCGATTTGACTTACAATAAAAACTAATTCTATTTCAATCACCATAAGTATATTAGATTATATATTATTATATAATATTAGATTGTAGATATTTTAAATTAATCAAACGCATGTTCGTTTCATTCGTGAAACCAATATGTTTCGGGATTTATATCGCATCGCCCACTACGTCCTGAATTATCTACCTTAAATAGTATGCGGCGTAACTTAAATATCTATTACGAATACTTATCCAAATATGAATTTCCGATGTTTCGTAATATTTATGTCATATTAGCTTATATCCGCTGCCTCGCTCGCGTAAATTACACTTAGATAAAATGTTTTGTACAAACTCTCCTACACTCCGCAAGAATCATACAATTCAGGAACCAATGTACAAAGTTTGAAGTTAATCCACTGAAGGAATAAAAAGTTTCATACAAACTCTGACAACCTGTTTTACCCCCTTAGATAGATAGATAGATAATTCTTTATTGTGCAAATGTTAATACATATTCGGTGTAAATGACGAGTGTACTACATACATATCAAATGCACAAGGGCGGCCTAATCGCAAAGTGCGATCTCTTCCAGGCAACCTTAGGATGGACAGAGTGAAAAGACAAAAAGCTTTATGTGTAGTCGCAATAAGTATCTGATTAGGTACTATAAACTGTTTTTATTTTTTGTACATTCATACGCAGGCATATATACAATAGATATGATAGGTGCTAAATATATTATAAATAAATAAATACATAATATGATACATACATTTATAAACATATATTTAATATTATACATAAATATAATACATATACATAAATATAATGTATATACCAGAGGCGGCTCGTGAAAGATTATATTGGGTGTTCACTAAAAAGGTGAAAAATTCTTACCATTTATTTTGTGAATGCGTTTTTATTTTAATAGTAAGATGCGCTAAGTTATCGATACATGTATCCGTCCTCGCAGTATCTACTCCGGCGCCACTAAACAAAATACACGGGACACAAAACAGCTTGTTACTTTCTTCGCAACCACATATGTAACCAAGGTGTTTTATCATATCGGTCGTTTTTAAAACTGCGGGTGTATGTTTTTGTTTTAGAAACACATTATCGTGATTGTGATTTGTAGCCGAGGTGGTGCCTTGCTTTTTATTTCAACTCTCATTTGCAAAGCTTTTCACATTTTTTTATTAAATTTACACTGTATTGTTCCATATTAGTAACACAATTTAAGTGTCTTTCTTAAACATATACACAAAATCACACACACAATTAACTGTAGGTATTCTAAACACCAATCCTTTTCAAATTACCAACGCACTTGCAGAGAAATGTTTTGCTTTTGTTTACATTCAATTTCATTCAAATGGCCGGCAAAACACTATAAGAAACAAAAGGCGCACAAGCTTTAATTTTTCTTCGTGACAAATGGTCATATCATTTAGTCGGGTAATATATTCGCGCATGCGTGCCTCGTCAAGCTAGCCAGGAGCGCCGCTCCATATTTGGCTTATTTCTCATACAAATCTTTTGTCTCACGCGCCGTTCGCATAGAACGCTCTCTCTTTCGCACTCATTACATTTCAGTATTAAGCGTTGTACTAAGCTTTCGTCAATCAAGAGCGCTGTTATGAGCGCTCCACTCAACAAAAATACCTATGTATGTTTCAAGAGTGTTGGCAAAATTATGATAAATAGCTTAGTAGTTGAATACTTATTTTGTGGATATGTATTATAGAAAAGAGAATAGGTGTGTATTAAAATATTGAGTATGTTTATAGAAAAGGTTTATTTGATTTTTAATTATATATTTTATAATTATGGGAGTTCACTGCTCCAGTGCTCCTTTGAACGAGCCGCCACTGGTATATACATACATATAATAATATGAACACAAAATACAATGACAAAATTAGTTTACAATGACAAATAGTGTTTCTTTAGTGCATTTTTGAAAATGTTCAATGATTTAGCTTGCCTAATTTCGACCGGCAGCGTATTCCACAAACGGACAGCTTGAACAGCGAAGGATTTATCGTAGAAGTTTGTGGAATGTGTTGGCATCTGCAGTCTCAGATCCACCGACGACCTCAAGGTCTTTAAATGTGTGTCATGAAGGAACTTAAAACGTTCTTTGAGATACGTGGGGGTATTAGGATTAAACAACACGTTGTACAGTAACATAAGAATATGAGTATTCCGGCGAAGTCGAATTGGGAGCCACTTGAGCCTGGATCGAAATTCAGATACATGATCATATTTGCGTAAACCAAAAATGAATCTAATACAGAAGTTTTGGAGACGCTCAAGTTTATCAAGTTGGTCCTCATTAAGATCAAGATAGCTGACATCGGCATAATCGAGTATTGGGAGAAGCAAGGATTGTGCAAGCGCAATCTTGGTGTTGGTGGGAAGAAAGTTCCGCAGCCTACGTAACGATCCAGCTGAAGCAAACAGTTTACGGCTGGTCTCCTGTATTTGACTTCCCCATGAAAAAGTTTTATCCAGATAAATGCCAAGGTTTTTGACGTTATCTAAGATCGGTAAGATGTTACCATGGAACTGAATCTGAGGCAGTTGTGACTCATTGATCTTGGATATCATCCTGGAACTGCCAATTAGAATGACCTGTGTTTTTGACGGATTTACCTTCAGACCATAATTTTTGCTCCACGTACAGATATGCGCCAAATCTTTGTTAATATTAGAAAACGCCGTTGAAATTGACTCTAGTGGTGCCTGTGAATATATCTGCAAATCATCTGCATAAAGGTGGTAGGACGAAAGTAACTGTTTGGAGATAGAATTAATAAAAATTGCGAAAAGTAACGGAGATAGCACGCCACCCTGCGGTACCCCGACAGTTGTATTACACCACGAAGAGTACGACTCATCAACACGTATACGCTGTCGGCGTCCAAACAGGTAACTATATAACCAGTCAATTACCGTTGGAGATATGTTAATAGAGCGGAGTATGGCAAGCAGGATGTGGAAATCCACGGTATTAAATGCGTTGCTAAAATCAAGCAAGGACAACAGCGTGAGCTTTCCACCATCCATGCCCAGCCTTATCTCATCAGTGATATGAACCAATGCTGTGGTAATACTATGACCAGGACGAAAACCGGATTGGTAAGGATTCAGGAGAGCATTCTTGGAAAGAAAAGTACAGAGTTGCGTATGCACAAGACGCTCAAGGACTTTAGAAAGGAATGGAAGTATAGATATAGGACGGAAGTCAGTAAATACCTAAAAAATCCAAACCCTGTTCGGGTTTGGATTTTTTAGGTATTGGAACTATTTGTGCATCTTTCCACGCTAGAGTAATTTAGGATATGACAAAGGACAGGGAGGATTTCATCTAGGATGGGTAGGATCATGTTTCGACTGATGCAGTCATTACCAACAGCATTGGATGAGATTGAAGTGATACTCTTTTTAACATCACAACTAGCAAATTGCTCGAAAACAAAAGGTGAATATTTGGGAGTTGGGATACGTGAAAGATCTTGTAACGTGTTTGATTTTGTTGTCCCATCAAAGTTGGGTGAAGCAGTGAAATGTGCGTTAAGCGAATCTATATTTATATCATTGGATATTTTTTTTTTATTTTTTTTTTATAGCATAAGGCGGCAAACGAGCAGACGGATTGCCTGATGGTAAGCAATTACCGCCGCCCATGGACACAAGCAACACCACAGGAGTCACAAGTGCGTTGCCGCCCCTTGGGGTTAGGAAAAGGGATAGGATAATATAGGAGATATAGGAGTGGGATGAAGGAGAAGGAATAGGGGATAGGGCCTCCGGCACTCTCACTCACCGAACGAAACGCAACAGTTTAGATTCTGTTACTTTACGTTGATTTTCTGTGAGAGGGTAGTACTTCCCGGGTCTCCGTTTTCAACAGAGCTGTGAATATGTTGGCATTGTGCTTTCCTACACACCTTATTGCAGAGATTTCTGGCATTTGTGTATTTTTCCAAATTCGCAGGGGTTGGACGACATTTATACTTTGCCTTGGCAGCCGCTTTCTTTGACATAAGAATTTTAATTTCGTCAGTCAGCCAAGGTGCAGGTAAATGCTTTAATTTAATGGCACGGATTGGTGCATGCTCGACGTACAGTTCTCCCAAACACGAAGTCATTTTTTATTAAGTCCTCCATATCATCAGAATCTTTCAATGTTTTAATCTTTACTTATTCTACATATAAATTTATTAAATGTTAGAACTGTATGTATAATTCTGTTAAATTAAAAAAAGTACATAAATATAATTCATTATATTATTCTAGTCACAGTAATGGTTTTGTATTTTTTTTAATATTCGTTTAATTGAAACCTTTTTTTCTAAGACTGTAAAGTCAAAAATAATTGAAATATCTATGATGCTATTATTATATCTTCAAATAAATCAATAATCACAAGTCAGTAACACCTTTTAATAACGCATTACTACAAAACATCAATTTTAAGCGAACTGTAGCATTATGTATCAAAATAATAGATGCAAAGTTATAGTGTAATATAATGTAAATAAATCATTTTGATTGATGCGACTTACTCACGTGCGAAACAGGGGTGCATTGTAACTTGCTCTTATGTGGGGTGGTATAGGTCATAGAAAACAGCATTTTGGTGAAAATATAATTATTATTGTGTTGTGGCGTGAAGAAATAAAAAAATAAAGGAACTTAATCTTCTTATTTAAATATTTCATATAAAAAATTGGTTGTCTACATTTTAAGAACTATAAGTGTCTACGAATGAATAGATCTTGCAGTTATTAATATAATAGGCTATTAAAATGTTCTATCTGCTATTACAGAGGCGAAGGGATAATGAAGATGGATAGATATATGGACGGTGTAGTGTGGTTATTGTAACCTTTTCACACAAAAACTAACTATTTACTCAACGGATCTTGACGAAACTTCTTTTTATTTCGCGGTCTCCAATCCAAGTGTTGAGCTGTGCAAGGGATGCCTCACTTTGCCGATCTATTACATATGGCAAGCTAAGTCTTACTATGAGAACTTGTGGGTAATACTAATATTAATTAATAGGCTACCAATTGGTCACAAAAATCGACACGCCAACGAATTCTAGTTAATAGCTACTAATACATTTTAGTAAGTGTTTTTTTGTTGCATGTCAAATACCAATCACATTTAAAAAAAATGTTATCTGGAGGACATATTCTTGTGATAAATCCAAAAGCGTACGACTTCGCTATATTAGTATATTGTACCACACCCGTTACATAAAAGTCAGTCAGTCGGAAGACGAGATCCCTTTGCGTCCCGTCCCCAATATTCGGCAACATTTTAAACTTATAATAATAAAGGAATTCACCCCGGATTAATTGTGTTATTCCTGTGGTAAGATCCTTTTTATCTCCAACCGTATGTAAGTAATATGTTGGCACATGGCTTTCGATGTTTATATTGCTCCTGTTATAATAGCTCTGGTATTTTATCGCTTGTTCAAAGAGCGGAGTGGAGACGCCTGTCGATAGAATTTCGATTATTTTTAAGTTTGTTTTGATAAACTTTGGGATTGTGAGTGCCGGGGCTCTATATCGGTAGCAATATGTGAACTTGAAATGAAACTATATGGTGACTACACCGTGGGCGTAATGGGTTAGACGGCGCCAGAGGTCGCGTTAGCATTCTATCCTGATACCCCGGCGGATAACCCGAAGGCCACAACCTCCTTGGCGGCGGATGAAGGCTCCGCCGCCAAAATATCCAGCGGCCGCAGAGGAGGGAAGGACGGCAACCTGACAACACCGCATCTCCTCTTCCTCTGCGGCCCCAGCGTGACGCAACAATGGTGCGCCCTCATTTGGTCGCGGGAGATAGGGCGCGCGGCAACGCAACATCGACACGTCTCTCCTCCCGCGACCGCGCCCGACTGCGAGGGACAGACAGAACTGTCCCCCGCACCCGCACCTTTGGACGCATCCTGCGCAGGCCGAAATCTGCCTCACTGCTTGACACTACGTTGGACTGTGTGGCTCAACTTCGATCCCTATTCGAGACAACGCCCTGTGTGATCTATAAATTTTTGTTTCGAGTCTGGGTGCACTTTGTATCCGTGTGTTGCATGTTTGTAAGGCTCCCCGTGACACAGGATTTAACCCTTTTGCAGGAGTCATCCTTTAAAAACAAATATTAAGGAAGATAAATAAAATGATCTATCGGTAAGTGTAGGTATTTGCTTAAGGCTTAAATTCAATTTTTTTTTTTTTTTTACTGGCAACACTGAAAACGTCAAACGTAAAATTACGTAGCTCCGTGATTTCAAAGTTTTATTTAAATTTAAATCAATATTAAACGCTTATGTTTCATGAATATCGTGTGTAATAGTAATAGAAGTGTGAAATACATTGAGTTTGCTGTTTGAAACCTCGCTGCAGACAGTTCTTGGCGGACAGATCAACTACCCAGTGGCAACAGACGGAATTCAAATCATCATCCTTAAACCCGGGGAGTATTTTACTTATTAACTTACACTCCTCAGCACATATTTACTCGGCTCACTGAACGTGAGCTTCGTCCATCACACACTGGCACAGTTTCTGTCTCCTTTTGCTTGACAAAAGTGGAAGCAAAATCGAGGACTGAACAAATGCCCCATACAAGCACAAACTACACTTACACTTCACATTTATATACATAAATGTAATTATTTATTAAATAAGTATACATTATTATAATTATTTATTGATTGTCTGCCTAGATTTAGTTATTAAGTACAACCATCTTAGATATTTACCTAGATTTAGTTATTTAGTACAGCCATCAGCAAGGATTATCCTACCTACTTGATACTGATATAAGAGTTGTTCAACAAACCATATTAATCTAAACCATTATTTAGTTTAATAGCCAAATTACCATTCTTACACCTTTCTTTAAATTTTCATAACTTATTTTCAACATACCTACATCAATCTATAATTCTCATAACTTTTTTATCTCTTTTATTTGGTACTAATTATATATATTCATACAAGAGTATATTATCATTTTGGTGTACCCCAAGGAAGTATATTAGGAGCTACCCTGTTCTTGATATATATAAACGACCTTTGCAACCTAAAACTTCAAAATGGTGTCATTATGTCATATGCAGACGATACAGCACTTATTTTTACTGCAAAGTCGCTCGATGAGGTATATGAACTGGCTCAACTTGGCTTCAACACCGTAAACACTTGGCTATTTAAAAATTTGTTGACCCTAAATGCACATAAAACAAAGTACATTCATTTTACAATGAAAAACAATAGCAGACACATCTCATCTAACAGTTTAGTGGCTCACAACAAGCTTCACTCACATGCTGACCCTGCATGCGCTTGCCCTACTTTAGAAAAAACTGATTATATTAAATATCTAGGAATTACGCTTGACACTAATCTGAACTTCCGCAAACATATCGAATTATTGTGTAAAAGAGTGCGGAAACTAATTTCCATATTTAAAAATATACGCGACGTTGTAAACTTAAAATTGTTAAGACAGGTTTACACTGCACTATGTGAATCCATCATCTCATATTGTATAACCGCATGGGGAGGGGCAGGTAAAACAATCCTACTGCCTTTAGAACGGGCTCAAAGAGCTATCTTAAAGGTAGCAACCCTTCGCCCTTTCATTTTTCCCACTTATGAGTTATACCAGTCCACCGGTGTTCTAACTGTGCGCCAATTATTTATTCTACGCACCATCCTAAAACAACACACCCTTCTTCCTTATACACCAATCCCATCAGGCAAAAGACGGAAAGATCTAGTCTGCACCAAACCTATAGGTAAACATGTTTATGTAAATAGATTCTTTGCTTTCCTCGGACCTTTCCTATATAATAAATTAAATAAAACCTTAGATTTATATAGCATAAGTTATAAGCAGTGTCATCTTGTTGTTACAAAACACCTAATGACAATGACCTACTCTGATACAGAGAATTTGCTTACTGTAATAAAATAGTGTGTAAGTACCTACGCTAAGTTACAACAAATCATAATATTAAGTCTACTTTCTATTACATATTGGCAGTTCATGATTATTATTATGTTAAAATATAGCCCTTTATTATTATTATTTAAGATTTTTTCCTGAAACACAGGTGTTAAAGCCTAGTTCAGGTAAACATTAAAATAGCTATATATTCCAAATATAAGGTATTACCGTAATAAATAAAGTAACTACGCATCAATGTACCACAATTTAACAAAGGCACATCGCATACATTATAATGAATTATAAAATTTAATTGAATTATTTTTACTGTAATATTTTTCCTATGTAACATGTGACGTTTATTTTATTGAATAAAAGTTATTATTATATTAAGTTATTATATCATAATACCTATCTTTCTTCAAAGTATTCACCTGTTTTTCCTTTTTTAGGTAATTTGTGAGGCATGTCTACAAACATGATGACCCGCAAGGCACTTGCTAAGGAAACAGAGAACAACTTGAAGATAGCGCTGTTAGAATTAAAGAAATATAAAGAAGATAACAGTCAACTATTGAAGGAACGTGTTGATAGCGAAGAAGAAATTAAATATGTCAATGATAAAGTATCAGATCAGATGACATGTGGGTAGTTGTAGCACTAACACCAAAAATTTAGAGGTCTGCATTTTAAATTAAAATAAAATAATATAACTTTAATTAAACAATTTTAATGCTACTAAATCATTAATAACAACAAATACCTGCCAGTGTAGTGTTATCCACATTCTTAACACACATTTCTCACTTCACCAACAACACTGTGACAATGGCTGAATCACTGCAAGAATCCATCAGCAGTTTGAGGGAAGTGTTCCTGAAGCGGATGGCGGACTTCGAGGCGGAGCTCCCAAAATCACAAGGCACCCCATCAATGACATCGTTGACTTCCGAGTACAACTCCTTTAAGTCTTTTGTTATGGAGGCACTTAATGGATTCCAACGCCAAATTGAGATCCTGGCGCGTACAGTGGACACCATGGAAATGAGATCCAGGAGGAAGATTTTGCTGCTGCACGGTGTGACAGAGGACAAGGCGGAGGACATGGTTCAGGTGGTGATAGGTGTTGTTAAGCAGCATCTTAAAACGGACGTGGCCGCTACTGACATCCGCCGCTGTCACAGAATGGGACGTCCATCAGCTGATCACAAGCCCCGGCCCATTGTAGTGAAATTTACTACCACTTCTGTTCGTGATGGTGTTTGGCTCTCCGTGGCTCACTGACAATATAAAACAGCTTATACGTAAAAAAGCGGCAGCTAAATTTAGGTACAAAATTAGGCCTGATGCACATAACTTGCAACAGTATGTCAAGATTAGGAATCACTGCAATAAGGTGTGTAGGGACGCACAACGCCAACATATCCACGATTCTGTAAAAAACGGAGATCCAGCTAAAGTTTGGAAATTTCTAAAGACCCTGGGGGTAGGCAAATCACGTCAAGACATCAATCCTAAAGACCTCAATATTGATTTGCTCAATCAACATTTCTCGGCCTCGTCCAATTTTGACAGGACGACTAAGGCACATACAATTGACTATCTTTCATCTCTGCCAACCCCTAGTTATTCACCTTTTGTCTTTAATCAAGTCTCTGATTGTGATGTTAAGAAGAGCATAATCTCAATCACTTCCAACGCAGTTGGTAGTGACTGTGTCAGCCGTAATATGCTCCTTCCTATCCTCGATATAATCCTACCCATAATTTCCCACATCCTTAATTACTCCTTGTCCAGTATGGTATTTCCATCGATATGGAAGGACGCCCAAATTACTCCCATACCAAAAGCCTGTCATCCCTCATCCTTCGCCGACTATCGTCCCATCTCCATACTACCATTCCTATCCAAAGTCCTCGAACGCCTCGTCCATGACCAAATTAATTCATTCCTCTGCAGAAATAATCTCCTTAATCCCTTCCAATCTGGTTTCCGTCCGGGTCATAGCACAGTCACATCCCTTGTCAATATTACGGATGACATTAGGTCCGGTATGGAAGGCGGAAAGCTCACTATTCTTGCACTGTTAGATTTCAGTAACGCCTTCAATACAGTGGACTTTGAGATTCTAGTTGGTGTTCTTCGCTCTCTTAACATATCTCCAACAGTGATTGATTGGCTTCGTAGTTACCTGTGTGGCCGCCGACAGCGTATTCGCATCGAGGATACATTTTCTGCTTGGTGTAACATAACTGTTGGTGTGCCCCAGGGTGGCGTGTTGTCTCCATTACTCTTCGCAATTTTTATAAATTCTATCTCTAACAATCTTCGCTCTTCCTACCACCTTTATGCAGATGATCTCCAGATTTATACGCAGTCACCATTAGCGCAGATAATACAGTCAATTAATGTAATTAACAGTGACCTGGCACAAATTTGCAGTTGGAGCAAATCATTTGGGCTGAAAGTTAACCCTTCTAAAACGCAGATCACTATTGTTGGTAGCCCCAAATTGGTGTCAAAAGTAAACTGGTCGCAGCTCCCTGATATTGTCTTTGATGGTACCATACTTTACAAACGGGATAAAGTCAAGAATTTGGGTGTTACGATCGACTCTGCTCTTACTTGGGGACCACAGATCCAAGAAGTAAGTCGAAAAGTGTTCGCTTCAGCAGGCTCGCTGAGAAGATTGAGGAACTTTCTCCCCACTGCCACCAAAATTGCGCTTGCCAACTCGATTCTTTTACCCATTATCGATTATGCGGATGTCAGCTATCTAGATCTCGCCGAAAACCAACTTGACAAACTTGAGCGCCTCCAAAATGTCTGTATACGATTCATATTTGGATTACGCAAATATGATCATGTTTCACAATTTCGAACGCGACTCAAGTGGTTACCCATACGTCATCGCCGGAATGCTCACATTCTTACTTTACTGTACAATGTATTGTTTAACCCTTCAACTCTTTCCTATCTTAAAGGTCGATTCGAGTACCTACATGACACACATAATAAGTTTTTGAGGTCATCAGAAAATTTAAAACTGAAAATGCCGGGACATTCCACGAGCTTTTTTGATAAGTCCTTTACTGTTACTGCTGTACGTTTGTGGAATGCTCTACCGCTACCTATTAGACAGGCTCAAACAGTAACGAAATTTAAAGCGATGGTAAAGGAACACTATCTGTCCTTGTAGGTTAAGCTATCATTCTACTATAATAATTTATATCATTATAAGTCGTGTTAATATATGTAGTAGTATGAATATTTGGATGTATGTATATATGTTTAGATGTATATATGTTTAGTTACATAGGTTAAATAATTAAAATAATAATTAAAATTTTCGAATATAAGTATTGATGTAATATTATTATGTATTTATGTGTATATATATATATATATATGTATGTATATATATAAATATATATATATATATATATATATATATATATTTACATCACGCTATCTATTTGCCGCCCTTTTACATCGCATTATTATGACGTCCACCAGTTCCACTTAAAAAATATGAACTATTACAGCGAATATTAGTCGCTAAGGCAATGTCAAATACTGTGTGCATATTAATTTTCTGAAATTTTGACACATATTGATATACAAATATACGTATATTAACAACCATAGTGAAATCAATTAGGACTCCAGCCAACACTATCAATTATCTGGCTTCCCGTGATATACATAATTTAATTTACGTTTTCCTATCTATCGCAACTCCTATGAACAGTGCAACGTTGCCGCTCTTCTTTCCTTAAAATTTAATAAGTAGGTGGATAAATATTATTTCTATGTTATAGTGCAGGTATGTTAGCGTAAGCGTGAAGTTTAAAGTTATGAAAATAAAACAAATATTGAGATCAATGCAATTTATTACGATAATATCACAAGAAATACTTACTTAAATGTAAAGTACCTATTTACTTATTTCTAAATTATGAGAAGTATTGGCACATATAAAAAAAAGAACTAACGTAGTATTGGAGAGAATCATACGTATATCTAAGCATACGCTTAGCCTCAAACGTCCATATATGTAATCATTTGCAAGTTTTACAGGTATTTAGAAACATACGAGTATACGGACGTGGCAATATCGTAAAAGTTTCAGACTATTAATCATTTGACATCTTGGACGTCAAATGACAGATATTGTGAAACTTTTACGATATTATAACGTCCGTATAAGTACATATATGTGTAAATAGCTGTGAATCGCACAAGTGATTTGTTTAAACCCTGCTAAACAATAAACAAAAAATAAAATCTAACACAAATTAAATCGCCGCGCCGATTGAAAAATAACATTTAGATTTAAATCACAGTCCCAAGAAATAGTAACTTAAATTAAAGGTACCTGTCTACTTACATCTGATTTAAAATCGTTATTATTTAGGAACACTTTTAATGAGGTAGATATGATATATACTGATAAGTAATAATCAGGTCACTTAAAATACAAAATTATCTTAAATAAACTCAAGTCGAACACAGTAGGCTATACCAACCTACGTTTATAAAACGGATATACGGACGTCAGTAATCCAATTTGATATAAACGGACGTTGAAAATCCCACGATTTAAATATATTTCAATTACCTGACATCCGTATAATATTAAAGTTTACAATATTAACTTACACAATGAAATATACCAAGATAAGATTTACACGATTTTACGTGGTGAACATAAAAACGGTGGCTCTCATTAAGTTAGCAGTACCCTAATTAAGCATCATAAACTTACAACATTTTTTATATATGTATATAGATATACGAAATTAAAATCATGAAAATTCACGATATTGTAACATCCATATACTCGTAGTATACGCATATCTACGCAAAAGCATACGCTTAGCCTCAAACGTTCATATATGTAAACATTTGAAAGTTTTACAGGTATTAAGATAAATATGAGTATACGGACGTGGCAATATCATAAAAGTTTCAAACTATTAATCATTTGACATCTTGGACGTCAAATGACAGATATTGTGAAACTTTTACGACATTATAACGTCCGTATAAGTACATATATGTGTAAATAACTGTGAATCGCACAAGTGATTTGTTTAAACCCTGCTAAACAATAAACAAAAAATAAAATCTAACACAAATTAAATCGCCGCGCCGATTGAAAAATAACATTTAGATTTAAATCACAGTCCCAAGAAATAGTAACTTAAATTAAAGGTACCTGTCTACTTACATCTGATTTAAAATCGTTATTATTTAGGAACACTTTTAATGAGGTAGATATGATATATACTGATAAGTAATAATCAGGTCACTTAAAATACAAAATTATCTTAAATAAACTCAAGTCGAACACAGTAGGCTATACCAACCTACGTTTATAAAACGGATATACGGACGTCAGTAATCCAATTTGATATAAACGGACGTTGAAAATCCCACGATTTAAATATATTTCAATTACCTGACATCCGTATAATATTAAAGTTTACAATATTAACTTACACAATGAAATATACCAAGATAAGATTTACACGATTTTACGTGGTGAACATAAAAACGGTGGCTCTCATTAAGTTAGCAGTACCCTAATTAAGCATCATAAACTTACAACATTTTTTATATATGTATATAGATATACGAAATTAAAATCATGAAAATTCACGATATTGTAACATCCATATACTCGTAGTATACGCATATCTACGCAAAAGCATACGCTTAGCCTCAAACGTTCATATATGTAAACATTTGAAAGTTTTACAGGTATTAAGATAAATATGAGTATACGGACGTGGCAATATCATAAAAGTTTCAAACTATTAATCATTTGACATCTTGGACGTCAAATGACAGATATTGTGAAACTTTTACGATATTATAACGTCCGTATAAGTACATATATGTGTAAATAGCTGTGAATCGCACAAGTGATTTGTTTAAACCCTGCTAAACAATAAAAAAAAAAAAAATCTAACACAAATTAAATCGCCGCGCCGATTGAAAAATAACATTTAGATTTAAATCACAGTCCCAAGAAATAGTAACTTAAATTAAAGGTACCTGTCTACTTACATCTGATTTAAAATCGTTATTATTTAGGAACACTTTTAATGAGGTAGATATGATATATACTGATAAGTAATAATCAGGTCACTTAAAATACAAAATTATCTTAAATAAACTCAAGTCGAACACAGTAGGTTATACCAACCTACGTTTATAAAACGGATATACGGACGTCAGTAATCCAATTTGATATAAACGGACGTTGAAAATCCCACGATTTAAATATATTTCAATTACCTGACATCCGTATAATATTAAAGTTTACAATATTAACTTACACAATGAAATATACCAAGATAAGATTTACACGATTTTACGTGGTGAACATAAAAACGGTGGCTCTCATTAAGTTAGCAGTACCCTAATTAAGCATCATAAACTTACAACATTTTTTATTTATGTAAATAGATATACGAAATTAAAATCATGAAAATTCACGATATTGTAATATCCATATACTCGTAGTATACGCATATCTACGCAAAAGCATACGCTTAGCCTCAAACGTTCATATATGTAAACATTTGAAAGTTTTACAGGTATTAAGATAAATATGAGTATACGGACGTGGCAATATCATAAAAGTTTCAAACTATTAATCATTTGACATCTTGGACGTCAAATGACAGATATTGTGAAACTTTTACGACATTATAACGTCCGTATAAGTACATATATGTGTAAATAACTGTGAATCGCACAAGTGATTTGTTTAAACCCTGCTAAACAATAAACAAAAAATAAAATCTAACCCAAATTAAATCGCCGCGCCGATTGAAAAATAACATTTAGATTTAAATCACAGTCAAAAGAAATAGTAACTTAAATTAAAGGTACCTGTCTACTTATTTCTGATTTAAAATCATTATTATTTAGGAACACTTTTAATGAGGTAGATATGATATTTACTGATAAGTAATAATCAGGTCACTTAAAATACAAAATTATCTTAAATAAACTCAAGTCGAACACAGTGGGCTATACCAACCTACGTTTATAAAACGGATATACGGACGTCAGTAATCCAATTTGATATAAACGGACGTTGAAAATCCCATGATTTAAATATATTTCAATTACCTGACATCCGTATAATATTAAAGTTTACAATATTAACTAACACAATGAAATATACCAAGATAAGATTTACACGATTTTACGTGGTGAACATGAAAACGGTGGCTCTCATTAAGTTAGCAGTACCCTAATTAAGCATCATAAACTTACAACATTTTTTATATACGTATATAGATATACGAAATTAAAATCATGAAAATTCACGATATTGTAACATCCGTATACTCGTAGTATATCTACGCAAAAGCATACGCTTAGCCTCAAACGTTCATATATGTAAACATTTGCAAGTTTTACAGGTATTAAGATAAATACGAGTTTACGGACGTGGCAATATCGTAAAAGTTTCAAACTATTAATCATTTGACATCTTGGACGTCAAATGACAGATTATGTGAAACTTTTACGACATTATAACGTACGTATAAGTAAATATGTGTCTAAATAACTGTGAATCGCACAAGTGCTTAGTTTAAACCCTCTTAAACAATTAACGAAAAATAAAATATAACACAAATTAAATCGCAGCGCCGATTGAAAAATAACATTTAGATTTTTTTGGTAATAAGGCGCATTTGACATTTCGTTTTGGTGTAAAATTAGGGATATAAATCACAGTCACAAGTAACAGTCGCTTAAATTGAAGGTATCTACTTACTTCTAATTTCAAATTATTATTATTTAGGAATAATTTTAATAAGGTAGGTATGATAGTTAAGTGCTGATAAGTAAATTATCTCAAATAAACTCAAGTCGAACACAGTGAGCTTTACCAACCTACGTTTATAAAACGGATATACAGACGTCAGTAATCGAATTTGATTCAAATTATAAACGGACGCCGAATATCCCACGATTAAATTATATTTCCATTATCTGACATCCGTATAATATTAAAGTTCGCAATATTAACTAACACAATGAAATATACCAAGATAAGATTTTACACGATTTTACGTGGTGAGCATAAAAATGGTGGCTCTTTTTAGGTTAGCAGAACCCTAAATAAGCATCTTACACTCACAATATTTTTATATACCTATTTAGATATACGAAATTAAAATCGTGAAAATTTACGATATTGTAACGTCCGTATACTCGTAGTATACGGACGTTACAATATCGTAAATTTTCAAACTATTTGTCATTTAACATCCTGGACGTCAAATGATAGATAGTATCAAACTTGTAACGAAATTGTGGCTAAGCGTATGCTGAGATTTGGGTGACGCAACGATTATTTAATACCGGAACATACTGACAGCTGCATATGCTGCGGCTCAGGTTCTGCTCTGGCAGAAGCTGACTACCTGTGTCTGCATCAACTGCACTGAGTTACAAAGTCATACGCATATCTACGTAAAAGCATACGCTTAGCCTCAAACGTCCATATATGTAATCATTTGCAAGTTTTACAGGTATTTAGATAAATACGGGTATACGGACGTGGCAATATTGTAAAAGTTTTAAACTATTAATCTTTTGACGTCTTGGACGTCAAATGACAGATATTGTGAAACTTTTACGACATTATAACGTCCGTATTAGTACATATATGTCTAAATAACTGTGATTCGCACAAGTGATTTGTATAAATACCCTGCTAAACAATAAACAAAAAATAAAATCTAACACAAATTAAATCACTGCGCCGATTGAAAAATAACATTTAGGTTGTTTTTTTGTAATTAGACGCATTTGACATTTTGTTATGGTGTAAAATTAGGGACATATATCATGACCGATTTTAAACTTTCGCGATTTGTATACATCATACAATATTATTTAGCGGGTCTTAGTCGCGATAATTTATTTATTTCAAGGCATACATACCTCTGTTATTCTCCTACGTTTCTACCGGCTTGCAACAGTTGTGGTCGCGGAGGGACTGATGTCAGCTCAGCGCCGTCCTTGTGAAGCGCGGGTTTCGGCAGCTACCCTCACTTGTTTTGTATTTTTGATATTTTTAGTTCTATCCGCACTGTCGGTACCTCGACACACTACACTTATGACGTCTACACACTGATGAGTTGTGTTACTGCGGCGTTGTTTGCATTTGTTGATAACTGGGTTCCAAGTGGTCGATAGTCTGTATCCGTCCTCCCGGTTGAAATTTCTATGTTTTTTGATTTCAACCGCTTCACGGCTTCACGTACTATCCTGGAGTAATAGTGGCGATCGGTGGATAATACTTGTGGTTGATGTAATTCTATCCAGTGGTTTGGTCCAGATTCCAGCAAATGCTCAGCTATGGCAGATTAATTAATTTGTCGATTTTTGACAGCTGTGATATGTTCTTTGACCCTTTCAGCGATCGTTCGTTTGGTCTGTCCGATATAGGAACTACCACAACTGCAATCGACCTTGTAGACGCCTGGTGTTTGTAGAGGAATTACGTCCTTTGGGGTACGCAGATTGTGTGCTACCTTGGAGAGGGGACTATATACAGTCTTGATGGAGTATTTCTGTAGTACTGTTCCAACTTTGTCCGTCACTCCCTTGATATAAGGCATGTAAGCCGGCACTCTGCTTACTTCAGGTTTGCGGTCCTTCCTCTTCCGACGGGGTATCTCCTTTTTGTATCCGTTGCGCCTTAGTACCTTCTGAACATGTGACAATTCACTGTTTAAGTGTTCAGGGTCACAGAGGTCATAGGCTCTGTTCACTAACGAGGTCGCTACGGATTCCAAATGCTCGCATCATCACCCGCGACATGTAATATATTTATATATTATATTTATGTATCATATCTATGAATAATTATATATATCTATAGTATATTTATGGTTAATAATATGTATCTAAATTATTAATATGTATTTAATAGATATCCTATTTTCACCACATGGCTAATGTATCTACCTCATCTATCTCTGCAACACCAAAAGGTTGACTGGCAGAAAATGCCACTAGGCATTAAGTCCACCTGTGTACTATGTTTGTGCATAAAGAATAAATTTAAAAAAAAAAATATGAATTAACACAATTAAATATACCAAGATAAGATTTTACATGATCCACAAAAATGGAAGTAGAGTATACTCTCTCTTACCACTACACTGTACACAAACAAATGTACCAGCTAATACAAAAACTAAACAAACTAAAATAACTGATTATTTTACAACTATACAACCACCAAAAAAGGCCCAAAATACTATTTGTTTTCGCAGATAAAATTAAGCCAAGAACTACTACAATAATACACCAAAATATAGCAGGCGTAATAAATATACAAGAGCTTATTGAGGTAGCCATAAATGATTTATCGAATAATATAGGTAATATTGACATTATCTGCTTAACAGAAACCTTTTTAAAACAAGGATCTGAACCCAACCTTAGAATAGGCAATTACAAATTAGCTTTGTTTTTCTCACGCCCTAACCAACGCAGAGAAGGCTCATGCATACTAATAAAGCATGACCTGGCATACAAACATATTAGCAACTTACCACCTTTATTCCCCCTTCATTTTGAATGTAGTGCTAAAGAAATTACTACTTTTAATCTTGTAATAGTATGCATTTACAGAACACCCTCATCCAGCACAAGTATATTCTTAAATAAATTTGAAAAACTCACTGATAAGTTATGCAAGAAGTCTAATACAACGTTATTATCTGTGTAGATTGGAACATTGATACATTAAAGTAGGTAAAAAGTATCCAGTGAATTACAATCCATACTTAAAACAATAACTTAAAAAGCCACATAACATTACCGACGCGAAAATCATCTTGTTTAGATCAAATTGTAAGTAACGTTCAGGAAGGTAAATCTAATATTCATTACCTAGCATTATCTGACCATGAAACTGCCCAATCGTTGACTATCAACAATGAGACCTACAGTGTAAATAACAAATCTTATAACTATCAATACAAAACCATTAGAGATCTTAGCCAGGAAAACATGGTCAAATTCAAAAACTGCATTAATAATTTGCACTTCACTGAGGTATACGAACAACAAAGTACAAATGAAGCATTTAACACCTTCCATGACACTATCACCATGTTTTATACTTTATGTTTCCCTAAAATAACCATAAAAAGTGTAAGTGTAGTCAAACACGTAAAAAATAGAAAACTAACTAAAAATATAAAACGATGTTGTATAAGAAAAAGAATGCTATACTTGAAATATCATCTTGATAGACACAATAAAAGACAGAATAAGACAAGGTATAACAATTATATAACAATATTAAAACAATGTATCAACAAAGCGCAACAAATAAACAATCTAAACTTCATTAAAACGCAAAAAATGCCTGCTCAGCTGCATGGAAAATTATTAAAGAAAACAATAATAGAGCAATAACTAGCGCACACATAGAATCAATAGAATTTAACAAAAAGATCTACACCAAGCCTATTAAAATTTGTAATTTATTTAACAATTACTATGTATCACTGTGCAGCAATGTTAAAAAATACGAAGATACAGGCTCACCTAACCATATCACCAAAATATCTCAAAATACTAAGACCCTTATTTCTCACACCAGACAACTCTGACACATTAAAGATAATAAACTCCTTAAAAAATACTCATTCTACTGGCTATGATGATATAAGTACAAAGGTATTAAAAACCTGCGCACACTCTTTAGTAGCACCATTAACCTATATCATTAACCTGTCACTCGTAGGAGGTAAATTCCCTGATCGTCTTTAACTGTCAATTGTTAAGCCAATGCACAAAAAAGGAGCCAAAACTAACATCAATAATTACAGACCAATTACACTCATACCTATACTATCAAAAATATTCGAGAAAGTTATGTACATCAAAATAGATACATTTCTAACTTCTTGTAATATCTTAAATAAAAAACCGTTCGGTTTTCGGAAACAAAGCTCCACTGCATTGGCATGTTTTTCTTTAATAAAGCATATTACAGACGCCTTAAATAATAAATCTATAGTCGCATGTCTGTTTCTAGACATGACAAAAGCTGTTGACTTCGTCTGTCACCAAAAACTGCTCTCAAAGCTCTCAAATTATTGGTTACGTGGAAATATTTATAACTGGATTGAGAGTTATCTAGAAAATCGAATACAATATGTCGAATTAAACAGAACTTATAAAAATAAATAAAAGCAATACAGATCGATGTACAAAATAAACAATTATGGTACGCCCTAAGGGAGTATTTTAGCCCCTCTTTTGTTTCTGTTATACATTAACGATTTCCCGGATGCAATCTACCAGGAAATTATACTATTTGCTGATGATACAACAATAATAATTAAAGATAAACATAAACTTAATCTAGAAATAAATATAAAAGCAACACTCAATAATGCCATAAGCTGGCTTAATTAAAACAACCTTAAGATAAACATGACAAAAACAAATATTATTCAGTTCCAAACATATGCAACAAATCTAAATTAAATCATAATGACACGAATCATTGTTGATAATTGCGTATTTTTAGGTATCAGGGTCGATAAATATTGTAATTGGAAACCTCATTTAGAAAAACTAGTCAATAAAATAGATCGATTTATAAATGTTTAAAAAAAGTTAGACTGACAGTAAACATTAATGCTGCACTATCTGCATACCATGCTTACGTATCCTCCCTGCTCAGATACGGCATTGTTGTATGGGGTAACTCGGTTGAAGTTGAAAGAGTTCTTATAACCCAAAAGAAGTGTATTCGAGCAGTATGTGGAGTCGATACACTGACAAGCTGTAAACCTCTATTTAAAAAACACAAGATTTTACCTGTTCCATGCTTATACATATTAGAAATAGGTTTACTAGTAAAACATCATGCTGAATAGTTTTTAAAATTTGATGATACATAACTGCCATCTATTAAATTGGAATTATTTAGAAGAAATGCATACTGTATGGCAATTAAAATATATAACCATATTCCGCTAAGTATCAAAATGTTACCTATATCCCAATTTAAAAAACAACTTTTTAATATACTATTAAATAAAACTTATAATAGTGTCAAGGAATATCTTGAAGATAAGGCCCTAGGCAACTAATATTATCACCGAAGCATATTAGTAAATTGTTATTTTGTTTCATGTGCCACTCATTGTTATGTTTCTAATATATTTGTTCTTTATATTCCCATGTAGTACCCGTTTACTGCACTCAATTCGCACGCCCCAAGGGGCAGAATATGCTGTAACCAACCATTTATAAACACCTGTTAATGTACCATTTTCTTGCGAATAAATGAATTATTATTATTATTCGTAAGTGTCTCTGTTACACGGCTATTCTTCTAACATTTAGTGTTAAAAGAATAACCGGACCTTTGGGAGGCTTACACGGGGATATGGATCCAACGCGCAGAGGCCCGTAGAGAGCTTTAATCTAAAATGGGATGGGACACATGCAGCGGAGCCTCCACAACTGCACTACTGAGAACAGCTATGGACTAGCCGCAGCATATGTAAGACTATTGTAATATGTGGAGCCTTATTTAATTGGTTTATGGGATTGGGTGTTTGATGGACTTGTAATTTTTATGGATGAAAAATGGCACCTGCCAGTAATACTCTAATAGTATCCGTCCGGATGGCGGGTGGTGACTCGCCAACTCACTGGATGGGCCCTCTCTTAACAGCCGCCCAAAGCAAACAAACTCTGCCATAGAGGCAGCCAGAGGGAAACACCGGTGCGAGTGGCTAGGGGTGATAAGCGGTGCGGCACCGGTTTCACCATCGCGGGTCTCGTGACAACGGAGGCTCGGAGCGGGTTTCCCCGTAGTTACGCCCTTGAGAATGACACTTCCACCCCCGAGCTGGTAGCTCTTGCGGATCCACTCCGACCAGCCAGTAAAGGCAAGCTGGAGACGAGGCCCTGACCGACTCTCTCAAAGCATTCGGGACCGCAGTGTCGCCACACACATTCAGCTCGCCACAAAGCTGCCCTGCGGTTGTAAGGTTTCTTTTCATCTTGTAATACATTTTTTGTTTATATTACTCGATGAAGGTGATGTTTGAAAGCTGTTATTATTATTACACCATTTTACGTGGAGAGCATGAAAACGGTGGCTCTCATTAGGTTAGCAGTACCCTAATTAAGCATCGCTTAATTAAGGGGTGCATAGGGTTCCCACCAAGATCTTAGGGCCCAAGCCAACCTCACCTGCAAGTGGTGCACCTGCCGATCAACGGACGAGGCTCTGGCAAACAAAATATCCCGATAAGCGGCAATAGGCTCGCTACCTATTACGTGGGATCAAAACACTGGCGAAAAGTGGGCGTTTAATATGCCTCTGCCTACCCCTTCGGGGAAACAGGCGTGAGTCTATGTATGTATGTATAATTAAGCATCATAAACCAACAACATTTTTATAAACGTATTTAGACATACAAAATTAAAATCATGAAAATTTACGATATTGTAACGTTCGTTTACTTGAAGTTTTATATTATGTTCGTATACTAGTATACGACTGTATACTTGAAGTCGTATACTCGTAGTCGTATACTACGAGTATACGGACGTTACAATATCGTAAATTTTCAAACTATTTTTCATTGGGATATTTTTAACAGCGTATCATAAATGTTATGTAACACACTAAAGTGAGTTACGCAAAAAAACTTTATTATTTCACTAAAATACTGACTTGCACACTAAAATACTATTTGTACACCAAATATGATGATCTTTTTACAAAATATCATTTGATATGAAACGTTTCGTCCGCTCGGGAAACTTATCCACTCAGAAAACTTAATAGGTTATGTTAGGTTCTCTTGTGACCCTGCTCCCAAAAATAGGAGCCCTGCGAAGCAGCAGGGCTCCGTCAACTTAGCTTAGTGGTGCAATTAGTATTTTTGGTGGAAAATTAGTATTTTTGACTAACAGTTAAATACAACCCTTATTCATTTAACACCCTGGACGTCAAATGATACATAGTGTCAAACTTGTAACGAAATTTTATTGTGGCTAAGCGTATGCTGAGACTCGGGTGACGCCACGCAGGGTAGATCCGATTATTTAATACCTGAACATACTGACAGCTGCGTATGCTGCGGCTCAGGTTCAATGTGGACATGCGTCTGTTCTGCTCTGGCAGAAGCTGACTACCTGTATCTGCATCAACTGCACTGAGTTACAAAGTCATACGCATATCTACGTAAAAGCATACGCTTAGCCTCAAACGTCCATATCTGTAATCATTTGCAAGTTTTACAGGTATTTAGATACATACGAGTATACGGACGTGGCAATATCGTAAAAGTTACAAACTTTTAATCATTTGACATCTTGGACGTCAAATGAATATTTTGAAACTTCTAAGACATTATAACGTCCGTATATTTATTTATTTATTTATTTAGGAAAGCTTACAGACTAATAACAACACATTTAATTAAATAAAAAAGAAGTTGCTAATTACAAGCTACCACATATAAATGCAATGTAACAAAGATTAATTACATCAGTTACTGTTGTAAGTATACCTACTTGTTCAATCATACAATAAATACAATGTTGCAGCCATGTTCCGCCATAAAAAAGTAACTAAAAATGAGATTCATAATACACAAGTTAGTATAATTATATATTATTATAACAAAAAAAGTCAAGAAAATAATAATGAAAAGGTGCACAGGAAAAAAACTGCAATCTAGGCTATATATGCCGATCGCTGCTAAAGAAGTCACAATTTATAGGTTTTTTTTTTTTTGGTCAAGTTAGTGCAGAATATATCCAAATATAATTTCCGTGACATTTGATTAAATGATTCGGCGCAACGTAAAAGAAAAGAGTTCCGTCTGTATTTCGTTGTAGCAAAGGGAACGTGTAAGATCGGACGTTGTCGAAAAACTAATTGATTCATTCCAAGCTTGATGTTACCCATCAACTCAAGGCAATCAATCGTGTCATTGGCTATGTTTATAATGGTTCTTCTGAGTTCGAGAAGTAAAATATGATACCGTTTACAACGCTCGTCATAGTCAATAGAATATTGATTCGCTTTAAAATCTAAGTATCGCAAAAACTTTCTTTATACACCTTCAATGCATGATATATATACCTGGTATTGAGGGTTCCATACCTGTGACGCATATGCTAGATTGCTACGTACGTACATAGGCACAGTACAAAACGTTTACTGTCTTAAGAGACCGAAAACATGAAGACATTCTTATCACAAAACCAAGTGCCTTCGACGCCGTGTTCGTAATGTGATTGATGTGCATATCGAATAAAAGCTTTGAGTCCATGATAACACCAAGGTCTTTAACGTAGTCAACTTTCCTAATAAACTTATCATGAAGTTTGTAACCCGATCCTATGGTAAGTTTTTGACGACTTAATGTTATGTAACAACACTTTGCGATATTTAAATGTAGTTTGTTAAGTGTGCAACTGTGCAGTATGCTACAAATTTATCAAGGTCGTTTTGGAGTTTCCCTACATCCGATGCATCGTTAATAATTTTGTGAATGTTCATGTCATCCGCGTATACATAGAAGTATATAAGAATTTAGGAAACAAGAATTTATATCTCCAGTGAATAGAGTAAACAATAGTGGGGTCAAAAGCGAACCTTGAGGAATTCCAGATGGGATTGAACACCAACCGAGAATTGAGAATTGAGAGCGATTTTCAATGTACGAGCTGAACCAGTGGTACAAATTACCATGTATGCCGGCAGCAAAAAAAAACTGTAACAGTATTTTGTGGTCAATTCGGTCAAAACATTTTTGTTAATCTGTATAGATCACTACACACACAATCTACCTAACTAACCTTTAGATATAAAATCATGAGATAGGATTAGATTTGATGTAGTGGATCGGCCGCATAAGAACCCATGTTGCTCAGCACCAAATGATAATATAAATAATACGTTCTAGTACTTTAGAAAACAAACATAACTTTGAGATTGGACGATAATTCTCTACATTAGATTTATCACCTTTTTTAAATACTGGTGTAATGAACGCCGATTTTCATTTTAATGGAACTAAACCTTCTGTTACCGACCTATTATAAAAAGTATGCAGAGCGGTAAAACCAAACTATCGACTAAACTTGTTATAAATAATGGAGGGATGTAATCTGCCCCACCAGATTTAGTAAGATCCAAACCTTTTAAATATTTCATAACCTTTCCAGGAGAAAAATGTATTGTACTGATGTAATTTGTGCTTCTGCTGTTACCATTTAAAGTACTATACTCAAGTAGACAAGGCATATTGTCTACTTCTGGCTCCTGAAAAGTTGATCTAAAATATATTGCGAATTAATTACTAATTTCTTTACCCATATTAGCTGATACATTCTTATTATATAGTAATAGTACAGTGTACTAGGCAGTGAGGAGGTATTTTTTCTACTTTTAATAAAAGACCATAAGGCCCTCGGGTTATTTAGGTTTGTATATTCTACGTTAGTAATGTATTCGTCAAAACAAGTTTGTTCTAAGTCCACAGCTCGCCGGCGTAATGAAGATACCGTTAGATAGTCACTCATGTTACCATACAATTTAAACCTCCGGTGGTACTTTGACATTTTTTTTACCACTTTTATAAGGCCTGAACTATACCAACGCGGATGAGAAGTTTGCCTGATAGATTTCATAGGTATAAATTTATCTCTGAGAGAATATAATCTGTCGTAAAAATGTTTAACTGACTGTTCCAACGGCTCAGTGCATAACAATAAATGTCAGTCTGTTTTATTAAGAGACAAGATATTTTGAAGTTATTTTGTCTGCAAACCGATGAATTTCTACAAAACCTACCTCCACAATCAAAGGTTTATGGTGCGGGTCTACGGGGATAAACAACGGGTCATCGCACTCCGCAACGCTTAAGAAGTCAGAGATTAAGTTAATCACAACTCACCGATTGTAAAATATTATTTCGTTTTTTTTGTAGTTTGACCCATGTACCTAACAGTTTTGGTGTAAAATTAGGAACAAAATCACATTCATCTTTGGGGTAATGATCATACATAGAAATATTCGCAATAAAGGCACCAAAACATGGAAAGTTCAAGAAAATAAATCAAATTTTCAGGTTCATTAATGTCAGCAACAATATGCGACGGTCGATGGTGAAAATAAATAGTAATGTTATTAAAATTGATGCAGTTGGATCTTAAAATAAAATGGGTTTCATCTCAAGGCTATCTAAGGTTGTTAGTCAAAATATGATAAAATAAACTTTTGTTTAAAAACGTGTCGACATAAATAACCTCCATTTTAGAATCAAATCAAAATTTAATATCACAATGTCAGCAATAGTTACGAATTGACGAGCTCTCTATTAAGCTGAACTATTTTATATATCACAATAGTGACGAATACACTCCAGACGTGAATTGATTTGATGAAAACAATAATTTAGGGGTTTTCCAAGGCAGCGGCACAATACCATATATATATATGCATTATTGCGTGTTGAATAAAGTTATTAAGTATTTTTTTTATAAATTAACTCCCTTGAAGTTCCAGTAGAGGCAACGAAGAATTGAGACCTATGAATATAAAATAAGATGCGTGTGATATAAAAACATGAGAAATACGGCTTAGTAAGGTAAAAACATGAATTTTACAAAATACAGATCTTATATACGGGTATACGTAATCCTTAGGTATTCTGTTTCTTTTCACTTCGATTGTTTTTCCAGACATTTCGCTTAAAAAGGCAGACGCTACATCACATATCAACTGAAAACGTGTAAATACTTACTCACAAATAGTGAATAAAATAACCGATAAATAGAATCCTGCAAATTCAGATCTATTGTGTGCACGAAGTGGCAACGTAGCATTGAGAGCTTTCGTTGGACGTCACATACGGCTAGCAATGAACGTATAGAATAAAGACGAAAGCGCCACTAGTTTTTGCGACGAAAATCAACGGAACTACGAAAATATTCTGTGCAGCAAGATTGGAAGAAAAATGACGTCCAATTTATTTTTCATATTTTGACTTTTCTAGTATCAGGGGGACATTTTGCAAGCATTGCACGTAGTCTCCTATTTGACGTCCGATATACGGACGACTCAAGCAGGTGGACGCCACATTAGATGCAAAAATGGCCATAGTGGACGTACAATAGATTACGGGATATATATATATATATATATATATATATATATATATATATATATATATATATATATATATATATATATATATATATATATTCATCCCCATGTTGATATTGCGTCCTACATGGCGGTTTTTACCGATGATGTTGCGTCCGACTGACTTGTTGCGTCCTGTATACGGACGCAAGATTGACCTTCTCTCAAATTCAGCCAGGAGCCATCAAAAGATCAGTACAATGCATGGGTGAAATATTGGCATGGACGTAGTTTTGTCACGAGAGTGAATTTCGGCGTATTTTTTAGTTCCGCAGTGAGCCGCACG
This sequence comes from Euclidia mi, assembly GCA_944739405.2. Lineage (NCBI taxonomy): Eukaryota > Metazoa > Arthropoda > Insecta > Lepidoptera > Erebidae > Euclidia > Euclidia mi. Next base: position 6,763,950 of record OX123191.2, on the reverse strand, counting down.
AATTTTAGAGGCCGCTACTGAGAGATGTATATTAATGGCGTATATTCATTATTTTGGTTATATACATCATGCCGATAATATTGCTTCCGTAATTCTTATTCAGTATAATAAAAGTTTTTATCGATTCTAATTAGCGATTTAATTGCGTCCAACAAAACGGCGCAAATACGGAGATGGCTAGTGTGAGGGGACGGAGTTAGCACGCGGGTTGCAACCTGTTAGAGGCCCGCAGCGTAATTTTGTTTACACCGTTTTGACTAGCCAGCCGGGGCGGATGCAAAAACACTTGTGGTGTGAAGTGGACTGTGGAAGTCACAGACCACCCCCACAATTGATAGGTAATAGGTAAATGAGTATTTTAAGTAAATAACTTATTAAGTAAATACCTTGTAATCAAATTGTAAGCTGAGAGTAAATATTATATTTCTTGAAAATATACCAAGAAATGTAGAGTATGTTTTGTTTACGTAACTCGTACTTCCTTCAATAAAACAATATTTTGCTGAATTAGGTAAAGCTATAAACAAAAGCTTTACATATAATTGACAATAATAAACATAACTATCAAACGACGTATTCCTGAAAGGGTGCATTTGTAAGAAAACCTACTTTTTACCTCAACATTTTTTACGCATATTTTACGGTTTTATTTAGCTTGACCAGTTTATTTGTTTGTTTGGGTCAAATTTACAACAAAAATATGTCTAGTGTTGTTGATTGACTTGATTGAATCGTGAAAAAAATTGTAATTTTATGATTATGGTCTTAATATTGTACTTAATAACTCGGCAAAAATAAAGCTTGATGGTATTACCGATACAATTCCTTTCTTCTTGATGCTTCCTTCAAATGTTATTCTTAAGTTTTTCTTCGATTGTCTTCTTAACTTGTCTCGGTTATTTTAGGAAAAAAGTTTTGCTTTTTAATTTTAATTGATTCATTTATCATCTCGCGTTAATCATGCCACCATTACGACAGTATACACATGGATACAATTACGGCAACCAGAGCCATTACTATGATTCAAGAAGGCCGTTCTCATCGTAACGTGGGTTTGCAGTTGGGATTTTCTTGAAGAGCTATCCAAAATGTATGGCATCGCTTCCAAGAGACCGGCAGTGCTGCCAGGAGACCCAGTTCAAGTAGAGTTCGTGTAACAACGGTGCACGAGGATCGGTACATCCAACTAAGTGCTCGTCGTGATCGTACAGTTACGGGCCGTAAGTTACAACACCGCCTACGGCTGACAACGGGTACCCGTGTCAGTGATCAAACTATACGTAATCGATTGCACGAAGACCAGCAAATGTCAAGACGACAAGTTGTTCTAATTCCTCTGACCAGGGTTCAACGTGCAAACCGTTTAAGATTCTCCCGTCAGTATTAGAACTGGGGGATTAATCAGTGGGGCAAAGTGCTTTTTACAGACGAATGCAAAGTAATTTTTTTAATGATGATCGGCGTGTTAGGGTGTGGAGACCACGCGGCGAGCGGTTTACGGAGTCCAGCATCCACGAAGTTGACCGTTTTGGTGGTCCCAACGTAATGGTTTGGGGTGGGATTAGTTTACACGGTAAAACCAAGCTCCATTTTACCATTTTAAATGCGGGTACCCTTAACTGCAGAACGTTACATCGAGGATGTCATCAGGCCTCAAGTGATCCTATTTGCACAGCGAGTGGGGCCTGGATTCATCCTGAAGCAAGACAATACCCGTGCACACACAGCTCGATCGACCCAAACTGTCCTAGAAGGGTCTCATATTGACTGTTAGCTGGCCATGGTAATACCTTACCATGGCCAGCTAACAGACCGGATTTAATTCCAATCGAGCAATTGTGGGACCAATTGAAACGAAGGGTTAGAGTGAATGAGCAAGGGGTCTAAAATCAACAGCAGCTGATAGACGCTTTAAGACGTGCCTGGGAGGAGATTCCAGATGAAAAAGTGAGGAATTTGTTCCAGAGTATGCACACTATTGCTAAGAGAGGAGGACATACTCGTTACTAAAAAGAAGAAACAAAAGTGACAAGAACAGTATTTTGTATTTTTTCCTTGATTTCTTTTGTTCATGTTTTTCATTCAATATGGCCAATTTCATTATGGACTTAAAAAAAATCCTGATCACTATTTAAACAATTGTTAGCCTATATTATAACCAACAACATTATGTTGTAGTTACATAAGTTAAACAATTGTCTTTATTGTTTTCATGGTACAGCAAAAAATCTTAGTGGCCCTTATTTTGTTTTGAGTAGTGTATATATATATATATATATTTAATTATTGTTATTTTTTCAAAAACAGCTCAGCTGATTTCGATAAAATTTGAAAGGGACCAACATTGAAGTATGACCTATGAAAAAAAGAACCATTTAAAACGGTTTCTTATTGGTGGAGTAATCCGCGAAATAAATATACAAAAAAACATACAGTCGATTTGATAACCTCCTTCTTCAAATGGATTATAAATCAAATAATTTTGACTTGCAATATAATTCTTAAACTACTAGTACGATTTAAATGACATTTGGAAATGTACCTCGTCATACGATATTCTCTTAGTTAGGTATTAAACATTCAGAGGTCTAGGTTATCCATATGGGCTAAATTGCACCTGGAACCCGACATCCTAAGATCGGCGATAGTAACGGCCATTGGATCGTTAAAAACTAACAAAGCGCCAGGTCTGGATCAAATTACAGCTAAAGTGTTGAAGGCTCTGGGTGAAAAAGGTGTTGACACACTGCACAACATCTGCAACCACGTATAGTGGCACGGCAAGTGGCCCAAGGCCCATAAAAAAGGTTCGACCAAAAAATTTGATAATTATCGCACCCTCGCTTTAATTTGTCACGCGAGCAAAGTCCTGTTAGACATCATAAACAACCGGGTCCGGTATTATCTTGACTGGCAGATCCGCAAGAACAGGCCGGTTTTGTCAAGGGAAAAGGCACGCATGTACAAATATTAAACGTCAGGTAAATTGTGGAAAAATGCTACGAGTTCGACACACCTGTCATAATGTGCTTCGTCGACTATAGTAAGGCATTTGACTGTGTCAACTGGGACTGTCTATTTTTATTTATTTGATTTAGGTCAAATACTATAAACATCTTACGATCTAGACTAACAGTTACATCCAATTATAAGAAAACACCACTTACACTTACAATAACAAACATAAGTAAGTATTACTATTAACAAGTTATAAAAAGTACGGATTACAGTTCAGGTTTTTTTTTTACTTAGCATATATACCTTTTCCTGATACAAAAATTCGCTAAGCATACAGAAATACATTTATGAGAAAGTATTACATTTTATAGTTTTGCGATATTTAGTAAGAGAATCAGCAAATATATCAACATCGTGATTGCAGAGGTTAAGTAGCTTGCACATGCGAGGGACAGGAGAGGTAGAGCCTGAAACAGTTTTTCTGGGTGGCGGATAAAGGAGACTGATCTATACTCTAGGATATTTGTATGGCACTCTAAAATTTATTCTATGAAGGAGTTGTGTACAGTCAATTTTGTTGCGGACAAGTTTATATAAGAAAACCAGGTCTAAATATTTTCTTCTCTTTTCAAGTGTTTCCATTCTGTATTTTTTAAGTTTATCTTGATAAGAAACCATTCTTGGGAAACGCAGGGGCGACAAGTGCCACAGAAATCTTTTTTGAATTCTTTAAAATATGAACGGCATAAAGCGGTCGCCAAACTACACTACAGTATTCTAAATGACTTCTCACAAAACTATTGTATAACACAAATGTTGTATGAGGCTTGCGAAAATCCTTTCCATTTCTTACAATAAAGCCCAGAGATCTAGATGCTTTCCTAATGATCATTTCCAAATGAGGTACAAAGATTAACTTTTTGTCTAACAAAACGCCTAAATCTCTAACACAATCACATTCATTTAATGTTAATGTTATTTGGTCAATCTCACGAGTAAACTTCATAAACTGACATTTATTTGGATTCAATTGCATACCATTGTTATGATACCATATAGACAACGAATCCAGATCTTTCTGAAGAAGTAGGGCCTCATTAAATGATTTTACAGGCTTAAAGATTTTAAGGTCATATGCGAATAGCAGGGCAGGGGTGAAAGCAGTCCGGCAGATCACTGATAAACATATTAAATAATAATGACCCTAAGTGTGATCCTTGATGCACTCCTGAAGTAATGGAGCGTGTGGATGATTTGAAGCCATTCAATACAACCTTGGAGTCACGATAGCTTAAGTATGATTTTATCCACTTGTAGATTGGTCCACCAAATCCGTACATACATAATTTTTCTATGGAGGGTCTTATCAGAACCGGGTGTACCTCATCACTTAATTGCATTTCTGCAATCTTTATATCACAAGAACCAAAGTGTGGTGAGGATTGACGGTACAAAATCTAAACCATTCAATTTTGAAAAAGGAGTTCGACATGGCTGCGTCCTTTCACCCATCCCATTCAATAGAAACGGTGAATATATAGTGAGGCGTACTTGCGATAGCTGGGAGGGAGGCATCACCGTTGGTGGACGCAAAATCTGTAATTTGCGTTATGCAGACAACACCGCCTTGCTAGCGTCAGATGACGCCGAGATGATCACCTTACTGGATAGGATGGAGCGCATCAGCAGTGAACTAGGTCTCTCTATAAACAGGTCCAAAACGAAGATTATGGTCATAGATCGCACAGGCAAGCTTGAGCCCACTGGGTCACTCAATTTAGAGACGGTTAACAGCTTTATATAACTCTGTTCAAGCATTAGTAAAAATGGTTCTTGTGAATCTGAGGTGCGAAGAAGGATCGGGATGGCAAAAGGAGCCATGGCACTGCTGTCAAAGATATGTCAAGAATATCTCTCTGAAAACCAAGATCAATCTTGTATGCACTCTGGTGTTCTCCATATTCTTGTATGGCGCAGAGACATGGACCTTGAAGAAAGATGACCGTGATCGCACTGATGCTTTCGAGATGTGGTGCTGGAGGAAGATGCTGGACATCCCCTGGACAGCACACCGCACCAACGTATCGATCATACAGGAGCTCAAGATCCAAACGAGGCTTTCCACCATCTGCCTGCGCAGAGTTCCAAAGTACTTCAGGCACATTGCGAGGAAAGACAGTGATAACTTGGAAAAGTTAATAATCACTGGCAAAGTGGAAGTAAAAAGACCGAGAGGCAAAAGCCCGATACGTTGGATCGACCAGATGCGCACGACTCTTCGGTATCGTGTACCGTGGTGTTAAGAGTCGTGCGGATCGCTCTCCACGCTACAACCTCGATAACATATTTGCTTAACATCAGGCAGTACGTAGTACATCGATATGGTTAGAACAAAAATGCCAACTCAATTATGACTGTAATAAGGTTTTTTTATTCTGGATAACGCTCGTATTTAATCAGGGTGCACGGCATTGAACCCAAAAAAGTCGAGCAAAAAAGCTCAGGCGTTAGTTTTACTTTAACCGAAGCCATTCAGGCCATTTTCAAGTCTCTGTAACTTCGTTCTGGATAAAGCTGAACATTGCATTATCAAGAGAAAATCTTTATAATAATAGTAGATTGTATGACAAGGGAGCAAAATGGTATTTTTACGACGAGAGCGCTACTTTGAAACACGAGCGAAGCGAAGGATTCTAGAATATGATTCCAAGCGTAGCGAGGGATTCTAACGTAGAATCCTGAGCGCAGCGAGGGGTTCAATATACATTGCCCGAGGGAAAAATAATTTGCTCTCGAGTCATATACTCTACTTTCTATCCCCTTTCTATGACAGAATAAATAAGAGACGGTGTTATGTAATTAATGAATGTATTTAATAAAATCAGACGTGTAAATATAAGTTAAAACAATTACAAATTTATATTTTCCTCTTTCACAACTCGACTCTTTCAGAACTCATTATTTTTGCAAAATTCAATAAAGTATGTACCTACTGATTACGAGAACAGAGTTGTTATTCGCGCGCTGTTTTTTTGCTAGCGCGGGTCACGCCCGTGCAGCCAACACGTACCAGACAGTTATTTATACAATTTACGTTCGATTTCTATAAATGATATACGTTCCAAATTCAAATCACTTTTCCGCCCGCTAAAAAGTGCTTAACAGAAAAGAGCTATTTTGCTCCAACTAAAAGAGGAACAAAGCGACACTTTTCGAATAGAAGGGATGAAAAATATAATACAGAGTTTCATCCCAATCGAACTAGTACTTCCAAATTATTGATTATCACACTCACTCAACGGTCTTCATAAAATAATTTTGGTCTAGTTTTCATATTTTAGAATCTACACAAATAAGTTTGTGAACCTTTGTAGTACGTGGATTAGGTATTAATTACTCCACCAAGATAACTTTGCGGTTTAGAATTCGGAATTCAGTTTATGTCCCTACTAGATTCAAATATTTTTGGCTATCTAGAAGTACTCGTAGGGTAGGATCAGGGTAGGGATCGGGCAGGCACCGGGAAGGGACCGACGAGGAGCACGGGTGGAGGTGCATAAGTCGGGGCCCGGGGGGTGTGGTTTCACGGGTGGAGGGCATATGTTGGGGTTTACAGGTGAGGACACGGGTGGGGGTTCACGGGTGAGGACAAGGGTGGGGGTTCACTGGTGAGGGCACAGGGGGGTTCACGGGTGGAGTACATAAGTGGGGATGCAGGTGCGAACTCATGGGTGGGAGTACGGGTGGGGGTTCACGGGTGTAGGCACGGGTGGGGGTTCACGGATGAGGGCAAGGGTAGGGGTTCACGGATGAGGCCAAGGGTGGGGGTTCACTGGTGAGGGCACGGGTGGAGGTTTACGGGTGAGGGCGACTGAGGGTGACTCAGAAGACACGATCCGCAATCGGATGCAAGCAGCCATCAGGATCATGGAGGAATAGTGCAACCAACATGAACTGACGGTTAACCCCAACAAAACGGAGCTAGTACTTTTCACCAACAAAAGGAAAACCCATATGTGCAAAACACCAAAACTCTTTGGAACGGAGCTTACCCTATCGAATGAAGTCAAGTAATACGAAAGAAGGCGTAATACTTGACCATAAGCTAAACTGGGGTAAGCACATCAGCACTAAAACAACAAAAGCATGCACAATCTTCTGGCAATGTCGGAGAATCATAGGTAAGAAATGGGGTCTCAAACCATCTATCACCCTGTGGATCTACACTGCCATTATACGCCCCATGCTTACACATGGTGCAGTAGTGTGGTGGCCACGCACACAACTAAGCTCAATCACAAAAAAGCTACAGAGCCTTCAACGCCTAGCCTGCTTGGCCACAACAGGCTGCATGAAGACCACCCCAACAGCCGCCTTGGAGATACTGGACCTAAGACCGCTGCACCTAATGATCCAGCAGGAAGCTGGCGCTGCAGCAATCCGTCTAGACAAGCTCGGGCGGGCTGTGGAGAAAGGATGATCGAATAACCCACGCACGCCTAAAAGGGACCTTAACCAAAGAGATCCCGATGCTAGAGGCCGCTTGCGATCTCATCCCTAAAACCTTTGTCTTTGACAAATAATATCGCATCCAATTACAGGAGGAACACAAAGACAACTCTGATATACACGAAGTGAGAATATACACAGACGGCTCAAAAACGAAGCATGGGACAGGTGCGGGCGTATTCTCCCATGACTTAAATATCAACATCTCAACATTCCTTGGCACTCTTAACACCATATTCCACGCCGAGTGTGTTGGGATAACAAGAGCCGCAACAGCAATCGCGTCTAGGAACGTAAGTGACCTGTCTATACGCATTATCACGGACAGTGTATCTGTACTACAAGCTCTCGGCAGCAACTGCTTTAACAGCGGCCTCATCATGGAACCTAGAGCTGCAAAAGATTGCAGAGAAGAATCGGGTTACGCTGCAGTGGATTAAAGGCCACAGCAACTCCACAGGCAATGACGCCGCAGACCAACTGGCACGGCAAGGATCGGACACAATGATAATGGGACCCGAGCCGATTGTACCGATATCGGCAAGCCAACTCAAAACGTGGCTACGCGAGAGAACCGCACATGAACATAAAAAACAGTGGGCAGACATAAAAGAATGCAGACAAACAAAAGATGCTATCCCCCGCTTGAACAAGCGACTCTCGCACAAGCTGCTGCATTCTAATAGAAAAACTCTTAAGCATCTGACAGGCATAATAACCGGCCACTGTCCACTCAACAAGCACCTATTCAACATAGGCGTTACGGACAGCCCACTGTGCAAAGGCTGCATGGAAACCGAAGAAACACCCGCTCACGTCATTCTGCACTGCACAAGTGTGAGCGATCAACGGGCAAAGCTGCTGAACAACTCCAGAACCATGTGTGAGGTTTTGAAAGACATCAGCCAACTAATGGCTTTCTGGAAGGAGCTAAGGTGGTATGAGTAGTCGGCGTCAATCAAGTCGCCACTTACGCACAATGGCCCAAATAAGTGGCTAAGTGCGGCAAACCCACGACCAACTAAACAACTAAACTAACGGGTGAGGGCACGGGTGGGGATTCACGTGTGTGGGCACTTTTGGGGGCACGGATGGGGTACGGATGGAGGTTCACGGATGGGAGTCACGGTGGGGTGCAGGGTAGAATAACGCCCCATGAGGAGAGATGTTTCATAAAGACCATCACTAGCAAAAAGAAGTGAGATTTCAACAAAAACATTACATGTAAAAAGAACAACAACTTGAGCAACAGTGCTTCAGTATATAGTTGTGAGATCAAATATGGCAACTAATGGTAGGTACCATTCGAAACGGTCATGACGGCTGGAACACGAGAGTGTACGGTATCGATAAATATATCAGTTTAGGAGGAAGCAGCATTCTCAACACAATATATGGACTATATACAGAAAAAATATTCGGTATCAATATAACCTCTAATGTAGAAGGAAGTCATTTAATTATTGGAATGCTTATATTAAATACAGGAAATATACGGATCCGATATAAACTTAAATTTAGATGGATGTAGGATAATCTGTAATACACATAGAACATATTCAGAAATATACAGGGCATCACATTATTTCCATCATGAACGGACGCCAGAAACCAGCGAGAATTATTTGAAATTGAATATCTTCATTTTGTGTTTAATCAAAATTTCTTGATGATAATGGAATTCACATGACAAAAGTGTAACTATATTCGCACAATTAACAATTGAAATCTCATTGATAGTGGTGGACGCCACAAGGTTCGACTTTGAAATGACGCAAGAAGTCTTCCGCGATTTAAATATATATATATATATTACAAATATCTATTTATAATATATTTACTTGGTACGCCTACAACCACCATTATTATCCTCTGCAAACCATATCCATCCAAAGGTTGCCTGGCAGAGATCGCTTTTAGCGATAAGGCCGCCCACTGTACTTTTCTTATAGTCTAAGTTTATGTTATGTAATAATTTAATAGGTGTACAGTAAAGTATATAATAAATAAATAAATAAATAAATAAATATCCCAGCTGAAGGCACAATTGACGGAACTCCACATTGAACACATGGACATCTTGGACCAACGAGATAGACTACAGGAGGAAGTTAGGTCCTACAGTAGCTGTGATGAAACCTACCTTAGACAACTCAGTCGAATTATGGAGTTGGAGGCGAGTCTGAATGAAGCCCAAACAACAATTTTATCACAAGAGGAATCAATTCAGACACTCAACGCCACAGCAAACAAAAACCTGTTTTCAGAGGTAATGAGCGGTAATGCTAGTGTTATTAAGACTGTAAAATGTAAGTGCAACTGTAAATCTAAATTGATAACCAAAAGGAAATTTAGGCAATTATCAAAATTAAATAAATTGATAAAGCGACTTGAATCCAGTCACAAGGGGTCAAATAAAGTAAATAAATTATCACAAATTAACCATGACTTGGTTAAGGAACAGGAGTCATTGATGTCGAAGCTTGAGGCTAGCAATGAACAATTACTCAGTAGTAGATTATTATATGATCAGCACACTCAGGAGCTACAAACACACATATCAAAACTGACTGCACAGCTCGACAAAATGGAAATAACACACCAGAAAGAAACTCAAGAATAAATATTAAAATATGATGAGATTTCTAGAGTTGGTAGAGAGAATCTAGAACAACTACTCTCTATAGCCAACAAAAAATGTTGCTTAAATTGTTCAAAAGTAAATAATGATTTAGAAAGTAGTCTAGTACTAGAACAACCTCACAAAATATACAATGACTCCGGTTCTGATGCCTTGTTACAAACAAATCAAATATGTTCACTTGACACTCATAGTAATAACACTGTATTGATGTTTTCTGACCAATTGGGAGTGGGTTTGGGTAGCTTAATAGATAGTTACACTAACCGTCCATTACAAAACTTTTGTTATCCAGGAGAAAGAATGTCTTCATTAGTTAATAAGTTAAAACATGCAGAATTAAACAAACATTCTACAGTTATTATTATGTATGGTGATAGCTTACTAGTTACTAGGAAAGATATACTAGCATTATCGGATATAATGACTGATAGAAGTTCTAAAGTGGGGTGCAATTTTATAGTCTGTGCATTTCCTTATTCTAAGACCTTATCTGATAAAGAAAATAACCAGATAAGTAAATTAAATCTATTATTATATAATAGTACATATCGTCATAATGACAAAATTTTATTCTTTGACACTAATACTTTTATTAAAAATAATTTTATTTTAACAAAAGATACTATGTATCTTTCTCGCTCTTTTAAACGACAACTTGCTACATTATTAGCATTTAATTTATACAGTGACCCAAGTACTGTTAGATTACATGACAATTCCATTATTGACATTCATAATAATAATAATTTAAATTAAATTCTGAGACAATAGAGAACACCTCTAGCTATAATAAGATTACTCGTAACTCATTGACTAATACACTTAAACATAATAATAACAAAAAATTGATTAAATTAGTACATCAGAATATTAGAAGTATGATTAATAAAGATTTAGAAATGGAATTGTTTATGAACTGTAATGCTGTTGATATATTTTGCATCACTGAACATTGGCTAAAAAGCAACCAGTTCATGTTCAATTTCAGTAATCATATAGTAGGAAGCTCGTTTAGCCGGCAGCAAGCAGTACATGGTGGCTCGATGATTTTAATTAATAAGCAACTTAAATTTAAGGAGCGTCATGATATTGTAAGTCTGTCTGTTGAGCGAACTATTGAGGTGGCCTGTGTGGAACTGAGGAGATTTATTGTAATAAGTGTATACAGGCCTCCTTCAGCATTGTATGATAGCTTCGAGCGTATTATGGATGAGATATTAAACAAAGTTGCAAAAATAAATAAAAATGTTGTTGTGTGTGGTGACTTTAATGTAAATTTATTGGAGGATAGTAGTCTTAGTACAAAATTGAAAGCGCTGTTTCTATCATATAATCTGAAGAACTTATTCTTAGAGCCCACAAGAGTTACTTCTTCTACATCTACTTGCCTAGATAATATATTTACAGATATCATAGTAAGAGACAAGCAAATTATTAGACAGTTAGACTCAGACCATTGTGGACAGCAGATCTCCTTTAATGATAACAGTAAGAATGTTTCTAGGCAAAATATAGTTGTAATACCTAAAACTGCAACTCGTTTTGCTAGGTTTCAAAGTAAACTAATGACTAGCTGGTCACTGTTAGATGATGAAGGTGACCCTAATTTGTTATATAATAGCTTTTTCAAAGCGTTTTGTACAGACTTTAATTCGGTTTTCACACCTAGAACGATTACAGTTGGAGGTAATGCAACCTTCTGTGAATGGGCAACAACTGGGCTTCACAAAAGTAGAATGAGATTGTATGAGCTATATGACGAGAGAAACTTTAATTTAAGTGAACAATTTCAGGATTATGTTAGAAACTATGCTAGGATATTTCGGAAACTTTGCAAGAAAGCTAAGTCTCTTTACCTGAGTTCAAGGATTAGGAGTAGTGACGATAAAATGAAAATGACATGGAATATAATAAACAGCGAGACTGGGAAAGTTAAAAGTAAAAGTTCAAAATTTAGTTTGAACATTGATAACGACACTATTACATCAGACTCAAAAGTTGCATCGGCGTTTGAAAGTTTTTTTACTGATATCCCCGTTATTACTACTAGATCTTTGGACTCATCAACCAATGCAGCGGAATCTCTTTTAAAAGAAAATATGAGTACAACCTATAGTAATTTCTCATTTCAGTATATAAATTCAAATGATGTTATAAAAGCTTTTAATACTATAAATTTAAAGAAGACTGCAGACTTGTGGGGAAATTCCGTTACTATTACCAAGTCCATTATTGCTTTAGCTGCTAACAGATTAGCTTTAATATTTAATAAGTGTATTGACTGTGGTGTATTTCCTGATCTTATGAAAGATAGCAAGGTAATACCTTTGTACAAAGCAGGTAGCACATCAGACCCCACCAACTATAGGCCAATTTCTGTGCTGCCCACATTTAGCAAAATTTTCGAGAAATTGATACTAGACCAACTGCAGAGTTATTTTAATAACAACGAGCTTCTACACTATAAACAATTTGGTTTTACAAAGGGGCGCTCCACGACCGATGCCGGTGTTGAGCTTGTAAAACATATCTTTGATGCCTGGGAGGATTCACATGATGCTTTAGGTGTCTTCTGTGATTTGTCCAAGGCCTTTGATTGTGTAGAACATGATACATTGATCAGGAAATTACATCACTATGGTTTAAGTAGTTCTGCTCTGCATCTTCTTACTTCATATTTGAGTAATAGGATTCAGAGAGTTGATGTCAATGGGACGCGTTCGCATGGGTCTGTTGTCAAAATGGGCGTCCCACAGGGTTCAATCCTCGGTCCTTTTTTATTTTTAGTTTATATTAATGACTTACCACACCTCGTCAATGACAAGCACGCGATAGTACTGTTTGCTGATGATACCTCACTTTTATTTAAATTAAAACGACAGCAAATTGATATGGACGATGTAAACATTGCTATCTCAAAGGTGGTTCGCTGGTTTGAGGTTAACAACCTGCTTTTAAATAGACTAAAAACTAAATGTATTCGATTTTTGATGCCTAACGTCAAACAAGTGAACACCTCAGTAAAGGTTAAGGATGATGTGTTGGATCTTGTGGATAACACCAAATTTTTAGGCATTGCACTAGATTCTAAGCTGCAATGGGGACCACATATCAGTAAATTGTCGAATAGACTCAGCTCTGCAGCATACGCAGTCAGGAAAATTCGCCAGTTAACTGACATTGACACTGCCAGGCTTGTATATCATAGCTATTTTCATAGTATAATGTCATACGGTATTCTCCTGTGGGGAAATGCTGCCGACATTCAGACTATCTTTGTTCTGCAGAAAAGAGCTATTCGAGCAATTTATAATTTGGATTATGGGGCTTCGTTAAGGAATAAATTCAAGGAAATAAACATTTTAACAGTTGCAAGCCAGTACATTTATTCCAACCTAATATATTTATTCCAAAACAAGGCTTCATACTCAAAGAAAAGTGATATCCACAATTTGAATACTAGAAATAAGAGTAAGCTAGTAGTGCCGGCTACCCGGCTAGAGAAAATAAAAAAATCTTTTCAAGGCCAATGTGTGCGCTTTTACAATAAAGTGCCAAGCAATATTCAAAATTTAAGTTATAATAAATTCAAAAAGATTATAAAACGTAAACTTTGTCAAAAAGGGTACTATTCAGTGCTAGATTATATTGAAGATAAAAATGCTTAGGATTAATTTGCTCGGTCCCACAGGCTACTTATGTTTTGAGTGTGAGTTATTGTGTCTATATTATGCTAGTAAGTACTTTTATATTATTATAAAAAAGCCTTATTAATTGACAACAACATTATAGACACACCAGCTCATATACTTATGAAAAATTCAATGTAGTTACTAAGTTTTTAAATTGTATAGAATCAAGACGTAGAAAAGAGTGGCCCGGAGTTTCTTGCCTGATTCTTCTCACGAGGCTCTACTTTCTGAACAGGCATTTTTTTTCAATGCTCAACTATGTTAATATGCATTTAAAGTTATTTTTTATTTTTTTTATTTGTAGTTATGACTTTCTGACGTGTCCAAAAAATTTAAACATTTTTATGGAAATAAACATATTTGAGTTTGAGTTTGAGTTTGAGTTTGAGTTTGAATGCACGCTTAATATATTTACAATAATAGTGAACAAATAATTATTACCTACAGGCTGCATGTGTATGCTGCATGTATATATAAGCATGTAGTGTGGTGGTAGAATCTTTAATTTCGATAAATCAGTGCGGAGAGTGAAATATTCGCCACTGCATGGTGGACGTCACTAATTTATCGAAGTTACCTGCGTGATTAATTGGTTACCTTGATCTGAAATTTGGAGACAACATTAAATAGTCTTGCCTCTCTGTCATGAAAATCTATGATTACGTGGTGCATATTTATTTTCAGCCATATATATATACATGTAATATAAAAGGCATGTAGGTGTAAGTTAAATTAATATTAAACACAAACAATAAGCACATGCAAACTGTATCACTGCGAACACTAAAATTAATTGCATATGTGTACCAACACATTCGTGTACAAGCACTTGCGAGAACTTATACCATTACCCTATTAGGAGGCAGCGCAACTCCGTTATTGAAAACAGAATCTATTTAGACCCAAAACATAATAACCAGACACAAGTGGTCGCCACTCTCTATCAAAATAGAAAATCTACCAGTGTGGTATTATTGAATTCCTAGGAAACAATCTCAAAACCAATATTCGGTTAACCAAACATTTTTTTGTCCTTGCCTACAATAACAAGACCAGTTTATTGCTTTATTCTAGTACATATTATCGACAATGTGAGCAACATCCCCAATAAGCCTTCAAAATCATGTTAACACGGGACCTAGAACATATTTTTAGATATTAACAATTCGTCCCAAACGGTCTACGGATTTCCAATGGCATGAATTCATTTTATTATAGCATTCGCATGTGTAGTTTTACATAAGAATGTAGAAGGCTCAATTTGTAGATATATGGGTGACTTGTTGTAGTTTATGCCTACGTTGTTATAAACTCAGTGAAGATCGTACATTCCTAGCTGGTAAAATGATTTGCTTTAATTTTTAATATACTAAGCGTTTTATTAGATATCATACTTGGTTTATGGTAGCAAATAATTTTTGTATAAAGATAATCGCCCTTTTTAGAAATCGCATGTCATGTGGGGCTTCACAAACATGCCAGCAAGTGATAAAATAAATACTCAAACTTGAAACACCTTCTCCTAAATCAAACTGAACATTCATATCAATTTCCAACTTACAGTCCTTTAAAACAAATGGAATGACTGCCATATATTCAACTCCATCAAAATCCGATGGCCAAAGTTATAGTCACATAGCATATGAACCGTTTTCTCAGCCATTTCCTCTCAGCATTTATTCACTGCATCAATAAAACGACAATGAAGTGAGGCATGTTATAAATTCCGGTTGTTTATATCGACAAGGCTTGGCACGTTAAGCCGGTTATCATATTTGTCATATGAATATTTATGACAATCTTTACGGCTCTTGGGTAGCCAAGAGCTTGAAAATATCTGTTACTATTAGATGATAAAGAAAAACAGAACTACCCTTGAAGTTTCTGAGAACATCGTTTTTTGGTTTTGAATACAAGGTTACATTACTGTTTTTTTTTTGTGTTTATTAATTATTCAATTTCATCTCATACTGTAATATATAAGTATACTGAGGGTAATAAATACACATAATATTTATTTTTAAATGCAATGTATATAAAAAATAATAAATATGTAATAAATAATGTGTCGGACAGTTTATATTCTATACGAATATATACCGTTTTTTTAACCGTTTGGCAATCGGGTACTGAACTGTTAGCTCCAAATACCTTTCGGCAAATCGATACTAAGCTTATTAGACTACGGGTATACGACAATGGTGAAAAAAGAAAACTTCGTGTTCTTAATTAAAACATACGCCTTCAAACATAGTTCCAAAATATCGTCCCCGTAGAGCGAAAAATAACTAAGTGACACTTTTAGGTAAAATGAGATAATAATGTCACGCTGATCACAATTTTTTTCTTTATTTTTGTATCTAACCCCCATAATCCTATTTATTTAAATAACAAAGTTAGCTTATGTCAGAAATCACTAAAACACAATAATGTAATGCAAGTACCAGGCCTAATTTAATTAAAATATGTTAGTGATTTTTGTACTTACTGTTCTTAACTAAAAATAAAACTCAAGCGCACTTAATTATTTTTACTCCAAAATATCCGAGTCAATTTGCACTTACTTACAGAACAGAATTCCATTAAATGATTTTGGTTAAAGCATTTTGTAAAAAAGGACAGAGCGAAAAATAACTACGTCGCTTTAGTGAGATTACGCCCTCAAATTTATTTAATTTGACATCGTATTTTATAGTAATAAATAACTATTATCTTTTAGTGAGTTTACGTACATAATTTTATGATAAATACGTTTATTTCAACGTAACTAAAATTCTTAAGTTATTTGTAATTCATCGGAATGAGACAAACTTCTTAAAAATGTAATGGCGTACGCGACTTAGGTAGTTATTACTTGGGACCGTGTCAATCATTCCTGTTTCGTTTTACGATTCATGCGCAAGTGATTTCGATGTTCTCTTGTTTCTTCGTTAAATATTTAGTAAATAAGGTAGTAAAGTGTATTATCTATTGATATTGACCTTACTGGGTAGAAAATGGATGGTGGAAGATACATTTTACAATTGTTGCATATAAAAGAGAAAGAAGCTGCTGAGGTAAGTTTTAGATTGTACTGTGTTTATGAACTTTACTGTCCGTTAGTGCTTTAGTGACAAAAATAAAATTATTGGTATACAATTACTTCGTTAGTTACCGGGTTTGATTCCTGATCAACGCTAAGTGTATTAATTTTTTCTGCAGTAAAGAGTCCACTGTCAGTAACAGCACCGGAATGATTAAAATCTTATATTATACATACCTACTACTACATTTTATTCATTGTATATTTTATTGTTATTTTAGGATAGCGTACTATAAAAGTTATACTGCCATATAACTTTTATAATAAATTTGGATTTAAATAGGTAAAGTTGAAATTAATTTACTATAAATTATGCTACTTTTTACTGTTGTTACAACAGGAATGAGAATGCACTGCATGAACGCACTATTTTAACTGATATAATTTGTGTTCTTGAATATCGCTACAGCTGTATATCGTACGGCTCGAAGGGCTTGGGGCTTTTGGTAAATAATAATATACTTAGTTATAAATATTGTGAAGGTATGCTATTTAAATAATCTAAAGGGTGTTAATGAGCTTTATTAATACTATTTTATCTGAACTGTGACTTTGTAATAGCACTTACAATTGTGGTTGCGCTACTCGTTTTTGTTCAATATTTTTATATTGCTTATCATAGTTTTGAGGTCTAGTTTCTTTTATTTCGCAGGCAGTACAAAATAATGACAACAAGAAACCCAATAGTTTTAACTGGGTATTTGAGGACAGAAGCGTATGTGAAACCGCTTCCCAATCTGTGATTACGGATCACAAGGGCATACCTACCATGGAACCGCCAAATTCAGCACCTCAACTAACCAACATTTCAAATGATTTGTTTACTCTGCAAGACGTAGTGGCAGAAACTTTGCAAAACTATCCATCATGCAGCAATAACAATGTTTTTCCAGCCCAACCGTCACATCACACAAGTGGGCAATCGTCACATATAGAGCGGCTGAGTTCTTCGTCACGGCCGGATCCATATGCCGATGACTCGAGTGACTCGTGGATTCCCAATAGCGATGAAGAACCCTATGTGAGGAACCGGACATTATTAATATCGACTTCATCGAATGATAGTTTTGATAGCCAAGAACCTAAAAATGCTACGCCTACACACGCTGTATTTGAAGATTTACCTCCTTCTCCTCCTCAAACCAACCATGACATTGAAGATTCACCTCCTCCTCCTCAAACTAACCATGGCATTGAAGATTGCAGGAAGAAGTCCAAAAGACAATACTTAGACTGCAAATTATCTATAGTTAAAATGCATCAGTTATATAAAGAAAAGCTTAAGTCTGAAAACAAAAAACCATGTAGGCTTATTTAAATGCTCTTCCAATATCTGAAGCCAAGAATAAAGACCTCATAAGCCTTTGCAAGAAAGGAATAATTACCCGTGAGCTGCATCATTAGTACAACTCCCTCCCCACAAATAAAGCAGCTATTGACAGAATTAGCCAACCTGACACGGAACATGATGGGGAGTACTGCGAAGAACTTTTATAGATTTTAAGTAAATAATTTATTTTTAATGTGGTGATTAATAATATTATAACAATTACGTAATGATTGTGGACCATTTTATAAAGAAATATAAATTGTTAACGTTATTGTTAAAGTAAACAACTTTTTTTTTGTTTTTTTTTTGTTCAATGATGATAATGATTGTGGCATATTTTATAAAAAATACCTGATTTTACTGTGTTTTATAATACATTTTAATTAAACAATGTTTATTTATGTTTATTTCAGTGGTAACAATTATTGTGGCACTTTTTTTTTATAAAAAAGTCTTGATTTTAATGTGTTTTTTCTTAATAATTATTCTTCTTTTTAGTTAAGTACCTTGAATAAAACACATAGTTTGAAATATAATAACTACTAGTAAATCACCAACTCACTTTAGATACTTGAATTAGTACTCACATTTAAGTAACATTCCATTAAAGGCATTTAAGTTAGTCTCATAACATATTTAACAGTGCGAAAACTAACTAACTCAAATTTTACCAAATTACTCATTGATTATAATAAAAAAATCTTTTTTTTAATACCTATTACAAAGGTATTAGCAATTTTTATTTAAACTCAGTAAAAGAATTTTAATATTCATTTACCTTTTGAAAATACAATTTTTTCTTTTTTTCGAAACTTTAAACGCTCGTATCTCAAAAGTAGTGCTATGTCAGTAAGTTATTTTTCGCTCTACGGGGACGATATAGTCTTAGTCACTCACGGAAATGTGTAAGGATTCTAAGTTTAAGCATTAAAAAGATTTGATAAACTAAAAAACCTAACATGCATGCATGTATTCTGACAATGTTACATCACATCTGTTTTTTGAGCAATCCCGTAGAAACTTAACGCCTTCGTCCTAGTATTAAGTATATTCATATTATACAACATGGTTGTTATCCCCGTGGTCATCAAATTGTATAATAAGTAGTCTAAGCTCTAGTCCCAAAGCACAATTCGCTCAATAAAAGCCTTTACTAAAATGCTGACAAAGAAATCCACGACTGTACTTTTTAGGATTTGTTTTCACCCCTAATAGGACTCGAACCGGAGCAGAAAAAGATATTTTGCATAATATTCTCGTTCGTATTGAAACAAAAGGGTATAATCCCTAAAAATCCTTTTATTCTGAGCTGATACGCGTGGAATTATTTTATTGCTATGAAAATGACTGACATTAATACGGCCATACGGCGGTGACTTTTTAAGCCATGAAATTTAACTCGTGATAATAGCCTTATCATGTAATGCAACCGACGGCTCTACGTTTTAAAAAGAATTTGAATATAGTTGCTCAGCTGAGCTACTGATGGCCGAACTTAACGTATATTGTTACTAACTAATGTATTTATGTTATAATATCATCTACTGCATACTGTTGCGTGTAGTACAAAATTGTAGCGATAGCTGTAACGCTTGTGGCATCTATCCCACAGTGATGAAAATACAAATACTAGCGACATCTAACAGACACCGAGATAACAACTACTAATACTGATAACGACTGAAGATGCCGAATCATGCTATAATAATATGCACTCGGTTTTTTCAATTATTACAAACAAGTATTAATCGACAACCGTCAGAACATAGTCTGGGCATGATCACCTGTTGTGATCAGAGAATCTTCATTCGGATGGAGAGAAAACAATAACCTGATTCACCAGTAAATTAACTAGTCAGTTGGTAAAGTGGTTAATGGCACTGACTTATTAGTCGACGGTTCTGGTTTTAATACTCAATCATAATTTTGCTTGCGCTTCGTATTGGTGTATTTATTAAAAATTAATGGTTTTTTGAGAATCTGTTGATTGGCATGTCTATACACATCATAAAATAAAGTCCTCTTTTCTTCTTGTCTGTCTGTAAAAACGAGATAAACTCAGAAACTACTAAACAATTTTTTGTACGGTTTTCACTAATAGATAGTGTGATTCCTGGGTAGGTTCAGGTATAAAATTCAAGCGGGCAGAACGTTGAGGTATAAATCTAAACATAAAAATTATAAAAACAGATCTACGCCATTTTTTCTATTCTATGCCCCATGTGCGTGAGTTCGAAACATAAAGAAGAAGCGCGAACATTTAGCCAGCATTACTGATAATAACTCACTGCTTGTATTTACTGGCTAGATGCGTGAAATGATAAATGTTTGTTCTAACTGTATTGGCTGACTGACAAGCTAAGTTTTTCCTTGTTTAAAAATAGTAGCAAGCGCTAGGCATGGATGGAATGTTATTTTGATTTAGTGCGGCTTTGCGCACTTAATTTTACTTTATGGAACCCTATTTAGAATTTATTTTAAGTCTAAGTATTAATAGGCGTTTCAGTACTGTCTCCTACCAAATCTAATTGTGGAATTATACCATCCAAGGACCCACCCAATATGCACAACTTATTTAATTATTCTTCAAAAAGCCAGCTTTCTAGTTTAAGCAGTTTTCAGAGAATAACTTTTCCTCAGAGTGACTGCCGTCTAACCACCGCAACCCAATACTCCATAGATTAAACCAGTGATAAATTCTTAGGGACTGACTTCAAACACAACATAACGACCAAAAAACTTCATGACTACCGCCATCAAGGCCGTAACAAGTTCTCCGAGGCACGGGTGGTAATTAACAATTTTGATCCACATTTAACATCAAGATTATTGAAACCGATACCCGCTGCATGACATTCAGTTGATTCCTCCACTAGGCTATCGGTGCCTATGTGACATAATAAAATGATGTATTCAGAAAATTTAGCGCAAATATAGATAATTATGTTCTTATAAAAAATATTTTTAAATAAATAAAAACCGACTTCAAAAAACACTAAGCAACTAAAAAACAAAAAATTATTGGTTTTGGAGCAAACATTTTTGGAGTCGGTGCCAAGCCAAGTATTTCTGATCTGACTATAAAACCTCTATATATTTTTATATAACTTTCGTTGTTGCTAGAATAGGTAGTTTGTAATTTAGTAACTTTTTGCGTAAGAGCTTGGCACCGACTCCTAAATTTTTTGCTCCAAAACTAATTATTTTTTGTTTTTTAGTTCCTTAGTGTTTTTTGAAGTCGGTTTTTATTTATTTAAAAATATTTTTTATTTTTTGCTTTTTAGTGGTATACTAATAAAAATAGTAATAGGTGGTAAGTAGGCACATAGGATAGTGTAGGTGGTACATGATGGGGAGGCCTTCCTTACGCGCCTCAATTCTGAAATGTAGACCTGTACCTTTCTGGCAATTTCTGTATTATTTTTTTGTTTTCAACTAACTAGAAACACGTTCATTTCAGTTCCATCATCAGATCCCGGAAATCATCCAATACTGAAGTGTTTGCCAAGCTAAAACAAACGAGCCTAAACACGATGAGATTGCATTATTGTATTACAAAGATCCCATGGCCTGCTCTATCATCAGACTTTGGTAAACATTCAGTACTAAAGTCCATGTAAACACGAATCAAACGAGCCCAAACTCAATAAGATTGCGTCTTTGTACTACAAAGATCCCATGCCCAACTTCCTGCTCCATCACCAGACGCTGGAAAACATCCAGTACCAAAGTCCATGTAAAGACCAATCTTACGACCCTAAACTCGATGAGATTGGCTTAACTTCCAGCTCTATCATCAGACCATGGAAATCATCCAGCATCAAAGTCTATGTAAAGACGACTCAAACGAGCTCAAACTCGATGGGATTGCGTAATTGTATTACAAATATCCCATGGCTACCTTCCTGCTTCATCATCAGAGTTTGGTAAACATTCAGCACTAAAGTCCATCTAAAGACGAATCAAACGAGCCCAAACTCAATGGGTTTGCGTCTTTGTATTACAAAGATCCCATGGCCACCTTCCTGCTCCATCATCAGACCCTGGAAAACATCCAGTACCAAAGTCCATGTAAAGAAGAATCAAACGACCCTAAACTCGATGAGATTGGGTTATTGTATCACAAAGATCCCATGCCCAACTTCCTGCTCCATCACCAGACGCTGGAAAACATCCAGTACCAAAGTCCATGTAAAGACCAATCTTACGACCCTAAACTCGATGAGATAGGGTTATTGTATAACAAATATCCCATGCCCAACTTCCTGCTCCATCACCAGACGCTGGAAAACGTACCGGACGACACAGCAGAGGTAGGCCCCCCGCAAGGTGGACCGACGATCTCGTCAAGATCGCGGGAGGCGGTTGGATGCGGGCGGCTCAAGACCGGTCTGTGTGGAGAACCTTGGGGGAGGCCTATGTCCAGCAGTGGACGTCGTTTGGCTGATATGATGATGATGATGATGATCACAAAGATCTCATGGTTACCTTCCAACTCTATCATCAGACCATGTTAATCATCCAGCATCAAAGTCTATGTAAAGACGACTCAAACGAGCCCAAACTCGACGGCATTGGGTTGTTATCGTCAAATTGCTTCAAGAGTGTTTATAAAATTTGAAGAGTTCCTTCGATTTTTTCAAGATTCCATGATCAGATCCTGACCTGATGATCACGGGACCAACTAGGAGGTATACTCTTTCAATCAAAACAAGAATTTTCGAAATCGGTCCTGGCGTCTTCGAGAAATCGGGGAACATACATAAAAAAAAAGATTCCGACGAATTGAGAACCTCCTCCTCCTTTTGAAGTCGGTTAAAAATGGATAAAATTATTAATTTGCTAGAGAGTTTGAATTATTCCTGATAATTGATTAGCCATAGCATAAAGTGTGTTGCAAATATAAAAAGAAAGACACTGTTATAAGGATATAATAAAGAAAATCACTGAGCTAAGCTTGTATTTAACCACAAACTCACCTGTTTGAAATAGAATTAGTTTTTATTATAAGTCAAATCGATTAGATCGATTGAGTAACATTTTGTTTAGTCTATTGAAAATTTCTGACAATGGTCACACTGAACTGTCACTTCCGTTCGCTTCGCGTTGAGAAGTTACCACGTTGTCGACTCGTACGTAAAATAAAATATCGGCCTTTTGAAAAGCACATCATTGTAGCTACGCGAATATTATTGTGAGCACACCTTTTTGCATTTCGTGTGAATTGATTAATTGAACTAAATAGAGTAAACCGCCTTGAATGCCGCCTGATCTAGTGCTGGCAACGGTAAATTGTGATAAAGGACATTGTGAACTATTCATTGACATTTGCAAGGAGAAATTGCGAATCCTGTGAATTTGCATCGTGCATTGAAGACGCTGCGTTAGAGTCTGGTAAAGTAAAGATAATTCACTTGCTAATATTGGCCAATTTTAGTCTTGTGTGTATCTAGCTTGCCTCCAGGACTCCACTTAAGAACATCACTAAGAGTTGGTAAGACATTTTATTAATATTAAGTGTAGTTAAGATAACTTGTATTCGCTGTGCAACACAGTACATTTATGTCTGAGATTTGTTGTGGCTGACAAGGGCTGATGAATAGAGTCACGCTTCCACAAATCTGCTGCAATTAATCCCAGCTCCTCCCAGGCCAAATACTAGTCATAATTTTTGGTAGCAGAGCGTAGTTAACTGCCTATATTGTAAACTTACAAGTTTAGCTTAGCCGTTGATTGTATCTGAACTCAGATTGGTGTTGTATGAGCTGTATATCTCACCTTGTAGACAGTATTGTAGTGTTTGTCAGGTCAGTTATTGTCTAAAATACCTAATATTTAATTGTATAAGTTGACCTAGATAATTTGAAACACATTGTCACATAACCTCAATCAGTAATTGTTGATTTGTATTGTTGGAAAATCTAACTTAAATTTGTTGTTGCATTAATAAGCCAGTTTGTTTGGATACATAAAAGCTGTATGTATCAATAAATTTAGTAAATTTAGTTCATTGCATATATTCATAAACATTGTAATAATCAAACTTGACCTTGCCACTTGGGCGGGTCACATTAATAAACTTTGTTTTGTTATAATATAGATAATATTGTTAGGTAACACATATTCTGTGCTTACTTCCTATTGTATATCATAAATAACACAGTTAGTCTGTCTGTTGCAAATAATTAATTAATTAAGTTGAAGTTTCAACTTTATTAATTTGTTATAAGTTATAACTTTGATAACTTTTGTGTTTGTTTCAATATACTGAAACCTTAAATTTTGTTGGGCAGTAAATACCTGTCACTTGCCTTCACTTGCAGTAAACAGGCTAATACTTAGTTGGTTTCAAAGAATTAAGAAAAATTAAGTTTTGATTGTTAATTTTATTTAGCGCTTGTCCGGGCTCTTTTGAATTTTGATTATTTTATTTTATTTTATTTTAATCTTTTCGGAAAACTTACAGCTAACAAGGACATACAATTTACAATTTTATGAAGCTGAGGGCCATTTACAAGTTTTCACAAGTAAACATAAAAAAAAAATGCAACAAAAGTCGGCAGAGACACGAAGTTAATTGCAAAAGAACAAGAAATTAAATGAATAAGGCTTACTTATCATGTATAAACAGCTAGGAGAAAAAATTATCAACAAGTAACTTTTTTAGTCGTGGGACACTGGTATTGAACAAATCTAAATCAACATGTCGAGATATTTCGTTAAACGATCTACACGCCCTTATCAGGAACGAGTTTTGCCTATACGTGGTTTTTACTGGCGGTATATAAAGTAAACTAGGCTGACGTAGATACGCGGTGCGTGTTATTAATCCCAACTTACTTAGTAGTTCAGGGCAGTCAATCGAACCATTAGCAATCTTAAATAGATAAACAAGATCTGCTATGCGCCTTCTTTCAAATAATGGTAGTATATGAAACTTCTTACAGCGTACAATATAGTTAGAGGTATATTTGCGAGTCTTAAATTGCACAAATCGAAGAAAACGCTTCTGAATGCGTTCTATTCGGTCGGCGTAAATGTTGAAAACTGGGTTCCAAACCTGCGAAGCATATTCCAGGTGGCTGCGGACAAATGCACAGTAAAGAATCTTAAACGTCTTTATGTTTTTGAACTCTGACGCAATCCTAAAAATAAAACCAAGTGCTTTGTTAGCCCTGTTTATAATATTTTCATTATGAGCATCAAAAAGCAACTTGGAGTCAAAGATGACGCCAAGATCTCTCATTGAGTTAGTTCTGTTGATTGTCATATCATTGATTTTGTAGTCAAAGATTATAGGAGTTGGTTTTCGAGTATATGTGCATACGAAGCATTTAGATATATTTAGTTGTAATTTGTTACGTATGCAGTAGCTTTGTAAGTTATAGTTATTATGTCAGCTATCAAGGACTTGCGTGCAGCTGCTGGTGCTATTGCATCAGATTTGCGCTGGTTTGCCTCGGCCAATGCTTTAGTGAACCGGCCTGATCGCCAGCAGGCCTTACTTCAGAGGTACGAGCGGATTGACGATCGCCTGGCAAGTGTGGAACAGCAATTCCGCACTTTCAGCACTTGCTGTCTTGAAGTGTCAATCAATGATTTCACCGCTGACCAGCGAAATAAGGTCAGCGAAGACTATGCCCAGGTCTTAGACCTGTATGATGCTGTCTCCAATACTGCGAGACAACTAGTTGCCGATAGGGAAGGGCAACCCGGCCTGAAGCAGGAGCTTCCTAGGTCAGCACCGGGGCTGGTGAGTAGGCTCCCTACTTTGGACCTCCCCCATTTTGATGGCTGCCTAGGAAGCTACCTGGGCTTCGTTAATTTGTTCGACAGCCTAGTCCATGATAGGGCTGACCTTCGGCCGGCACAAAAGTTGGCCTATCTAATGTCGGTACTGGATGGGGAGGCAAAGGGCCTCATCCAGCATCTGCCCGTGTCTGACGAGGCGTACCAGACGGCTCGGGACCTAATCACCCGTAGGTACCATAATAAGCGTGGCCTCGCCGACACGCACATCGAGCAGATTTTGGGTTTGCCGACGCTCACCCGGGTCTCTGGGTTGCGCACCCAACTTTTGAACCCGCTTTTGGTGGCCATCAACGCACTTAAGTGCCTTGACCTGCCCGTGGACCAATGGTCCTATCTATTGGTGCACATTGTGCTGAAGAAGCTGCCTGCCGACCTGAGGTCGCGTTTTGAACAGCGCTTTGGTGGGGATAGCGCGACCCATCTGCCCCCCTTTGCTGACCTGGAGAAGTTCCTGGAGGATGAGTGCCGGGTCTTGGACAACTCCGGTGGTGACACGCCGGCTAAGTCGCAGCCGCCCAAGGTCAAGGAGCAGGCTCGCGTTCACACCCGAGCCAGTGTTGACCGGCGCCCTCCTCGCTTTGCAGTCACGCAGAGCCCAGTGGAGTGCTCCTACTGCAAGGTCACGGGGCACAGAACGGCCAGTTGTAGGGCATTCTTGGACCTACATGTCGCCTCTCGTAGGCGCATCGCGAATGCCCGCCGCCTTTGCTTCTCTTGTTTGGGGTCCCACTACCAGCGAGACTGCCCAAACTCTCGCCCCTGTCCTCACTGTGGAGGACAGCATTTGGACATTCTCTGCATGAATGCCAGAGAGGTAGGCCGCTTGTCCAACCAGCCGACGCCGCGCACGGGCGGGTGTTTTGAAGGTGGCAGCCGAGGCTCACCGGCGCGTAGCCGAGAGTCGCCTCGCTCAATTGATCGCCACTCACCCCGCTTGGAGAACCGTAGCGTGCGCACGTCTCCTCTCTCTCGCGCACCTGAATGTGCGACCGCCCAGCGTCACCAGCACCATGACTGCTGCCCCAGGTATTCCCCTCCTTTGGCGGAGCGTCCCCGCCTTGACTCGCGCCCACCTCGTTTTGGGCGGGTGCGTCATTATGACCTCCCACAGATGGCGCGCGGATCGAGTCATCGCGCCTTTGAGGACTTCAAGCCGCACCCTCATTTTGACTTGCCAGGTCCTGGCCAACGGTCGCCGCCCAGGCAACAATAGGTCATTGACCCCTGCCCTATAACGCCAACCTCCCCCATTGAGACCGTTATCCTACCAACGGTTGCTGTTAGGGTCTGGGGACCCACGGGGACCTCTGTTGTTGTCCGTGCTATATTGGACACAGGTTCACAAGGTTGCATTGTTTCCACTTATTTGGTAGGGCAGGTTAAATTAAATATGGGTTCTTTTCCAAATTGTATACGGGGCATAGGGGACGTAGCCTCTAATGTTGAAGGGCAAGTTAAGGTTTTGTTTGGCCCTGTTGAATCTTCACACCCGAGGATTAAAACCTCGGCTATTGTGCTGAAGAATATTTTGGGTATGCATCCACAGAAGCAGCTACCTGCTGCTGTGGTGAATCTGACATCGGGATTGGAACTGGCAGACCCCAAATTTGACACACCGGTACAAATCGACTTGTTGATTGGCTCTGATGTCCTCGGTGGAATTTTGATTGGTGGTAAGAGGGTCTTGGTGCCAAATGGTTTGACTGCCATCCCGACCATATTTGGATTTGCTTTGATGGGACCTGTACCTAGGGACCCCCCTCCACCTGAACTTGACAATTTGTTAGCTGTAGGCTCCGCTCTCTCTGATGCGGTTCAGAGGTTTTGGGAGATAGAGGAGCCCCCTCAAGCTGCCCGTTTGAATCCAGAACATGAGGAGTGCGAGCTGTTCTTCCAGAACAACACTGGTCGACTCCGTTCTGGTCGGATTATTACGAGGTTACCCTTCCTGTCTGTTCGGCCTCCGCTTGGTGAGTCACGACCTTTAGCCGAAAAGAGATTGTTGGCTATGGAGCGTCGCATGGGTCGTGATCCGGAGCTCAGACAGAAGTATATTGAGTTCATGAGGGAATATGAACAGTTGGGACACATGTCTGTGTCAAATTTGGATTGGCGTTCGGTGGAGCATTACTTTCTCCCGCATCATGCGGTATTGAAGCCATCGACTGGCAAGCTGCGCACAGTTTTTGATGGTTCTGCGCAGACTTCAACAGGCGTATCCTTGAACCAGTGCTTGCATTCTGGTCCGAAGTTGGTCAAGGACCTTTGTGACGTCATCACCAGCTTCCGACGACATCAGGTTGTCTTTGTGGCCGACATAAAAATGATGTTCAGGCAGACTATTATCCACCCTGATGACCGTCGCTTCCAGCTGATCCTTTGGAGAGAGTCTCCTCGCGATCCCATGGTCGTCTACGAGCTCAATACTAATACGTACGGGTTAAGGTCAAGCCCCTACTTGGCAATACGTTCTCTTTGGGAGCTCGCAGACCGCGAAGGCTTACGTTTCCCAAGAGCCTCCGCCATCTTGAAGGACGATATTTACGTCGATGACATTTGCTCGGGCGCCTCCACAGCGGACGAGGCGATCCTCCTGCGGGACGAATTGATAGGTATTTGGCCTCCGCTGGTTATGAGTTGCGCAAATGGATTTCCAACTCACCAGCGCGTTTGGAAGGCTTGCCAGAGGATCATCAGCAAGATCCACATCTATTTGAGATTGTTGACAACCCCGCCATGATGGCTGTTCTCGGCGTTCAGTACAGACCAGTCCAAGACATCTTTACATATAACGTAGATTTGAAATTGCCGTGTTCTTGGACTAAACGTCTCGTATTGTCTACTGTCGCCAGAACCTTTGATCCGAATGGTTGGATCTGTCCAATTATATTTTGGGCAAAATGCTTCTTGCAGAAGCTTTGGACAGCAGGATTGACCTGGGACGAACCTCTGCACGGCACTCTTGTTGAGGAATGGACCTCTTTTGTATCCTCACTTCCTGCCGTCAACGAGATCTCCTTGCCTCGTCCCATCCTTCCTCCCGGGAAGTACAAGGCCACCCTTCACGGGTTTTGTGACGCCTCGGAACGTGGTCACGCCGCCGTGGTGTACTTGCGCACAGTTAGTGCCTCAGGTCAGGTGAGGGTTTCCCTGATCATGGCAAAGAGCAAGGTGGCACCCCTTCGGACATCTCTGACTGTACGGTTTCATTACCGTACATATGTATTTGTTGACGCGGCAATCCTCGAACGGCCCCGCATACCTATTTTTATGCAATATAAAACAACGTAATTAGCATTTTACTTCGAGTACACCTTTAACTGTGCAACTGTACGTACCAAGAGAAAGAAACATTATCTATTCTTAACTGTGTAACATTGAACTCTAATATATACTTTACTTTAACTCAACTTGTGCTTCTTTCTGTGTGCTCCAATAACTATAACTCAACTTAACTCTTACTACAAGTGTAGGTGTGCTAACTGGCTCCTACATTCATGGTCCTTCGGCAATTTGTGTGACTTAGTGTGTTCAGTTTTTTCGTTGTGTCAGCGAATCGGTTCAGCTGGTCTCCCAGAAGAGGGTCGCCCCAGTTGAATTGAGAAGGCGCGCATACCACACGAGATTACAGGTACACTAAGTTTACCAGCGACCGTAACAACAACAACCACTCAAACTAACATAACTACTAGAAGATTCCTCAACTACTAGAAGAGTTTTCAACTAGGTAGATATGGAGAAACTTCAACTGCAATCAACTTGCTTTGAAAGCATCAAAACCCTGTGTACAAACTATAAAAAGGATAGCATGTCCCGCAAGAACCTTGAGTACTTGAAGAAACGTCTGGAGTCTTTGGAGAATCAGTGGAGTGACTTTGCAGCAAGACATGACATTCTTGTGCAAGAATTTGAAGACAAAAACATCAAGTACTTTAGTGAAGACATTTTCGGCGTTACAAAAACGATGTACGAGTCCACGAAAAAGGATATCTTATCCTTGCAACTGCACTTTCAACAACAACAATTGAGTGAAGTAAAATTTGATTTACCTGATTTGAGCGAAAATGCTGACGATTACATCAAGCGTATGATAGTGCGCCAGGAATGTAATTTTAAGGCTATCGATCGTGCTATGTCGAAGATAGATGTTGCGCATATGAACGAGAAGTGGGAACTTGAAGACCATCTTTCGGTGCTGAAATCAAAATGGGACACTATCGACAGACTGCATTGGGAATTAGAGGCTTCCCTGAAGGGTAACAACGAAAGCTACTACGCTATGTTCCTTGACATTGAACATAAATATGACGAAATGAGAAGACAACTCAATAGCAAGATTTGGTCTACGACGCACTATCAAAAATCTGCCCCGAGAATTGAAATACCCGAATTCTCGGGCAGTTACACTCAGTGGATATCCTTCAAGGATCTTTTTCAAGAAACTATCCACAACAACCCTACCATAAACAAGGCGCAAAAGATGCAGCATCTTAAGACGAAGTTGAGAGGTGAAGCTGAGCGGCTGGTGCAGCACTTAACCATTTGCGCTGAAAACTATAACGCATGTTGGGAAATCCTTATTCAACGTTACGACAATCGACGTCTGCAATTCACGTCCTACATGAATACCATGCTCAACTTACCCGTCATCCAACAACCGGATGCATTCAACCTAAAAAGAATGCATGACGTGATTACTGAGTGCTTGAACGGGTTGTCGAACATTGGACTAGATACATCAACCTGGGGTCCGATGATCGTGCATGTTATGTCACCGAAGTTGGATAGCACTACCTTTGCTGAGTACATCAAAGAGCTTCAAGACCACAGGGAATTACCGAACTTGCAAGAGTTTATCTACTTCCTTGAAACTAAGTTTATGGCATATGAATCCATGAAGAATCCCAAGAAAGATAGCTTCAGCTCCCAGAAACAAACAGCTGCAAAATCAGGCAACAAAAACCATTTTTCAATGAATAAATATAACAACGATTACAAGAAAAACTATTCGAAAACATATCACACTGGATACGGACAATGCCCTCATTGCAACGGAGGTCACGTGTTGATGCAATGTGCAAAGTTCGTGGACATGAACGCAACGCAGCGAAACGCGTTAGTCGCCAAATTACGTTTATGTAAAAACTGCTTATTTAGCCATGGCAATAAAGAATGTAATTCTACAAAGGTGTGCAAAGAATGCAGGTTGAAACACCATACATTATTACACGATTCTAAGAAAACAAACGTAAATACATCGAATCAACTAGCTTCCACATCAACGCAGCAGCCCAGTACCAACCATCTGTATACCAATGAGACAGAGGTCCTGCTGACTACAGCCCTATTGAATGTGAAGTCGAATGATGGAACTTTTGTAACTTTGCGAGCGCTTTTAGATCAAGGCTCGCAAGTTAATTTGATCACGGAGAATGCTGCACAACTGTTACGACTGCCTAGAAAAAAACTGTACGCTGCTGTATCGGGTATCGGAGCGGTATCTGGCGACTGCAAAGGAAGCTTGCAACTTACATGTAGCTCAATTAACTCAGACTACACCTTCGAAACGCAAGCCTTGATAATGCGAAAGCTAACAAGCAAGCTGCCTAACCGTACTTTCGAAAAAATATCTTGGTCTCACTTGGACAACGTCAAACTCGCAGATCCTGATTACAACATCTCTCGCCCTGTTGACATGTTGCTCGGTGCGGATATATACTCGGAAATATTACAAGATGGAGTATTGAGAGGTCAGCCGAACTGCCCAATCGCACAACAGACACGTTTGGGCTGGATATTATGTGGCAAATTGAAAACTTTCAATTGTCATGTAACATTTGTCGACCTAGATCAACTAACTAAGTTTTGGGAGACTGAAGACATTTCTTTGCCAAGCCAGGATATCAGCCGTAATGATGAATGTGAAGAGTATTACCAGAAAACTGTACAAAGAGACGCGAACAACAAATATATCGTCAGCATGCCTTTCACTGCAGATTTTCCAAACAAGCTCGGTAAATCAAGATCAATAGCCATTTCTCAATTTCTTCAGTTGGAAAAACGGCTAGAGAAAAACAAAAGGCTCGCACTCATGTACCGAGAATTCATCAAGGAATACAGAGAACTAGAACACATGAAACCATCTTCTCCGATGTCAACTTCCGGTGTCGAATGTTATCTGCCACATCACGGCGTGTTACGAGAGCACTCAACTACGACGAAGCTAAGGGTGGTATTTAACGCCTCGCAGAAAACCACCTCTGGATACAGCTTGAATAGCTTACTAGAAAAAGGCCCCAACTTGCAACAAGATATTCAAGCGCTCATACTGAAGTGGAGGTCGTACAGATACGCCTTCACTGCTGACATCGAAAAAATGTACCGGTGCATTGGAATAGCTGAAAACCAACGACCACTCCAGAAAATAATATGGCGCGATTCACCGACTGAAGATTTGCAAGAATTCGAGCTTTGTACCGTTACTTTCGGTCTAAAAAGCTCCCCATGGCTTGCGAAAAGAACTTTGAAGCAGTTAGCGCTCGATGACGGTTACAAGTATCCTGCGGCCGCTGACGTGCTAATGAACGACTGTTATGTCGATGACGTCATCAGTGGGCACCACACGGTCAGCGAAACTCGAGAATTGCAAACTGCGCTTCTCAATTTGACCTCAGGAGGCGGCATGAACTTGAGAAAATGGTCAGCCAACCATCCTGCCCTCCTCGAGCATCTCACTGACGATCAAATCTCAAACAACAGACAATTTGAGTTCAAGCCTGATGAATCGACAAAAACCTTGGGACTCAGCTGGAACCCTAACGAAGATACATTCATCTTTAACTGGTGTCTGGAAGGAAAATCTACACGCCGTACAACGAAGAGGAGCCTGCTATCGGAGATTTCCAAACTATACGATCCTTTAGGCTGGCTTGCCCCCATAACTGTTCGCGCTAAGCTATTGTTTCAAACGGTATGGACCAGCAAAATAGCATGGGATGCGGATCTACCATCTGAAATTCTAAACGATTGGCTCAAACTAAAGGCGGAAATTCCATACATTAAGAAAATAAAACTAAACCGATGGATTGGGTCCAAACGATCAATCGAACTTATTGGTTTTTGTGATGCCAGCGAGCGAGCATATTCATGCGTAATATACAGCCGAGTTCAAGATGCAACAACAGTAACTTTACTTGTGGCAAAAACTAGGGTTGCCCCGTTAGCTCAAAAAATTACGCTGCCGCGACTGGAACTGAACGGTGCCTTACTGCTATCGAAACTTATGGAAAAAACTAAAGAAGCTTTAGGCGGATACGATCTATCAGTGCAGGCATGGTGTGACTCTCAAGTGGTTATAGCGTGGCTACAGGGAGACGCATCAAGATGGGACAAATACGTTGCCAATCGAGTTCGCAAGATAAAACGAATTATCCCGGCCGACAGTTGGCGCTACGTGCCGTCTGAACAAAACCCCGCAGATTGTGCGTCCAGAGGAATGTTGCCGTCCAAGCTTGCAAGCTACGAGCTATGGTGGAAAGGTCCTGAGTTCCTGCGAAAGATCGAAAATCAAGACCATATGGAAAACATGACTTGTCTGTTTACGACAAATGTCGATAGCGTCAAGATAGCAAAAACATCGCACACATCGAAAAATAATGAACATTTTATTAATAGCCTTTTAAATAAACACAGTTCATTGACGCAAGTAATCCGAGTAACGGCTCTCGTGTTGCGCTTTATCGAAGCGGCACGCTCCAGGATGCAACCTGAAACTGACTACCTAACTGCGAATGAAATAACAAAGGCGACCGAACAAATAATAATTTATGTGCAGCGAATAGAATATGAAGACGAGTATAAACAACTTTTGGCCAACAAAACGTTATCTAACAAGAGCTCTTTATACAAACTGAACCCCTTTTTGGACAAGAAAGGGATGATACGCGTTGGTGGGCGATTGAGCAACTCCAATTTGCCGTTAGAGATGAGACATCCCATTATTCTCCCTCGAAACGGGCGCCTGACTCAGCTCCTAATTGACCAAGCACACTTAACAACTCTTCATGGTGGTGCTCGGTTGACCTTGGCTCACATCCGTCAACGTTACTGGATTGTCGGCGGTAACAGAGCAGTGAAGACACAACTTCGGCGTTGCGTCCGATGCCATCGTTACAGACCCAACGATAACCATCAACTTATGTCAGATTTACCTCAACCGAGAGCTACTCCTTCTCGACCCTTTACCCATACGGGTGTCGACTTCACCGGCCACGTGGAGGTGAAATTAAACAAAGGACGAGGAGTGAAGACAACGAAGGGATATATCGCTATTTTTGTGTGTATGGCCACCAAGGCTGTACACATTGAACTTGTGTCAGATTTGAGCACAGAAATGTTTATCGCCGCCTTTCAGCGAATGTGTGCCAGGCGAGGCACGCCTAAACATGTATATTCGGATTGTGGGACAAACTTTATCGGAGCTTCAAAAATACTACGCAAGGAATTCGAACACTTTCAACAACAACTATCGCCAGAATTCTTCACAGAAATCGGAAAACTGGAAGTCGAATGGCATTTCAACGCACCTGCATGGCCATCAGCAGGTGGACTGTGGGAAGCGGCCGTAAAGTCATTGAAATACCATCTTCATCGCGTGCTGGGTGCCCAAAAACTAACATACGAAGAGTTCGCTACGCTGTTAGCAAAGATAGAGGCATGTATGAACTCCAGACCTCTTTGCGCCCTTACCGAAGATCCTGAAGAATTCCAGAACTACTTAACGCCAGGTCACTTTCTAACTGGCAGTCCTACGATGTCACTACCCATCTCTAGCTACAATGATATTCGTAACGTCGATTTGCGTCAACGCTGGCAGCTGACGGAGCATATGATGCAACAATTCTGGAAGACTTGGTCGAACGAATATCTTACCCAACTACAAACCAGGTGTAAATGGAACAAGCCGAAAAGAAATCTCCAGGAAGGCGATATTGTGTTGATTAAGGACAATAACTTGCCGCCAGGAAAATGGGCAATGGGACGAGTACTTGAACTTCACCCGGGTTCGGATGGACATGTCCGTGTGACTACCTTGAAAACCCAGTCTGGCATCATCAAACGTCCTGTTGTGAAGCTTGCACCCCTCCCCATCGAAGACAGCATCCAGAATCAAACAAAAACAGAACATGTACCATTCAAACAAAGGAAAGGCGGCAAGAAATGTTTGTTTACATTCCTAACAACATTATTAACTTTATTCATATTTATACCTGGATCATATAGCGAAGCGATAACATCAAGCGTTCGTATTACAAACATAGAACCTGATCGGCCGATATATTATGACACAATAGGAAGCGTTCAAGTAATTCACGATGAATGGACGCTACTAATGTACTATAATTTGTCTAATTACTGGGACGGAGTTCGACGCCTGGAAACTTACCTTAGTGGATTGAACAATTTATGCCAAAAAACAGATCCAAAATATTGCAACACAACATTAGAGCAGCTGAATCACGAAATGGAAATGTTGAATCACTACAATACCATGCTACTTAGCCCTCATAAGCACTTGAGTGAACGGAAGAAACGGGGACTGATTGATGGCGTTGGATTCGTCGCAAACAGCCTATTCGGCATTTTGGATCAGCGGTTCGCAGACAAATACCAAGACGACATACAAACTATCCAAACCAATGAAAATTATCTACTGGCATTATTGAAAAACCAAACCTCAATTGTGGAGCTCGAAAACAGTGTCTTGAAACGGAATGAACAGAATCTCAGGCGACAGTTTGATCAACTGAACGAGTTCATGAAGCAAACGGACACACAGTTGGCCAAAGTCGAGTCAGAAATGGAAATTGTGATGGCCACTAGCTACTTCAGTTCGATGTCCCTTGGTGTATACTTGATTATTAACAACCTCAACAAACTTCAAGAAATGTTGTTTGAGACACTAACGGACGTCTACAAAGGACATATAGATGTCCATCTGATTACGCCCGTTAACCTGGTCAAACAGCTGACTGAAATCTCGGGTAGACTCCCAAGCACCTCATCGTTGCCTGTTCGAAATATAAGGGAAGATGTCAAGGACATTTACAAACTGCTGTACGTGAAGGCACGGATTACATCCAACTATTTTCTGTTCGAGATACATATTCCTTTGACATCTGACGAAGATTTCACTTTGTACAGAGCTTATTCGTTACCCATACAAACAAGCACTGGAACAGTCATAGCAAAACTAGCCTCGCAGTACATCGCCGTTAACTTCAGGAAGAACACTTATGTATCCCTGAAGGAAGATGACATGAAGCTGTGTATTTATCTGTCACCGGGTCATCTGATTTGCAATAAGAACTTGCCTATTTATAACCTGCATAACAACAAAGCGCCGTGCGAAGCAAAATTATTAAGTCATCGAACGACCTCGCCTTGTGACGTAACAAGAGCGTCATGTAACGATGAATGGATTCCGTTACATACAACGAATACCTGGCTAGCGATTTGTTGCGGCACCTGTACGTCTCGTATCGTATGTGAAAATGATGTCACATCACACTCTATGACTACTGGAATTGTCGCCTTGGCACAAGGATGTCTACTGCAATCACTGGAATTGACTATCTACTCGCATAATCAATACAAGAGCAACATGAAGATGGACTTTAAAATGGACCTGCCATCACTCAATTCTATGGTCAACAATATTGTGAACATGAGTCATCATAATATGAGACAATTGACTCTTTCAGAAGGTCCAAGCATGAACAAGATTGATGAACAGTTGGCAAACTTGAAAGAACGAGAAGACCGCTTGCCGTCAACTCTTACTGCTCACGATGTTCATCAATACGCCATCTCCTATACTATTGTGGCTGTACTTATTGTTGTCACTGTCTTGCTGTTTCTGAAGAGATATGGAAGACCTTGTTGCTGTAAACAGAATAAGAAGAACCCAGTACACCACAATCAGCTTGAGGAGATAGAACTGCAGTCTATACCTCGCAGAAGCTGTAAGGAAAGGACTACATCTACAGGACAGCAGCCGAACCAAGAAGAAGATCGTTCTCGTCCAAGAGGATTCCTTACAGCGGACAACATCGCGTTCAATTTAGATTAACCATTCTTTGCTTTGTAATAATGTATCTTCTCTTGGTCGGGCTTAAATTAGGGTTTCTTCTGGGGTTGCCAAGATGTACGGTTTCATTACCGTACATATGTATTTGTTGACGCGGCAATCCTCGAACGGCCCCGCATACCTATTTTTATGCAATATAAAACAACGTAATTAGCATTTTACTTCGAGTACACCTTTAACTGTGCAACTGTACGTACCAAGAGAAAGAAACATTATCTATTCTTAACTGTGTAACATTGAACTCTAATATATACTTTACTTTAACTCAACTTGTGCTTCTTTCTGTGTGCTCCAATAACTATAACTCAACTTAACTCTTACTACAAGTGTAGGTGTGCTAACTGGCTCCTACACTGACCATTCCAAAATTGGAGCTCTCGGGAGCAGCCCTTCTTGTACGCTTGTTGAACCACGTGTCCAGTACTTTGGGTAAAAGCATTTGCATTAATGGGACCTACGCCTGGACAGACAGCCAAATTGTTCTTTGTTGGTTGAAGGCTTCTGTCCACACTTTGGAGGTATTTGTCGCTAATCGCGTTTCCCAAATCCAGAAATCCGAAGTCAAACTTGTTTGGAGACACGTGCCAGGTGAGCTCAACCCCGCTGATTGTGCCTCGCGCGGATGCTTGACGCCTAGTTTGATAGGTCATTCGCTGTGGTGGGGTCCGGAATGGTTGAGTCGACCAGAAATTGATTGGCCTCGAACGCCAGTTTTGAATACTTCTAATTTGCCGGGTCTACGAACACTCGCTCTTGAGAAGGTGGAATGCGCCTTCGACCCCGATTTTTTGTTGAATCGCTACAGCTCCCTTGACAAGTTGTTAGGTGTCACTGCTTGGATAAAGCGTTTTGTTTTTAATTTTAGGCACCCACAACAGAAACGACTGACACCGTTTCTCTCACCACAGGAACGACAGGAGTCCCTCACCTTTTGGGTTCGTTCTGTGCAATTGGCGCACTTTAAGAAGGAGATTGCTATCCTCAAGTCAGGGAAATTGAAATTATCGGGCGCTGTATCTAAATTGAACCCCCTTTTGGACGATACGGGTCTCTTGCGCGTCGGAGGGCGTCTCAAGAACGCCAACCTCCCTTACGGAGCACGTCACCCCCTTTTGTTACCTAAGGACGGTCATTTGGTACGCTTGTTGGTAACTGACCGTCACCTTAAAAATTCACATGCTGGTTGTAATGCGCTCTTGGCCATTTTGCAACGCGAATATTATTGTGAGCACACCTTTTTGCATTTCGTGTGAATTGATTAATTGAACTAAATAGAGTAAACCGCCTTGAATGCCGCCTGATCTAGTGCTGGCAACGGTAAATTGTGATAAAGGACATTGTGAACTATTCATTGACATTTGCAAGGAGAAATTGCGAATCCTGTGAACTTGCATCGTGCATTGAAGACGCTGCGTTAGAGTCTGGTAAAGTAAAGATAATTCACTTGCTAATATTGGCCAATTTTAGTCTTGTGTGTATCTAGCTTGCCTCCAGGACTCCACTTAAGAACATCACTAAGAGTTGGTAAGACATTTTATTAATATTAAGTGTAGTTAAGATAACTTGTATTCGCTGTGCAACACAGTACATTTATGTCTGAGATTTGTTGTGGCTGACAAGGGCTGATGAATAGAGTCACGCTTCCACAAATCTGCTGCAATTAATCCCAGCTCCTCCCAGGCCAAATACTAGTCTTTTTTTTTGTTTTTTTTTTTTTTTTTTTTTTTTTTTTTAAATATAACATAATATATTTTCAATATCACTTAAATACTATGTTTCATCTTCTTCCATGGCATCCTCTTCTTGTGCATCATCATCATCATCCTCATTGTCGTCATCACTTGGTACATCAAGGTCCTTGTGGAATCCCTTTCCTTTCGTCCAGTGGCACTGTATGACTACTTTAAACTTGGCCATTTGTATACCCAACAGTTTCAATATGCTAGCTTGTTCTGGTGTTAAGGGTACACCTTTCTTACAAACCTGATATTCTTTGATAAGATTTATTTCACCTCTCTCTAATGATGTCGGCAACCCTAGCCGCCTTAGGTGAGGTTCAATAGTGTGTGAAAAATCTTTAAGAGGTACTTGAGGAAGAACCACATCTTTTGTCGCAATAAAGCCGGCACGAGCATATTCTGCATCACGGAAATCTTTGAACCAATGCAACACATCAGGAACATCTTTGTTTGTCATCAGCAAACCACATTGCCCCTTCAACCTTTTTGACAGCAGATTCAATTGGTCTTCCACCTCGTCACTTTTAGATCTGCCAAGAGCTACTGCCATGACTTTATTTTTGCCAAAGAAGAATCTTGAGTCTTTCCATTCATTGCGCAAGTCTTTTAATTTTGTATTGCGCATATTATCAACAGTGAACACTCTACTCTAGTTTACTTCATAATGCAAGAGATAATTAATGTTTCACTCAAGTAGTAACGAGAAAACGAGGAGGAAATTGCTTATTATAGTTCAAAGGTGCTCGCCAAGTGTCCTGTATTTATAAAGGCTTTAAATAAAATAACATGTGTCAACGCCCACGAATTACAGCTTCATTGGAACTAGAATACCGACACAGTCGAATAAGTTTCCTGAGACCAATTAGTTTCGAAATAAATAAAGTATGCTTTAAAATTATTACGGATTAAGTAAATAAGAAAGGTTTTTCTTTCTCAACGGAAACAGAATATAAAATTCAAAAGAAAGATAATTTCGAAAACTTTTGACAATATTTATCATTTTTTTTAATAAGTTTTCGCCGTTGTAACCACCGTAAACATTAGTGTAATTTCTACATAACCGAGTGACAAATAAAATTTTTATATCTTTTCAAAGTTGACGCATTTTAATTTTATACTTAGCTTTTTGTTTTTTCTAATACCCAAAGACAGCATAAAATATAATGGCTAATCCAAAGCGAAAAATGATAACTCGCAACACCATCACGTATCCACTAAATCAAAATGAAAGCCTCGCTACAAAGGGTGCGAAAATAGACTTGTTTTAGCATAAAAAGCCAACATGAACAATTATATTCCTCAGTTTGGCTGCCGTAAATTAACGTTATTGCCCTCTGTCAGGAAATCCTGATAACAGGAAAAATATTACTAAACACTTTAGTAAATAAGTCAATTATGTTTGTAATTTTATAGCCTACATTACTTTTATTGTAATATTTTTTATCATTTTATTTACAAATTAGGTTTTATTTAATTTTTGCTGTCGAGATTAATCCTAAAGACCTAAAAGCTAAGCTTCCATTGGACATTACGATGGATATTCAATTATAACTATTGTTCAGAATCTGGGCTAGAAACTGGGTTGTTTGCAGAAGGCAGTGGAAGCGATTAATTCGTCCAGTCCTTAGCCCAGGGTAAAGGTCTGACATATATCAAAATGAAATCAAATATATATATATACTGTGTTTTCACAGCTGTGAAATTAAACTAATTATGTAAATTTATCTGAGATCTCCTGGTGATGTTCTTGAGTAGACCTATAAGATTAAACTCATAAATTTGGCCAAAATAATAAGGAAATCGTTATAGCTGCCAGAGGGTCCAGCTCGGCGTCTGTCTTCAGAACACGTCGACACACACTTTTTGCAAATGTTCAATGTTACACAAGTTTTATCACAATTAACTGTTGCCGGAAATATATCGAAAGCGGCTTGCACGAGGGTTCCAAATTTATTTTAATTACAATCCAATTCGCGAAGCCTCAAGGATGTGCTTTCCAAAGTTTTCAATATATCGCTAACTTTATCAATCGCTCACAACTATGTCGGGCAATTTCAATAGCGACAGTTGCAAGGTTATTAACCAAAACTACAAAAACGCGAAATAACAAGAGGGCGCATGCGCAAGACCAAATTTTTGCGGAAACGACAATAAAAGAAAAAAAAGAATTGACAGTTCATAGTGTGACCAGAGTCAGAAATTCTCAATAGACAAAGTAACACACTACTAAATTGATATTATCGATTTACCTTATCATAAAAAATATTTCTATTTCAAACAATTATGATGAGTTGTAAATTGTAATTGGTATATTTAACGGATAACATAATGGGTAAAATAATTGAATTGACTGGCATATTAAACTGCTAAATTAAAATGTGACGGATTTAGAATTCGACTTTCATTGTTGACTTATTCTTAAACCGCTTATCATAAAGTTATGCACAAACGTCATGACGTACAAAATGAAGAAATAGCAAATAATTTAGTCACTTCCTTTTACAACAGTCTGATTAACCATGCAAAAGCCGGTACCATTACAAAGCTAAATAAAACTTGCTATTAAGGTCCGTGCCGTCCAATGAGCCTAAACAGCGTTACAATTTGCCAGTAAGCATCTTAGTTTTATACGAACATGTGGGGGAGCCAGTTAATATAAATTTTATGGCATTTATTTTATACTCGTGCGCAGGAGACCACTGAACGTCTTTGCTTGACTTACGTTCATGTAACTTATCGTTGTTTAATATAGACGCGAAGACTGTGAACTTGGAAAATATCCTTTGCCTTTTATAATTAAGCTGTTTGAGTAAATTCGTAAAGTGTTGGGTTGGCGTCAAACTTGAAGTTGACCGCTGACGAGAAACGATTGTGAAGTTTCCAATCACAAAGTACAAATTAAAATTAATGTCACTCAGACAGATAAGATTGGAACTAAACTTAAAACTACAATGAGCCCTGCTGAATCCAACCGATAACTATAAAATAAGAGTTTGCGATTAAAAATTGAGAACTTTAGCAATATTTCATCCGCAAAACATTGT
This sequence comes from Euclidia mi, assembly GCA_944739405.2. Lineage (NCBI taxonomy): Eukaryota > Metazoa > Arthropoda > Insecta > Lepidoptera > Erebidae > Euclidia > Euclidia mi. The sequence goes on along the minus strand of OX123191.2, from coordinate 6,721,991 downwards.
CTTTTACCCAGTCAGAATATCTGACAGGCACTAACAGTTCAATACGCTTTTTATATAAACATTAATTTTTCAACACCCGCAAAGTCTAAAGTCCAAAGTTTAAGTGATACACAACCATCAGTTTGTTAGTTTCCTTTGAGGATTCGGTTTACGAATGAGCAGTAGAACTACATAGTAAACTTAAAGAAACTACACTGGAACGTTTGGTTCATCGCGAAAATATCGAAACAGCTATCGACGTCAGCTTTGTGATCGAGTTGACGGCCTCTGTTGGAGCTTAGGGGTATAGGTATTACTGAGTTGTTGATTTTCTTATTGTGTATTGAATTGAGGTTGTGGTGTAGCGTTCTATGGGCTGTATATTGTGTGTAACAGGCCGACCTGTGCGAAATTATTCTGTCAAATTGAAGAAAAAATCCTATACAAAATTACTCACTTATAGTCTTTAGATTGTTGCCGAACGCTGAAGCTAGAAACTTAATATTTGTACAGTAGGTTCTCTTTATGATCCCCCCCGTTGGATCTCCACCTTGTCGTGGTGGGGGGGGGGCTCAGTAACCGTGGATTGGTCACCCTCGGTGAAGCTAAGAGGGATCCAGGAGGGGACGCTCCGAGTGGGCTTGGAGGGGCCTGCGCAGGATGCGTCCAACGGTGCGGGTGCGGGGGACAGTTCTGTCTGTCCTATCTCCCGCGACTAAATGGGGCGCACCGTTTGTTGCGTCGCGGTGGGGCCGCAGAGGAAGATGAGATGCAGTGTTGTCAGGTTGCCGTCCTCCCTATCCTCTGCGGCCGCTGGGTGTTTTGGCGGCGAAGCCTTCATCCGCCGCCATGGAGGTTGTGGCCTTCAGGCTATCCGCCGGTATGCCAAGGTAGAATGCTAACGCGAACTCCTGGCGCCCCCAAAATTCCATGGGAGTATGCGCTGAGGTTTTAGTGGGTATTACGGCCTTGCAGCCAAGAAAAAGGTACCTTTTATGTCGAAGCGCTCACTTATAAAGGGTTTTTATATTTGATCCCTAAGAAAAAAAAAGAGAGGATGTAATTTCAGTTGGCTAGTGAATTGACTGCTACTGACGAAAGTAATGAAAACTTCCATTGATATTACAAAGCAAAAGTATGTTTCTTTCTTATGCCAAAATGGCAGAAACGAATTCGATTAGTTTTGGCTAGTATTTTTACATTTCTTCTTTGATATTATTTTAAATAACATCTGTGCGCGAAGTCGCGAGCATAATATAGTACAACAATATACAAATTGGTACCTCGGGACTGACCATTTATTTATGACTAGAGGACGCCAGCAGCTACGCCTGTATTTTTTTTCTAATTTACCCGTTTTGGCCGATCCCGTGGGAATTTCATGAAATCCCTTCTTAGTGCACCCCTACGGTCCCTAAGAAACATACGTGCCAAATTTCAAGTTCCTGCGCCCAATAGTTTCGGCTGTAGCGTGTCTGTCAGTCAGTCAGTAACGCAAGGATTTTATATATTAAGATTACAGAGATATTTAACGACTGATTAAACTGACAACATTGAACAATAACTTGATTATGGTTTCTATTATGTAGTAAATGTCTGCCAAGGGTAATCAAAGCTTAAGTTAGGTCCAAACATTAATTTTATTTTCCCCCCTTCCCCCCGTGGGATCTCCAACTTGTCGTGGTGGGGGGGCTCAGTAACCGTGGATTGGTCACCCGCGGTGAAGCTAAGAGGGATCCAGGAGGGGACGCTCCGCGTGGGCTTGGAGGGGCCTGCGCAGGATGCGTCCAACGGTGCGGGTGCGACTGCGAGGGACAGACAGAACTGTCCCTTCTGTCTGTCCCTCGCAGTCGGGTGCGGTCGCGGGAGGAGAGGCGTGTCGGTGTTGCGTTGTCGCGCACCCTATCTCCCGCGACCAAATGGGGGCGCACCATTCGATGCGTCGCGGTGGGGCCGCAGAGGAAGAGGAGATGCGGTGTTGCGTTGCCGTCCTCCCTATCCTCTGCGGCCACTGGGCGTTTTGGCGGCGGAGTCCAACACCTTAATCCGTCGCCAAGGGGGTTTTGTTCGGGGCCCGCCTGACCATCTGGCGGGCCAATACCCGTCGGAGGGTGGCGACGAGTGCTTTTGTGATGCCCCACCCTCCGACACACGGGTACATGGCGGAAGTCGAGGTGGTTTTTAGTGGAAACACCACATACTCCGGCTCTTATTTCCGCCAAGAGTCGGAGATTCGAAGGGATTTTCCACCTCGTAAAACAAAAAAAAAAAATTATATTAGTTCTACTGTTATTGCTCAATCGTATATGTAGCTTGTCAAACTGGAGAATAACATAATAATCCTTGTTTAAAATAATATCTCATCAGCCCTCTGAACAAACTTTCCCACTGCTGGGCACGCGACTCTTCTCGCTATGAGAGGAGATAGACTTATTGTTCTTTTATAACAATTTCAACCGGGAGGATGGATATAGATTATCAGCCACTTGGAATCCAGTCATCAGCAAGTGTAAACACCGCCGCAGTGATAAAATCTCAACAGTGTGTAGACGTCATTAGTGTAGTGTGTCGGAGTACCGACATTGCGAACTTAAATAAAGACCAAGTGAGGGTAGGTGCTGAAACCCGCACTTCCACAAGACGTCGCTGAGCTCTCATCAGTCTCTCCGCGACCACGCTCGGTGCAAGACGAGCGAAACGTCGGTAACAAATAGGTATTTATACCTTAAATAAGTTAAGTTAACGCGATTAAGACCCGCTAAATTAATTTCTATGACTTATTGTTCACCACGCTGGCCAATTATGTGCTGCTAAACTTCGCATTTTTTCGAGAATATTATATACAACACTCAGACTTGCATGTTTCCTCATGATATTATTGTCAATCACCGTTTAGCAAGTGATAATAAGAAATTTAAAACGCACTTCTCTTCGAAAAGTCTGTGGTTTGTTGGAATTTTTGCGTAGCAGTTAAAATTTTAGTTCAGAATTTAATTTTAAATACAGGAGTATTTATTAAAGTACAGTCACGAGCATAAATATATTACTATGGGCAGATTAGCAAAAATATCTGTCCCAAGAATGAGTTCAATAATATCTGTCTGCACGTACGCAGCAAAAATATCTAATATTATCAGGCAGTATAATGAAGTGGCATCAAAATGATGTGATGAAAATGTTGAAGCATAAATATCTGATGTGACAGGTGGCAAAATGTTATGATCCCTTGCGGAGAGCAAATATATGTAACGTTTTACATTTCTGTAATTTGCATTGATTCCGCCCTAAAAGCTTAGATATGTGACACCAACTAGGTGGCAATAATATCTGACATTATTTTATCTTCAATTTAATTTAAATTTATACGAAACTAGAGGACGCCAGCAGCTACGCCTGCATTTTTTTTTAATTTACCCGTTTTGGCCGATCCCGTGGAAATTTCGGGAAATCCCTTCTTAGTGCACCCTTACGGTCCCTAAGGAACATACATGCCAAATTTCAGCTTCCTGCGCCCAATAGTTTCGGCTGTAGCGTGTCTGTCAGTCAGTCAGTAACGCATGGATTTTATATATTAAGATAGTTAAAAAGAAAAAATGCTATTTTACATTGTTTTAATGTAGGCTGTCGTTTTATACTATACAGGGTGTAAAAGACCCTTAACGAAAACTGAAATTACCAATCACTACGATCATTTTTATCTTCGGCACCATACCTGGGAGATTACTGGTTCAGGAGATATCGAGGCTCTAAGTTACTATGAAATTTTTGTAATTACAGTAGGTACAAAATCGATGCATTTACCCTGCCAACCTGTTCTGTAGATGTCCTATGCACCTATGGATAAGTAGGGTTTTCGAAAATTGCACGCGCTCACTTTTATTTGCGGATAAAAAAATGTGTCCCCTTAAAAAAAATCGTTTCCCAGGTTTTATTTTTGCTTTGTATGACTTGGAGTGATGTCCATAACGAGTAGACTTTGGCTTGGTGATGGGTCTTGTGGCACCCTGTATTTATGTCTAGACATATCCAATACTACGACCGAATTAAATTATTTATTATTGTAGTGGGTAGATCTATTTTATCTACGGCTGCTGAGTAATAGTTTAGGAATAGGGTATCTTACTGCCTAGTCAAATCAGTAACTTTTTGTCACCCGTCGAAACGCTAGTTCTGTATTTATCAACTGCTGTACTATTTTATGGTTTCAGTTATATAAAATTTGCTGTAAGAGCAATATTAAAATTTAAGAATGTTTATACTTATGATTTGAGACAATCTTTTTGATAAATGATAATTTGCAATTAATTTTTAATACTGTCCGATCCCGAATCGTCCGATGTGTAGGTGAATTTTGATTTTGAATATGAATAGAGGATTTTATTTCGGACATGAGGTTTTTTTTTCCTAAACCAATAAAAAATCAGCGTGTAGTAATATATCAGGCTCGCAGACCTTATTTATTTTTTTGGATTTCATTGGATTGACGATGAGTTATCGAACAGTATCCATTTATGAAGACATACATGGATACTATTCGATGCACATATTCCATTAATTGCTCTCGAATAACTCGTGAATGGTTTAAAAGTTAATATTCAAAGAGAGGCCTTAAAGTTAATCAATTTCCCTTCAGAGAGGCTTGATTTGAATCCCATTGAGAATATGTGCAGTTCAATGTTTCAACAATAGGATCCAACTCTGGCTGGAACCCATGATTTTCTACGTTGTCACACGACATTTGGGAGTCACTCCGAGGCTCACAAGTGTGTGCTAATATAGTTCTAAAAAGCAAGAGAGGCTACAAGACGTAATGATGCAAATGAAGGATTTACTCGATTTTAATTCATTATGCTTAATTAGATTTCACCGGAAGATAACAAGATCCGCAAGTTTATAAATTTACTAGGAAATTCTAAACGGGAGATAAATTGTATTATTGTATGCCCATATTTTCACTAATTTATCAATTTGCAACGTCTCGTGGTAAATTTATAAACTACCGGCTATCTATTCGTTAGATTCTAAACGGTTCAACCAAATTAAAGAAGTTTCACATTAATTTTAAGCTTCTTTAAATTACGACAAATAGCATACTGCTCTCTGATTGGTCAGTCGGTGATAATGAAGGTCGGCATCAGTTCAACTTAATAGGTTATGTTAGGTTTTCTTGTGACCCTGAACAGAAAAATAGGAACTGCGAAACAGGGTTCCGTTAACTTAGGCTCATAAATATCACTATAGTTCCAGTTTATTCGTTAAAGTGGCAAAAAATGGCGATGGAGAGGAAGGCAAAAAACACGTGACTTATTCAACCAATCAGAGCCCACATGGCGTTTGGTAATTGTTTACTTATTTTTTTACGCATGAATTCGTAAGTTAAGCCATTTGCGAAAAGGTAGGCATAAAATAATACAATTTATCTCTCGTTTAGAATCCTACGAAATTTTTTCATTCTTCAGTGACATAAATACTCGCTTAAAATCATTATTTTATTAAGCTGATTAGGCAAATAAAAATAAAAAATATTTATAACGTGTTTTTGTTCATATTCTTTGCCCGACAAAATACATAACAATTAAACATTTTGGCCCATTTTAGTGGCGCTATATATAATATCAAATATTTTATTGCTTATAAATTGTATGTCATATATTATTGCCACCTAGTTGGTGTCACATATCTAAGCTTTTAGGGCAGAATCAATGCAAATTACAGAAATATAAAACGTTACATATATTTACTCTCCACAAGGGATCATAAGATGTTGCCACCTGTCACATCAGATATTTATGCTTCGACATTTTCATCACATCATTTTGATGCCACTTCATTATGCTGCCTGATAATATCAGATACTTTTGTTGCGTACGTGCAGACAGATATTATTGAACTCATTCTTGGGACAGATATTTTTGCTAATCTGCCCATAGTAATATATTTATGCTCGTGACTGTACATTTGCAACTATACTGAGTCTAGGTGCATGGCAGAGTACGTCCAGGCAGCACAATTTGATAAGAAACGGAACGGGTTCTCCTTTAAAATATTCTAACAAGTACAATTTAAAATTGACTAATATCTTGTTTCTATATTTGTGAAGGACCTTGGGGGAGACCTATGTTCAGCAGTGGACGTCTTTCGGCTGATATGATGATGATATATTCTTTGTACGTCACTTAATTAGAAAAAGGGGAATACATATATCTTTAAACTTCTTTGTAATAATTTTAAGGATTTTTGGGCAAGTCCCACCTTTATCCTCACTACCCTATCTTATCTAGCTATCTATACAAGTGTGAACAGCTATGTTTAGCAGTAGTACCCAAATTTTATACCGATTTTAATGGATATTAACGATAAGTACATATCAAGCAATCTTTACACTCAAGCAAACCCTTCCAATTAAGCCTTTGATATTCAAATATAATACTTACAATTTGAATACGCGCTCACTCGCGACATTCCCATTACACATGAAAACGCATGTCATTTCTATTTAGCATCATAGTAAGTGTAATTTCGGTGCATTTCCTTTGAACGTCACTTAATTATCTATGCCAAAATAAGCCGATCATTCATCGGAGCATCTTCACGCTGTGTAAACAGGGGGAGGGTAGACTAAGGATATGTATATAGATACTAGATGTGATAAGTAATAAAATAAGTAAGATCAAATGGATAATTTTTAAAACAGATATAGTTGAGTACGCGTAGATATTATTTTCATCTTCATAATTGTCAAATTGAGTTAAACCAACCAAAAAACATTGTTGTTATTTTCTTAAATGAAAGTTTTTCGTGATGACGCAATATCCCTCAACGTTCATCAGGATAACATTAGGACCCAACATACATTTGTTTTAATAATTCAGAAACGGGCAATGTTATTTTAATGGCATAACAACTTAAAAGTTTTGAAAACGATTTGGCATGAACATAGTTTATGCCTTTGACAAAAAATACACTAGACGGCGCTATTTGGCATAGCTTTTGTCAAAATATGTCATCAAGAAATTGTTGCTGCAGTTTGGGTACTTTGTATTTTATTGGCCATTTTGTATTTAATATAAATGTTTGTGAAGTTTCGCACGATACAGGATTCATAGGAATGTTACCTACTTCGGCTTACTCTATCACGTCTTGACTGAGACATTGCAAGCATAATATTGTGATAATTATAATTTTAGTTTTTGACATATCCTGTAATTACTATATACTGACATACATATTTAATCTGACTGAAATTATGTTATTTGGTCATTATAATTGTTATTAAGTTTTCAAATGTATTGTTTAATTTTTTTTCATCGTATTAAATTCATATTGAATTTTATTCCTTATAAGGTAATACATTTTGCTTGCCGCTCTAGCACGGTTGACCATGGTGACACAATACCTTACCTGTAGGCTGTATCCATCTATTTACCCATGTATCGCAAAATAAACAATTTCATTTCAATAAAATATTTATATTCTCACTGATGCCACTTCTAGCATAGATGGCTACATCTTGGCAAAGGTACATGAAGGCAGTTGTTTAATTTTAGCCATTGACTGCTCATTGTTCGAGGGTCCATGATACGGTGCATTCATTACGCGGGGTATAGGGTACAGGGTGCATTGTACAGGGTGTTTCGATTCTCAATGTGTTTGATTTAAGGGTGCATAAGTTTAGTGAAGTGGCACCTTTTCATTAAGTTTGAAGATATTTATTCAAAAAGGGGATGGCATGTTTTGATAGGAAATAGAGCGGTACGTGTAATTATACGGTGAGGTACATAATTTTGTTTTAATTTTATTTGTTTAATGCAACGGAATATTAATGGGAGTCTTATCAACATTAGCCGTGTCTTCCCTTAGAGCAAATTAAAATAAATTTATGCCCTAAGGCGATTAGAATCCCATCACGGCAATCTTGGATAAATTACTATAGTATTATGATTACTTATAGGATTTCTAGTCCTATCTCTATCTTGTAAGAAAGAGAAAACGGAGATGATTTTGGTCAAAAAATCTATGTAGCCAGACATAAATAATTTAAGCTTGTTCTGATTAGATTGTTACCTAGTGACTTTTCGAAGCTGTTTGCGTATTAAATTCTTAATTATCGCGTGTTAAACTGTGATGGAAAATCATCATCCTCCTAGTGTTATCCCAGTTTCAACCTTCGGAATCCGGGGTCCGCTTACTGTGAAGTAAGCGGACCCCGGATTCCGGAAGAGGAGAGAGGACAATATTTGCCGATATGTCCACGTGTAAAGACAGAAATTGTCAAAGGGCGTAGCTGCAGACATCCTCTTTTATATTATATAAAATAAAAAATTGCATTATTAAGGATAACTCAAAAACGATCAGTCAGATCTCGATAAAATTAAATGGGACCACAAGAAAAGCCCCAGGAATCATATAAAAAGGATAATCGATATTAGTCCATCTAGTGAAAAGTTATGCAGTAACACATACCTAAATAAAGTCAAAACGAGAACCTCCTCCTTTTTTAAGTCGGTTTAAAAAATCATCGCTGTCATACTACGAAACTACATAACAATACTTAGTCACAAATCCCTCATTTCCCACACCGTCACAGCATCGACAAACCAGAACAATATAAGCGAAGCCTCCACTATTATATGACACATACATAATTGCTATGTCTAGCCGTATTGATGCGCCAACGCTCAGCTTACAATGTACAAGCACATATAGATGACGGAAATAGTCTCATAACCATGCTGGAAATGACAAAGGCTTTCATAGCTGAGGTTGTAGATAAGACTTGCCATTCATTCTTTGTGTGTAGTTTTTTGCAGCTGAGATCTCGATCTTTGCAGGGTTATAGGTTTCATGATATGTAATTGATATTGTTTTATTTTATAATAGTAGGTACTTAGTTTTACTGGTTTCAGTATATCGATTTACGGCATATTTTGTACCGTGGCTTTTGTTTTTTGTGTGTAAGAGCACGGGTCACAATATACAATAATAATATAATTATGAAATAACATATTGGGTTTTCCCGAACGGTTGAGGGTTCGATGCCTACACAAGACACATGTGGGTGATCCACAATTTGTTGTTACGAGTCTGGATGTATGTGTCCACTGACTGAATGTGTGTGAAGGTCTTAGGCCACATAAACGACTCACCTCACACCCAACCAAAAATATAATTCAAATATGGGCCTTAAGTATTGCTCCTTAGGTACTTTTTACATTGGCTCATAAATAAGCTGACAGCTTTAGAGTCTGCTGGCCTTCCTCGAAGAGCTGGGGTGGCTCGAATGACGACACCATTCCCACCCGCATGCAAAATACACGCCAAGACGTGGAGTTGCGGAAACAGCCCGTGCCATCAAGTATCAAGTATAAGCTGACAGCGCTGTTGCCGTGCAAACCACATACCTAAAGAGCAATACTTAAAGCCCAGCATCATCCATCATCATCATCAGCCCTTTATACTGTCCCACTGCTGAGCACGGGCCTCTTCCCATTATGAGAAGGGTAAGGCCATAGTCCACCACGCTGGCCAAGTGCGGGTTGGCAGACTTCACATGTCTTTTGAGAACATTATGGAGAACTCTCAGACATGCAGGTTTTCTCACGATGTTTTCCTTCACAGTTTAGCAAGCGATAATTAACAATTTAATACGCACATAACTCCGAAAAGTCATCAGTGCGCGCCGTGGATTCGAACCCGGACCCTGTCGGTCTCTCCACTAGGCTATCGCTGCTGAAGCCCATATTTGAATGATATTACACTACTGGACAAGAGAGCGAACAGAAGGATTTGGTCTTATACCACACTTGCCAGTCTTGTTTGTATAGAGTTTGGTTTCGAGTTCAGATCATCAGCTTTCGATTCAGACACTGATATATTTTTACTATAAAATGCAAAAATATTCTATTTGGGTATGAAAATCCATCCACCGATAATATCGAACACAGATGCCATACTAAACGTCCTAAATAATTCAATGCTGTAACAAAAGACCGTAGCTATAAACAAAATGTTCCTTAATGTCAACAGTGTAGCATTTAAAACGCCTACTCCGGTTTACCAGAGTTTTTATTGTCTTCACGTGATGTTTGTTCCCTTTTCGCGGATATAACGTGCCTTAGAATTCTCCGAGACGACGCGCGACGCCGCATATTCTAGGAGTAACTATAATACATATTTTAAGGTAGAGCTTTTGTGCGTGGATATGCTTGGTAAAATATTTTATAAAATATTTTTTGACATGAATTCACATTTATATTATAAATGTTCTTTCGCTTGATCATAGTGTTTAGTCTATCGTATCCTGGGAATCCAAGCTCTTGCCTTGGATCCACCTTCTATACGAAGCAAGATAATCGCGATTTTTAGTTGAACTGCAGCCTAACCCTTCCATTAAATCCTAACAACAGGATATTTACTATACTGAATCATCGTAACGACTTTCAAAATTGTTTATGACAGTCGAATCCAACGGATTAATGTACTATCAAAAGAAAGCAAAATGACAATGACAGTATCTGGATTTGTATGCAGACAAAGCTCTATAACTTACTTCATGTCATGTTGCTTCTTATAATACATCCGAGAATTATTGTAAATGGTCATTCGTATACCTACTCTATTTCAAAAGCTCTTTGCACCCTTGAGCTTATTTTGCCCTTCGCTTTTTATGTTATTTCACGGGTATCATTGTCATGATCGATTTATATGGTGACGTGACAAAAATAAGTTAATATATTAAGTATTTAGTCTGCATTTTGAAACAAACATCCAAATGTGTGTATTCGTTAATTTTATTTTGGGTGAACTTTACCTCAATATTTTTCACTTCATTTTAGTCAAAGTTAATACTTGAAATTTTTCTTTAATTATATTACTGTTCAGTACCACTTAAATTATACAAAACCAAAATACACATAACGATCTATACCTTAGGGATAAGTCAATATAAGTCACGTCAGTAATGCAATAAAAATCTATCGAAGTAACTCCAGAAAATTAACAGCAGGCACAAAACTCTTTAATTAAAAATCAATCAAACCATGTTCAAAATATTTCCTTACAGCAATAATCATAAAAATATATAGCTGAACTGATTGCCTCTCAACCTCCTTTATAACATCTTCCAAAGCCCCTACAACTTATGCTATTCATAATAAACTAATGCAAAACATACAACGTTCCCTCCATGTTTTTATCAATCTCAGATCACCATAACTTTCTCTTCCCCTGTTCATAAGATAATAAGTACGGTGATATACTGACAAACGTTACGATACTTTTATATGTAGAGTTAATGTAGAGTATTATATTCAGCATATCTTTGCTTTCGTCGAAAAACGACCGCCATATTTTGTATACATGGTGAATATGTTTATGTAAAAGAGTAGCAGTGTTTGCGTATAACGGTATTTTTCATACGTATGTGTTTAGGAATAATAGTTCACACATTTTAGAGGGTTTCTGTGAAGGGGAAGAATTACTTACATGCATACAAATGATGCTGAAATTTTGATATTTATAATGGAGATTCTTTGCCTGTGTTTTCTGATGAGTACCAACTGGGCGCTTATAAGACGCTTTAAGGAAAGTGTGTTCAATCTTCGGTCGTATTATTGCCTTATATCATACCTTAAGTTGGCTAAATGAATTGTTTTTGATATAATATTATTATATAGAATTTAGTGTGAGATACACATAGGAGTATTTTTTATTCCTCACAGAATAGTATGGTGACAAAATATTTCTAATAATTAAAATTCTATAATGATCTGCGTTCAGGATGCCTTGTTTATACATTTTAATCAAATTTATTCTTGTGAGTTTTGTTTCGGTGACTATAATATTGTTGTGCCATTACCAAAGTAAGAATAACTCATTAGCCCAAAGATGTAGTTACCATAAGGCTTGTAGTAGCTAAATAAGATTGGTATTTATTAATGTCTTACCAGTATTTTAACCGTATTTCCAGTATTTTCAGAACCTTAGCTTTGTACACACTTGTAACTGTAAACTTAATATAATAAAAAGTCTATATATATTTCTGTAAAAAGCCTGATATTCCTGGTTTAATTAAAACCACACTTTTAATTATAATTTTATAATAGAAACACCATGGAGTGGTATGGCGTGGTGCCGAAACCGATTAGGGTTCTAGGCGACTTGGAGAAGGAAATGGACTGTATTCAGAGGATAGCGGTTCTTCGCCGCCTAGAAAGGAATAAGGGGAGAGGAGATGGATACGGGAGGAGGTGATTGAGTGGGTATAGGATATTTCCAGGATGGAAGGCACTTACCTTATAGCCTTCTTCGTTTCTTTTCCTCCTGGTGTTTTCACTTCACTCACGAGCGGGTTTTCCTTGGTGGAAGCGGCAAAATCACATACAGCGGCGCGGCGCGGAGCGGTATCGAGACGGCGTTCTTAGCGAGCGGAATGTTCGAGACTGTCACTCGCGTTCACGATCGCGTCGACGAAATCAGGCGCAAGGCAGTGCCTCTTCCAGGGAGAGGGAAAGAGAGGGACGGAAATATGATATCGCTCGCACTAGACAAGCGTGGAACGATTCATGTTGATGCGATTAGTTATATATAGGAAGGTAGATGGCGCTACCATATCCCCCCGGCCCTAAAGGGTTGCCTTTAAAAAAAATAGAATTGAACTTAGCTATGTTGGGTGTACTACCGCATAACCCCTCAATAGGCTAAGACAGCGATATGACAATAAAATTAATCTAAATTGACTTTAGCGAAAACTACAAACGCAATAATAGCGGTAACTACTTACTAAATACTTAAACTAAGAGGTAGGTCCAACTTCAGGCTAGATCTCACTGAGTTGGAAGCGGACGCGAGTTGATCAGTGCCTCGACTTGTGCAAGGACAGTTAAAATCTCTTCGTAAGAGAGGATCTGTTGACCTATAACCTTGAAGAGATGCGTTTTAATTACTTTGACCATGCTTTCCCAACATCCACCGAAATGTGGTGATGCTGGTGGAATAAACTTCCAGTCAATATGATCTATGGAACGTTCTTCCTAAAGACGAGTACGATAACCCGCGACGTGATTGAAACAAGTAACGGGAACAAGTTCAATCAATTTACTAACGCGGTTGGCGACAAAAGTCTGCCAGCGGTGAGGAGAAGAATAAATCCTAGCGAGCACTACCTTGGAGTCGGAAAATGCGTATATTTATTAATAGAGTAGTGGGGCAAACTGTGTCTTGAACCTTGCGGAGCAACTGAGACAGCAGAAGGGCCGCGCACAACTCCAGTCTCGCAACCGAAATGGTTTTAACAGGAGAGACCTTAGACTTGGCACAAACTAACTGCACCGAGTAGTTAGAACCAATGCGGACTTGCAGATATACGACTCCGCCGTAAGCACGCTCGCTGGCGTCAGCGAAACCTGTTAAGTTGATGGTACATCCATCTACCAACCCAAGATGACGCGGAATAGTAATTTGATTGAGCGCGGTAAGCTCAATACAAACTGGCCCCAAGCGGCGACAATATGGTCAGGGGGTGTTTCATCCCACTCACACTTTGATAGCCAAAGCTCTTTGATCAAGAGCTTGGCGTACAAAATTGTGGGAGCCACAAAACCCATTATGTCCCATAGTCGAGCCACTGTGGATAGCATAGTGCGTTTGGTGCACTTATCATCTGGTGGTGAGACGTCAAACCGAAAACTATCGCAGGATTTGTCCCAGCGTAAACCGAGAACCTTATGCGGTACAGACTTCTCAAACTCAATATCTGGAGAAGCTTTATGAGAATCTGGTATGCGTGCGAGAACCTCCTTAGAGTTGCTTGTCCATTTGACAAGATCAAACTGGCCTCGCTTGAAAAGCTGAATAAGCTCTTCACAAAGCGAAATTGCTAGCGGAGCGGATATGACACTACAGGCAATGTCATCCATGTACAAAGCGGAAGTGTAGTATAGTATAGTGTAGCGTAGCGTAGCTTAGCATAGCGTAGCATAGCGCAGCATAGCGCAGCATAGCGCAGCATAGCGCAGCATGGCGCAGCATAGCGCAGCATGGCGCAGCATAGCGCAGCATAGCGCAGCATGGCGCAGCATAGCGCAGCATGGCGCAGCATAGCGCTGCATGGCGCAGCTTGGCGCAGCATAGCGCAGCATGGCGCAGCATATCGCAGCATGGCACAGCAAAGCGCAGCATAGCGCAGCATGGCGCAGCATATCGCAGCATGGCGCAGCATAGCGCAGCATGGCGCAGCATAGCGCAGCATAGCATAGCATAGCTAATTAGTGCTTTATCTTACACACAGTTTTAGCACCCACCTTGATCTCTTGAAGAGCAGAACAACAACAAGACGTAATACAATGAGAAGTATGTAACGTAGGTACGGTACCCATAATCACATACCCAAGTACCGTCTCAATAGCGGGCGGTAAATCATATCGCTCACTACGAACTATGTTAGTTAGTAGCAAGTGCGGAAATATTGAAGCTCCGATCAAAAGATCAATGCCTGCCGGATTCGCAAACTCCGCGTCGGCTAACGGCAATGATTCGAGATGAGTGAGTGATGCTACGTCTACATTAGCGTTTGGCAACGTGTCTGTAATACGTTCCACGATAAGCGAAGAAATGTTAAAATTAATGTCCCTATTAAAACGCGAATGTATTTTAACATCTACGGAACCCCTGCAATGCCTTTCTGATCCGCCTATCCCTTTGACGGTTGAGTTAGTATTTTTAAAATTATTCCATAATCCGAGGCGTTTGAAGCATTCCGATGTTATTAGATTGGTCTGAGATGCGCTATCTAGCAGACAACGTACCATGTGCGGCGACCCATTAACATCGTATACGATAACTTGCGCTGTCGCCAACAGTACCGTGTTAGACGCCGTACACTGCGTTTTGGCCCTGCGCGGATCATTATAGATGCGCGAGTGCCGTCCTCGCGTGCGCGTCGCCCGCGCAATGGATGTCATACACAACGATACTTCGCCCTCAGACGCGGAAGGCGCAGCTACCGTGGTCTGCTGCACCTGCGGCGCGAGTGTGTCAAGGTTAGCGGATTGGCTTGACAACCGGTTATTTTTATCATAATGTAACAGTGTATGATGTTTTTGTTTACACGTGCGACATCTCGTTCTACTGGAACAATTACTCGTTTTATGTTTTATGCTTAAGCAATTAATGCAAGCTTTGTTATCTTTTACGCATTTAAAACGAGCAATTGGATTTAAATCATTAAAGGTGGGACACTTATAGTAATGGTCGTGCACTATATTACTGCACAGACACTTCTGTGAATTATTACTATTAGATTCCGAACATGTTACGTAAGATTGTGGATTAGGGACTGAGTTATTATTACTATTTCGCGATTTATTCAACCTTTGTTTGTTGTTGTTAGTGTTAGACGGGCCAGGTGAACCAGACTGCGTATTATGAAATATTCGACACTGATCTTTGATGAACGAAATAAAACTATCTAGTGTAGGTATTTTATTATTGCGTTCCGTCATCTCGAATGCGCGAATTGTATCAGTGTCAAACTTTTTTAAAGCGAGTTGAAGCAACATAAAGTCGGAAAGATCTTCTAATTTTAAATTCCTAAGAGAATTAACCGCGGTTACGAAGTTATCAATAAACAGCTGGAAATTCGAGACAGACGCGTTGCTGGACAGTTTGAGATTTAAAGCTTGGTCAAAGTACGTAGACGCTAGAACGCGCGTGTCTTGATATCTGTCAAGTAGTGACTGAAATATGACCTGATAATTCTCAGCACTGGGTGTGACACCTGCAAATACGGACTGGGCCTTCGGTGACAGTTTACCTATTAAATAGTACAACCTGTCAGCATCTGTCAGAGAACCATTATCGTGCACTGTAGACTTAAAACTTGCATAGAATAACGGCCAATTTCGTATATCTCCGTCAAACGACATAATCTCGATTGGCGGTAATCTCGGTTTGCGGGCAACGGGCTCTGCTGAACATTTACCCTCCAATTGCGATTGTATACGCTTAATAATACAATAAAGATCTTCGAATGCGGTATACGCCTGATAGTTCGGTTTTTCATCAGGATTGATAGAAAGTAATCTTGCGTTATAATCGTCTAACAACTTATGAAAATCTGTTCGAATACTATCTACTGTTGTACAATAACTGAGAAATGCTTCGCTATTACTGTCAGACATCGATGCGGTTTTTGATCTTTCATAGATATTTTGAATGCGCTCAAATAAAATATTGCGTTTTGCTTCTAAGATTGTCATCTCTTTGTCTTCCGACACGCGTGACTTCTTTTGTTGTGACATGCTTACGTAAGTATAAGCTACTGAGAACGAAACAAAATAAGGATATCTAATGTATCTTTTTTTTTTACCTAAGTAGGCAACACTTTAGAGCTGAGGAAATAAAAGTTGATTGAAATATGAGATTTATAAGACAACTATGATAGTTGTAGAAATAATAATTTAATAAGTAGGTAGCTACATGAAAGTTTACCTACTAATGCGGGCGGAAATAACCATGTGACGGTTATATGAATATATTAATTAGGAGTATAGCTAGGTGCTATAACTGCCTAGGTATAGCGGTATAACGTATAAAACGTAAATGAATCCGACTCGTATGGATCAAAAAAATGGTATCGCGTGGTGCCGAAACCGATTAGGGTTCTAGGCGACTTGGAGAAGGAAATGGACTGTATTCAGAGGATAGCGGTTCTTCGCCGCCTAGAAAGGAATAAGGGGAGAGGAGATGGATACGGGAGGAGGTGATTGAGTGGGTATAGGATATTTCCAGGATGGAAGGCACTTACCTTATAGCCTTCTTCGTTTCTTTTCCTCCTGGTGTTTTCACTTCACTCACGAGCGGGTTTTCCTTGGTGGAAGCGGCAAAATCACATACAGCGGCGCGGCGCGGAGCGGTATCGAGACGGCGTTCTTAGCGAGCGGAATGTTCGAGACTGTCACTCGCGTTCACGATCGCGTCGACGAAATCAGGCGCAAGGCAGTGCCTCTTCCAGGGAGAGGGAAAGAGAGGGACGGAAATATGATATCGCTCGCACTAGACAAGCGTGGAACGATTCATGTTGATGCGATTAGTTATATATAGGAAGGTAGATGGCGCTACCATGGAGTGTGAAATATGCAATTTAAATATGCATGCCTGCACATGCACCATACCTTTTGGACAGCAATTTTGGGGCAAAATTCTTTACTTAATACTGTCATAACATAACTGCAAAGTAGGTATAGACCATAGCCCCTGCTGTACCCAATTCCCCATGCTTGACAAGTTAAGAGCTGTTAAAGGTAGCGAGTTCATGCAATGGTCCATTTCATGTGTTGCTGCATTTATGTTTTTACTTTTTAAATCGAACGGCTAGCGTTATGGTTGAAGTGGTATTGACTCTGCGCAATGTGTTGTGGGTTTGATCACTAGACAAAACAACACTTTTTGTGATCCCACCGATTGTTATTTCATGTGTCTCTGTACCTTGTACCCGTTGATTGTATGCTTGGAAAGGCCCCACACGATGCAATATTTACTGCTAATGCGGCGTTCGAATATTACGATCTACAACATTGATATCAAGAAGATTACAATAAATACGCAATCAAATTCATTTTAGAAATACAATACAAATAAAGTAAATATAATGCAAATAAATGTGGCGTTTTGTTTTTAAATCAATCAGCTAAGAATTCAAATAACTCAGAAATCATTATTTCTGGAGGCCGTATCTTTGCTATGATAATAATAGTATACAAAAAATTTGTTACTCCCATACACAAACCCTAATCAAAACTCGCAACCTCTTATGAATCATACCCCGTCGTTATAAGGGTGCAACACAAAAGCGACGGCATAATTTCACGGCCGGCTGCTGCTGTCGTACGCTCAATAATATGTTCAATGTTTACATAGCCTTGCTTAGAACCCCCACTAGTTATTACCCATGCCTTCCACTAGTCTGGAAAATGGAAGAGTAAATATTATACTGTCGAAAATTGGTTTACAAGTCTTTTAAAATGGCAATGATGGAGTAGGCATATGTCAGTTAATCTTTTAACGGTTTTTGACAGTAATTCCTTGTTCAAAATAAAGATTTGTTTGACGTAAGATTATGCTAAAGATTTTAGTTTTTTTTGTAATAATTCACTTTGCTCGCTGCTGTATTCATAAATGAACGGTACCATTATCCTTTTTTATACACTTGACTATGTGTATGCAAATTTTCATTATTATCGATGTAGTAATTAAAATTTGTTGGTTTGTTATCGTATTGTGTGGCGAATTGAAATATTGTGTATTTATTGACTTTTTAGGAAGGTTTTTATGTAATTATAAAGAGAAAAAATTTACCTACAAACCTATATTCCAACTTATACTATGAGTAAGAATATTTTCCACTTATATTAAAATTTTGTAGTTACAAAGTCCAGACACGTCTAATTTTTCGCTATAACATTCCCATCCAGTCACGGTGACAAGGCAATTTCAGCTATTTTTAAAAAGGAGTTTCAATTTGACAAGCCACGTTATTGGTTTTATCGAACAACAGTGTTCGGACACAGCTCACGCTTTGCTGTCTATAAAAAAAGCTCGGAACCCGCGGGAATAGATGTCACGCCCTGATTGGTTATCGCTTTAAGCCTTCCTTTGTCAAACGTTGCGACCCTTGTCGTATTTCCCTTAACCTTTGAGTACTAATCATAGGAAGTACATCGATCTGTTTTCTCTCGGATTCAAATATGTCTTCCGATCGACTATCTTGATATGTAGATACTTTTTATAAATGTCACTGAGGTGACAATAATTTTATACGGATGGTCTGAGATGAAAGTATCCCTGTCAGGAGTACTCCAGGTAATTATTACCCTATTAATATCCTACGTGAAATATACCTTTCATGGCGATAAGACATCATATACAAATTGTATTTTAGGCATACTTATATTTATGGAACGGATCTATATTAATAGAACAGATCGTAATTATTTAAAAATAAGTGCGAAATATTTGTTTTGGCGTCTCGGCATGGGTTACACCCGCTTGGGCCATATAAAGCTTTTCTTCCTTAACGCTGTCGTCTTCATCTGTAAAGTAGCCATGCTGATCAAGGAGATGGCAGAGCGGGAGAGGGAATTCGCGTGACCTCTCTCCAACCGCAGAGACGGGCCTCGGAGAAGCTGCATTCGTGTTGACCTTCACTCTCCGTAATACATGAACATAATATTCTCTACATGTTGTTTACAAGAAGATTAACAAAGTCTTTCATTTTCTCATTAAAAGCGTCCTATCACAAAATTGAGCCGTATACACGACATTAAAATCGTATTAGAAGATTAGATGATGACCCCCAACAGGTTTTACAATGTAACAATAATCATACACCACAATCAAATCAAACCCCAGGAAACCTCTGATTTCTGAACCAAAAGTAGGGTCAGTCAATAAGAAAAATGTAGTGGGCAGGGTACAAAGGGGAGATAAAAGATTGTCCGTCAAAGTTATCTATGTGGGGACACCCTGCAGTCCCCGTAATATTCACTTGACAACTTTCAGAAAAAAAATAACAGGGCGAAACATTACACCCAAATAATTCATGGAGCAAAGAAGAATTTAACATGAAATTGACTCGTTTTCGAAATGATCCGTTATCGACCAGTCTAGTAGTTAGACGCCCTGAGGATGTGGGTTCGATTTCTTCCTAGGTCAAATCTATATGTGCCGAGTACAATTTTTGTTGTATATTTACATATAATACTCTATAATAAAACGAATTTAAGTATTATCTAAATTTAGTTTAACTTAAATTTAAGATGCATTGCTATCTACATAATCCAGATTGTTTGTTTGACATTAAGTTTAAGATTCATAAAATTTATAACCGTAAGTTATTCACTGCAGTCAAATTTCGGAAATTAATGTACTGTAACCAATTCAAACGTCTTAAACATGATCTTTATGCATAATTTTATTTTGTTTTTGATCTAGTGGAGTAATGTTTACAAAGATACAGTTCTACTTCATTCCATTCCTCCTCCTTTTCTTTTTCCCATCCCTAATGGCAGCAACGCACTTTTGACTTCTCTGGTGTTACTTGTGTCCATCGACAGCGGTATTGAGCGCTCGGGCTTGCAAATGTAAGCGATTATTGCTATAATCGCTTACCTTTAGGCGAACCGTCCGTTTGTTTGCCGCCTCTGACAAAAGGACGATACGATTACGATATTACGGATAAACACACAGGCACGACCGACTCTTAGCGTTATCCCAGTTACAATCTGGGATAATGAGTTTTGGTGTCTTTCATTTTATTTTCATATTAAATTCTGCCAGCGTAGGTATTGGTTGTTGTAAAAAAGGTACATACACGTTATCCTGACGTATAAGCTACATTAATGCAAAGTTTCGTCTAAATCAATTAAGTAGTTTTCGAAGCAAAAAATACATTACATTGAGACGGAGGATCTCAGGTAGGATGTCGGGGTTCGAGAGAAACACTGCTAGGCTGAACAAGTTCTTTATTATGTCTCACTACCGCTTACACACAGTATGACCGAACTAGGTAAGCACTGGCCTGAGGACTGGAGCGTAGACTCCTGCTGCTCTCCGACGCTCGCAGGGTAGCTGCTCGTAGGGTCGCCGATGAGCTGGCCAAGGTGCGCTGCGCAGGCAGCTCTGTGGTCGAGATTCAGGCTGAGCGGGGTCTCAGGCAGTGCAGCCGATGTGGGCCGAGCGGTCAGGCTCAGGCGTCCGTGGCCTGGCTGTAGGAGCTCGTAGGCAGGAACGGAGGCTTGGGTGGCAGCTGGCTAGTAGCGGCACGGCGCCAGCAGCTCGTGGCTTGTAGTCCGTAGAGAGAAGACAGGTGCAGTGAGCCCGTAGGAAGAACTTGAAACAGCATAGAGAATACACAACAACCGGTCAGGAACAGGCGGTCCCTAGATCGGCTGTTATGCTTAGGAGACACAGATACTACAGACAGAACGTATAGGCACACAGACAACTAGAATATGCTTACCCCCAGCGGGACAGTAGAAAGAGAAGTAGGATTGTAGTTATAGTTACTACAACCATCAGCGAGACGGTGTGTAGGGCAAGTGATCGACTTAGATCGCGCACCCATCTTATATAGATATAGGCCTATGACTCACAACTGCCTTTGGCTAGTGAACATGACCATATTTGGTAATATTGCGAACGGCTAAGCTGGCGTTAAGCGCCTGCGAGATATTATAACGCAATACGTGTAGTATTAAGTTACAACATAAACAAACATGCATTCATCTTCGCAAACCATGACGTCTAACTTTTTACTTATAATAGACTTCCATTTATACACTTACCCTGCCTCTTTAAGCACGCCATCTATTGGTGAAACCGTGCAAAAATCCGTTGAGGATCCGGGACCAGCTTACTGTTCTTTTGATTCTATAGATTTGACAGAATATTAGCTTTTTTTACCGGGCGACTGCCGTCTGACCTCCACATCTCATAGGGATAGCAATATTCTATGATTTTAACTAGTGTCAGTATATTCAAAGGCACTAATTCCGCATAACGACTGTCAAAGATTTTCATGACAGCCGGCACTGACAGCTTCTAGTGCTCTCTGAAGCAGGATAACTTCGAAAAGGACGTGATGCGTGACGTGGGTTTGAACCGGATACCCTCTGCTTAGCAATCTGTTGGTATCTCCACTAGGCTATCGCTGCTACCCTTGCCGCCCTTCTCCCTTTATACTCGTACATCTATTATGTCCAAGTGATTGATGTGATTACGTTTATAATACATTTTATTGTGTCATTGTGTTTGCTCGGACAGGGACCTTTCTTGCATGAGTTTGGTGAATGGACTATTATTATTGGTTGTTGGTTTCCTGTAGCTAAGATTTGAACTTGTTTGTGAAAGTAAAATAACGAATGGTTTTGTGATTGTTCTTATTACGATGTGTATTAGAATTTATCTTTGAGTGGTCGTTCCAAAATAAGCGACGGTTTTTGTTTTTATGAAATTAACAGACATACATTCATAATATGACATATTAGGTATATTATTATTATAAGGAAAAAAATAATCTCAACGTTAACAGTGATCTATCTGCCTTAGATTACCAATCGATAATGTCAAATCATCAATCAGCGGCGCAATTCCTCATTATAATATGCATTTAATAGCGCGAGTGCAAGAACTTGTCACTGACGTCGGGACACGAATGACAAATGACAACGGTCATCTATCTTCCTATCTGTCAACCGAATCAACACACTTGTAGAACTCACTTTAATCGTACAAAACAACGAATACAAGCGAAACACAACCTTATAATACTAAAAATATAACACATTATAACAGCATTTTTTATTATTGTTGAATCATCCTACATACCAATTTTACCAGAACTGTTACTGTGTCTGCTGATGGAAAGTATTTTAAAGGTAGCAGGAGTCATTATTTAGTGGTTTTGTGGAAGGTTGGTTGTCATGGCGACTGGTTGACGGTCAAGCAATCACTAATCGCCGGCAATCAATCAAGCATTCAGAATGGGACAAGTAAGAATGGTTTGGAAATATTTTCCAATGGAGTATCAGAAGTTTGCTGATTTATGATGTCTGCAATTTAGTTTTACAACTATGAATACTTTAGTTGCTATTGTGTTCGAGCCTTTGATATATTTTGTATAGCTAAATGTGTTTTGCATTGTAAGGACGTATGACAAAGTGGTGAAAGGACTGGCATCAGTACTGCTGCTGGATCGGTTGTCTTGGGTTTTCAACCTACATGGGACAAACCCTCGTGGGATTCATTGAAGATTGTTTCGACTTGGATGATATTTTAGTCCGTCAGTAGCATGTTTATAAAGTCCCCTGCAATACAGGATTTGTACATTGTGGGGGCGGCGATAATAAATTACATGAAATTTTGAAAACTATAAACGGACACAAATTAACATAAAATAAAATAACTTCACGCTCTATACCCGTATTGCACACCCACACTTCGTCAGTTATGTTTCGGTCCCAATATAATAGGGGGCGAGCCTATTGCCATGTACCGGGCACATTACCTATTAAGCGATCGATAATTAACATTTTTTATACACAAATAACTTCGAAAAGTCAGAGGTGTGTGCCCGGGGTAACTGGGGAGTAAACCCGAGACTATCGTTTCAGCAGTACGTTACGTACACCACTAGGTTATCGCCGCTATAAATGAATTTGCTAGGAAAAAACGGTTAAGTTAAACAATAAGTCAAAACAAAGTGTGAGAAACCACGGACTTGCTTAATCACTTCCTTACTCCAATTTTTTAAATTTTATTTTATAGTCCCACGGCTGTATCCCCGAAGGGGTAGGCAGAGGTGTAAATATTACACCCACATTTCGTCATAAATTTTTAGGTCCCATGTAATAGGGGGCGAGCCTATTGCTGTTACCGGGCACATCACCAGACTCCGGGCTGCTACTGAATATTCGGAAAAACCCAGTAACACTTTTGCCCGACCTGGGAATCGAATCCGAGACCTCCCAATCCCACACGCACAATTATGCCGCGAGACCAACGAGGCAGTCCAGGAGTTACTCCAAGTCTTACCACAAAATATTCGAATTACCAATTGTGGCGTCATTAAAGGAGCTTACTAAACGATATTTACATAATGTACTCCTATATCGCTTGAACAATCTCATAACCAATGAGGAAACCTTTCAAATCTCTTGGAGAAGTAACTCTTGCACTCAATTTCCTTATAGCTACCGTATGGTGCCACCACGTGAGCTATTTCCATGAACTTCTATGGTTTTCTTCTATGGTATTGGTTTTGTTTCATAACTGTAACAATTTAAGTTGTAAGTGTTTGCACAATCTGTGTTTTAGATGTAATGAACTTAAAGCGATGTAAGCTGTTATTCTATTGGATAATAAAGAGATGTTAATGTATGCAGAGATTTGGTTGAAATTGGTATTATAATTATAATGTTTGAATTTCTATCAAGATATGGACTTACTCCTATTTTCTCGATATGATGTAATTAGCTAAACCCTCGGTTATAACCGCGTTCTAATTTATGGACACTGCACCGCACCTGTGGCACATAACGTGATTTTATAAAAGCTTATATTATTTAGCCTCGTTAATTGTACTACCCAACACTAAATTAATAAATTTGTAATTTAGTCCGGTAGCGCCTGAAATAATATCTATACTGTTTCGTTTTGTTCAATGAATGAGATTGCTAGGGGCTTCATCCGTTCTTATTTCTCCCTCATTCTACTCTTTTATCTATTCCTGTGACTCCTCTGGTGTTGCTTGTGTCCATGAGCAGCAGTTATCACTTACTATCAGGCCGTCCGTCTCGTCGTTTTCCTCCTATGCTATTAGAAAAAGACACATTTTTATCCCTGTCTCCTAACTTATCTTATGTATGTACTAGCTTACTACTTACCAGTATGTAGAGTTAGGCTGCTATTGATTTATGAAGAGATACCAGTTCAGCTGCGGATGTCTCATGGCAAATTAGCCTCTTTGTTTTATTAGTAACAATAACTTATTTTTTGTAAGTAAATCAATATGAAAGTAAATGTGAAGAATTATATTTTAAACTGCACGGTTGGCGTAGTTATTTAAGCGGTCGCCTCGCTGTTTAACACTGCGCCGAGTGTTGTAAAGTCCCTCGCGACACCGGATTAATGCCTAGTACGGGAGTTGTCTTTTTAAAAAAGAAAGAAAATACTTAAACTCAACTCAACTCAACTCAAAATCCTTTATTCATTTAGATCACAAAGTGACACTTATGAACGTCAAATTTAAACATTATTACTGTATGCTTCTACATTTACATTTACTGCCACGTTCGCAATGCAATAGGTAGAACCATGAGAAAGAACGGGCAATAAAACTCACGGTCACTCTTTTTTATCGCCAGGTTTTTAATAATACATAACAATTAAACTTTTGTAAGGTGCTGCAACTGTTATACCTTCTATGTTACTTGTATATATTTACTTTACATGATACTCAAGCATAATCAAGTTAAATTTTGATGTTCATTTAGTTAGCCTCCTGAACATAGACATGGTGAAGCAGGAGCATCCACTTACATTATGCACCTAACAATGCAGGCAATCCGCGCAAATGTTCAGAACCATGATGGAAATGATGAAGTTAAATATAAATAAAAAATTATACCAGCCCATAAGACCGCCATCGACCAGTCATCGCAAGTAGCACCCGTTCACGAGTATGACGCATGTGCCAGCCATCATCCCTCTCGCCATATTAGAGGGACAGGGATGACCCGACACACGACGCCACCACAAGAAATGACATTTTAGTGAGCATGACGACAACGGTATACGAACCAGCAGTAATAAAATTAACAATCTGTTGGTATACTGACCATGAACGCGAACTACCTCCATTTTCCAGATCATTAAGTATAGCATAAATTTGTGAAAACGTGTGAAGAAATGCAAATGTAGTACCCATATTTAATTGACGTGATACCTTTTGAAATACAACCACCGATCCAACTGATTGAGTACAAGACAATAAAATTAAACATAATAAATAAATAGTATCTAACGACATGAAAGACATCTAATGATGTGATGGCGATTCCAAAAAACATCATTTACTTATATAATTTTATTGGGAATAGAATCATATTTAATTACATGTCATGAAAATTTTAATATTATCTACCTACTTACCCAATCATTATGTGAATACTAAAACAGATTATTGCCAAGCGCATTTGTCATTAAGGTAATCATTTAAATTGTAATAAGCCTTTTGCATTAGGTTATTTTTAATCGTTGTCTTAAATGCGCTAAACGGCAAGTCTAAAATACATATCGGTATCTTGTTGTAGATGCGTAAACTTTGTCCTATAAAAGAATTATGAGTTTTACACAAACGGAAATGCGGAACATATAATTTATGTCTATTTCTTGTATTAATAGAGTGAATATCACTATTCTTTGAATATGAATTTATATTCCTACGCACATGCAAAACACTGGCATAAATATACTGAGACGCTACAGTTAAAATACCGATGTCCTTAAATCTTTCCTTGAGCGAAACTCTTGTTCGTAATTGGTAAATGGCCCGAACTGCTCTTTTTTGCAATATAAAAATACTTTCGATATCAGCAGCTCTACCCCATAGAAATATGCTATATGACATAACACTATGAAAATAGCCAAAATATACCAGCCTAGCCGTATCGACATCTGTTAAACTACGCACCTTCTTAATGGCATAAGCAGCCGAACTAAGTTTCGCTGACAGATATGTAATGTGTGCGCCCCATTGCAACTTTGAATCAAGTGTTATTCCTAGAAACAACGTAGATTCAGTTGTTTCCAGTACATCACCATTTAAAACGATGTTAGTACCAAGGTTTCTGACGTTTGGCAAAGCAAACTTAACACATTTGGTTTTTTTGGCGTTCAGTACTAAGTTGTTTACAGTAAACCATTTAGTCACCTGAGTAAGAGCACTGTTTATTTCGGTAAAGTTTTCCTTATTTCTATCTACTTCAAATATCAATGAAGTATCGTCAGCAAACAATACCACGTCACAAATGTTTCTCAGGTAAAATGGCAAATCATTAATGTACACAAGAAACAAGAAAGGCCCTAGGATACTACCCTGCGGCACTCCCAATTGTACTGGTAAACCACTGGATTTTGAGCCATTTATTTCGACACATTGGATTCTGTTATTTAAATATGCCTTAATAACATCCAATGCTTTAGTCTGGACGCCGTAATGTTTAAGTTTGCACAAGAGCGTATCATGGCAGACACAATCGAAGGCTTTCGAAAGGTCGCAAAACACACCAATAGCATTCTGAGATTTCTCCCATGCATTGTAGACGTGTTTGAGTAACGCTACTCCTGCATCCGTCGTCGAGTGACCCTTAGTAAAACCATATTGCTCAGTATGAAGGAGGCTGTTTAAATTAAAGTGTTTCAGAAGTTGCTTGAGTATGATCTTTTCAAAGATTTTACTAAAAGTAGGTAGTATTGAAATTGGCCTATAATTACTAGGATCAGTCTTACTGCCGGATTTAAACAGAGGTATTATCTTACTATGTTTCATTAAATCTGGAAAATCGCCTGATTCTATACACTTATTAAACAAGTTACTAAGATAAGGAGCTACTATATCTATTATACTTTTCAATATCTTAACAGATATTCCCCAGAGATCACCTGTATTCTTAGACTCTAGAGATTGAAAGGTGTTTATAATGTCAGTAGAACTAATAGGGCTGAATTTAAATATTACATCACATTTTTGTACACTTGATTCTAATAAATTTTTCTTACTACTAAAAGATTTGTCCGTGTGGTGACGGATTAAGAATACGGATTGTCACCAC
This sequence comes from Euclidia mi, assembly GCA_944739405.2. Taxonomy (NCBI): domain Eukaryota; kingdom Metazoa; phylum Arthropoda; class Insecta; order Lepidoptera; family Erebidae; genus Euclidia; species Euclidia mi. The sequence continues at coordinate 6,694,623 of OX123191.2, read as the reverse complement.
CCCATATCATCCCATGGGTGTCGTAAGAGCCGACAGAGGAAGCATGTTTTGCATAGAACAGCACTGTAAGAGAATGAAAACTTGATACAAACTCTATACCAACCCCTTTGGCCAGCGTGGTATAGTAGGCCAATTCCTCCTTTCAAAGGAGAGGCCTAGTCCAGCAGTGGACTGTTAAAGGCTGATGATGATGACTAAAAGATTACTTAAAACCAGGGTTTAATTTTAAGAAAATTTCTATATATACTACACAACAGAGAATAGAGGTTGTCTACTGAAGATGCAAGCCTTGCATACATGTTAATGTTGTCAAAAATTAATAACCACGGCTTAATTAACATTAAAAACCTGTTCTAGCAACACAAAATTTAAAACGAAATGAAAACAGTAAAACGAAAACAACAAGCTCCACTCAATTAAAACTTAATTAAATGTTTATTATGACAGAAGAATGAAATAAAAAAACAACATTCAAAATGGCTACCATTAAATGCTTATTATGTTTTTATTTAACCCTAAAAAATATAATTCGAGCGAAAGCTCTTTCGTGTTATAACTGAAAGTAATCAAGTGGAGTGACAATGATTAAAGTCTTTTACATTCTTTTTTGCGAACACTTTATTATTGTTGGGAAATTGTTCAATTATTTTGAATATTTGACAAGTTCAGATTGTAGTTCCCTTGTCAGTAATAATGGACAACAATTTTTGTTTAATGTTTTGTAATGATGAGTATGTCTACAAAAAGAATACGGCTTTGGAAAATAAATGAGGAAATTTTGAAATATTGTAACAGCTTTTTGAAGTCCACTGCTGGACAAGGGCCTCTCCTAATTTACGTCAAAATAGAGCCTTACAATATTTAGGACTTGGCATTAACAAAAAAAAGAAATGTTAAACTGGTATCACATCACATCATCAGCCTTTAACAGTCCACAGCTGGACTAGGCCTCTCCTTTGAAAGGAGGAAATAAAACTGGCATACAAGCGGTGAACTCCGAGAGTTCTAAAAAAAAATTGCTAAGAAAATCTCATCATCCACTCTTCACAAAGTCCCTAAGTTTCATCTTGGCGTCACTGGCGTTTTGTGCTGAATAACATGTTTCGTCTCATAAATTGAAGCCAGTCTGAACTAGTTCAAAGTGTAGTGTGTGTAGTAAGCAGGTCACGCCAGTGAACGCTCTGACAGTTGTATGCAATCGCGACTTGTCCGTGAATTCTTAGAAATATGCAGCTACAATATTCCTGTATCGTGATATTTACTGGTTTGAGGAATCTTGATATTATTCTAACAAAAGCTGTTATTTTTATCGAAATTACTTAGCAATTTTTTAGCTGTTATATTTGGCTTCTAATATATTTATAGTGGCCTAGTGGCGATAACAACAGACTGCCATGCAAACGGTATTGGTATACTAGTATAATTAGTTTAAACTTTCAACCTACGGCACGCACCACTGACTTCGTAGCTATGTGGGTATTAGATGGTCTAGTTATCGCTCTCTATCTCATTATCACTTTGCCCCGTGCCTCGGAGAGCATCTTCGAGCCGCCGGTCCCGGCTATCATGAAAGTCTCTGCCAGTCCTTAAGGAGAGTTAGTACCCTTAAATATACTGATACTGGTCTACACCATGAATTATCGCTATCCCTTTGGCTCTGCGGTATAGCTAATACTCTATCATATCTCGTCAGACTGGGAAGTGAATTTAAGAAAAATATTTCGTGACTCATTAATTAGATTGTAAAGCCCACATTGAACAAAATCAATGGAATTTGAAGTGAGTGGATTATTGTTTCGCAACTTCAAATATTTTTGAAACTTAGTTGGTTTTTATCACCACAAAATATTTCACGTGCTTTCCTAGTAACATCATACATTCCAAGCAACTATGTCGTAATGACGTTTTTAACATTAACCTACAGCTTAAAGTATTTTATAGACAATCATAAAAACATTAAGAGGCGTCTCCTTGCAAACGAGTGTAAGTGTTAAGAGGAAATTTTCAAATATGTACAATAATACCTATTTCATGCTATAAAGGGCATGGATGTTGTAGAATTGGATGTGGTACTTATATTATGAGTATTAATCTGCATAGAATCCTTCCTTAACAGCGTGTTTAAGCCTCTTCTCATTGGGTTCACAGTAGCACTGGGAGTCGGTAAGAGGATTTGGCCTACGATACCGTGCAAGACAGGTTGGTAGATTGGTGGTGGTTTTATATCGAGTAATCCGACTTTTCACAGAGGTACTATTTATTTTGCTTCGTGTATTTTCCATAGTAGTAGGACTGCCTCCGTGGTCCAGTGGACAGCGAATGCGACTGCTGATCGGAGGTCCCGGGTTCGAGTTACTGGGTTTTTCCGAATTCTCAGTAGCAGCACGGATGGTGATGTGCCCGGTAACGGCAATAGGCTCGCCCCCTATTAAGTGGAACCTAAATATTCATGGCAAAATGTGGGTGTAATATTACGCCTCTGCCTACCCCTTCGGGGATACAGACGTATGTCTATAAATAAACAAAATAAAAAGTCCATAGTCGTCTTCTTACGATGGAATGGAATCGGGTGGTGTCATTTTCTATTCTGAACCGTAACCGTCGTTCGTCTAACTTTATTTATATCTTTGTGGTGACTACCACAAAATCGAAAATAAAAGCATACAAGAAAATCAATGAACTGTTAGATAAGTTATACCATACTTTGAACGATACTTGCATGAGAGTATTTATGTAAACCTAATTGATTTTAGCCTGCAAACTTAGGTTTGGAGAGACCAACCAACCACTCCGCAAAGTAACTTAACATAAACAAGGGGTAGGTAGAGGTGTATTGTGATCTACCGGGGACATAATTAAGCAATAACAGAGTAAAAGATTAATACACACATAACTTCGAAAAGTCAGAAGTATGTACCCGAGATCGAACCCAAGACCATCCTCTCGGCAGTCCGTTACGTACACCGTTGGGCTACCAAAGTAATTCTGGATTATGGGCACTATTGAATTGAATTTGATTTTGATAAGTATTTCTTAATGTAGATACAGAAACATATACATATTTATAATTAAATATTTAGGATAAAAACTAAACCTAAAACTAATCTAAGATTAAGTAAAAAAAAGGGAAAATAAAAATAATAATAATACTATAAATATGCTATACTGCATCTAACAATTCTTCCGCAACGCTGTCAACTGGTAGCGTGCCCCGAAAACTGGCAGAATTGCCACGTTGGATGGCAATGCTTATTCTCTCTGTGAAAAATAGGCCAGGCTTATGGTCACGGGAAGAATAAAAATAATTGTGAATCTTCGCGACAAGTATACGGTACTTCACCTCTATTTTCCAATAGGTACGCGGTGTAAGAGAGCTTTGGGGGACGGCTGTATCTAGTGGTGCACGTCTATCGCCTGATGTGATAACGATGATGATGACAATATAGATCCGTTACATAAGTATTAATAAGTGTATAAGTCGTGGATTTTTAATGAATTCTTGTTTGATGTCTTCATTTTATTTTAAAATGGTACTTACCACATGCTCACCATATGGTATGTTTCATATTCAGTTGTATTTTAATAACATAAAATAGTGGGCATGGCATAACCTATTTCAGCTTACAAGAAGTTATTTCAGAGAACGCCAAAACTGTTTCGTTTGAGCGTTCTCTGAAACACAATCCGATATTTTGTGTGAGGATGTTAATACCCCGATTGTGGTAGCTCGTATTCTCAGAAACAACGACAACAGACTTTCAATTTCACATATTTTTTACAGTAATCTCTCTCTGCAGTGTAGCGGCTACAATAATATTATTTAAGCGACACAAGTTGATTACAAAGAAAGAGTTGTAAGTAATTTTCTTATCAAACTGTGCTTCTGGTACATAAATTTGAAAACACATCAAAATGGTCAGTTCAGTCAGTTCAGTCAGCTCGTAGAATTAACTCAAAAAGATCGTAAAGTATTACCGCAGTAACTTTTGTACAGCTAATTACGTCCATGCATACAATATTTTGTTAATGCACCCAACCAGGAATGCACCCTTTGTGCCTTTAAACTGTTTTCCTATAAAAATAAACCGTAAAAAATGCCCATTACTCCGCTATATGACAAAGCAATGTAAATGTGTGTAATTTCTCTTACAAATTGATAAACGTTGCCAAAGAGATTTTGCCTCTATAAGTCCGCTGACGTAGTAAAACTGTTTCACGTTGAATTTACATTTGGTATTTAGTACTCAACGAGGCAATTTAAGCGCTATTTCGGGAGATTTTTTTTCGGTCTTGTATATATTGTCGTAACTGGCTTGTTGGACTATCGTGTGCTAAAATTTAAGCACCAGTTAGACACTGTTCTGCCTTGATAGCTGATCACTGTAAATTATTATCTTCGATAGAGTGAATTGCTCTTTAAATGATGAACTTGTTCCATATTAGTCGAGCATTCTTTGGAGACCATAATAACTTCGATAAGCAAGTCTTGTGATTTAAAATGTTTTACACACTTTTGGTGCGCAAATAGTATAACGTCGTAAAAAAACACTTACCTCTAGAGCAGTAAGAGAATCAGGAGTAATTTTGGAACAAAGAACCTTACGTTTAAAAAATAATTTGTGAATTAACCCGAAGCGTACTTGGAATACTAAAAACTACTCATAAACTCAGGAACAAACTTCTTTAAAAAAACATTTCTCTTCTTTTCAGTTGTGTTCTAATTCTTGAGGATTGTAAACCTACCTGATTGGCAATACTGGCTCTAAAAAATAAAAAGAAGTCGGTTTGCTCAAAGTTTTAACTGCAATGCCACATCTAGATCTTCTGAGTTCTTTATCAGCAGATCTTTACACCACATTAATGTAACGTCTATTGGTGTGCCGTTACTTGCGGATCAAATGGCCTATTTTCTTCGGCCTGCGACATCATTAAACGAAATTTTATTCCCGCGGTACTACACATTCGTATTACATATTAAATGACGTTCGGTTGTGGTGCTGATTGATTATTTTCTGCTAAGGCGTAAACGTATCAACTGGGTCAAAGACTGTAAGGTGGTACCGGGAGAACACTTAGTCTTACAGCACAGACTCCTGGTGGTCGAATTAAAAATTCGGCTGAGCTCGAAAAGAACCAAGGAGCAGCTACCCCCAAAAGTAAAATGGCATATGTTAGAGAAGAATGAATGAGCAGTAGAGTTCAGAGATAAAGTGGTAGATAAAATGACTGAGATGGCGATATGAAGGATTGCAGCGTGAATAAGAGTTGGGAGGAGATGAGTAAATATATGAAGTGCGTGGCAAAAGATGTTTTAAGAGAATCGAAAGAACGTATGAAAGATAAGGATACCTGGTGGTGGACAGAGGAAGTACAGAGTGAGCTCAAGGAAAAGAAAGCAAGGTTTGAGGAATGGCAGCTGATGAAAGATGGTAATGACTCGTTGAAAGAAAGTAAGAAAAAGAAGTATGATGAATGTAAGAAAAGAGCCAAAAAAGCTGTTGCCTTAGCTAGAGCAAAAGCCCTTTACGATATATACGGATTAATTGAGAAGCCCGAGGGCCAAAAGTATTTATACCGACTGGCTAAGGCTAGAGAGAGAATGGCGAGGGATGTATCCCATATCAAGTGTATGAAAGATGAAACAGGAGTGGTTCTTACGGATGACGATAGGATTAAAGAAAGGTGGAGAACATATTTTGAAAAAGGGTGAAAATCATTTAAAATGACCATTTTGATAGCAAAATTTGTCCACACCCGATATTTTACGATACAGTTATTTTTACTATGTAAAAACTACCTATTAGTACTCTGATCTATATTATCTAACTATATAACACACACATCTATATCTGTTGCGCATAATTAATCCATTATATTCCTTCGCTCTCATCAAAGTCAGATAATATCCGTACAAAATAATGTGTCCTCTTCACGGGCTGCGTGACAAAATTTATCTGAATAAATTTATTAGCTACAGTATTTACTTATTGATGAACTTTTTGTCAAAACGTTGTTAATGACCTTAGATTAGGGTAATAAATAATTTATATTTATTACTAAAAAAAATTAAATTTCGGGTACAAAATAATGTCCATTATTTTGTTCATTTTTGCTATTCATTTTTGTAACGTGCAATTTGGTATTATTTAGAATTTATAAAATGGCATCACTCAAACTATAACGAGCCAATCACATGCCGGAATCTAATATAAGTCGGCCATTTTGTCCTCGAGTGAAAATAGTGAATGACGCGTGTTTTTTTGTCAGCGAGCAAAATTCTAATTTTAATTTGTCAGTTTTGTTTTGTTTCCAATAACGTGAATGAGTGAATCCTTATATTATTAAATTAATCAACTAAGTACATTAGTGTTGACATTTATTGAAATGCAAAGTGGTTGTAATTCATTGCGATTTCTGTTTGGCTTAACGTATTTGAAATTACTTTCAAAGTACAACGGTTTTTCATTTTTGTTATGATTTTAGTTACGTTACAAAAAGGAAAATATAACAAAAATGAAGTAAAGTCGCAATCACATTGCTGATAAAATTTTAATAATTAAATTTGTAACTGTATTTTTGTTGTATATAATATGAGTCCGTATGTCTTTCTGTTTGTTCAAATTTAATTCATAAAACAAATGATAAAAAATACAGTGTTTTATTGCAAAACACCATAATTATACTAAATCAATAAAATAAATAAGATTCGGATAATGATGGGTATTGTAACCGAGCCCTAATATTTCATTTTTGTTATTTTTTGTTACGCGTTTCATCTTTGTGACATTTTCATTTTTGATTCATTTTTGTCACAATGGTCATTTTAAATGATTTTCACCCAAAATTAATGAATGAAGAGAATGATTGGTGCAAAATACTTGAGAACAAGGTGAAGAATATTGAACAAGTGAATGTAATAAGTAAGGACTCTACGTTACCTCAGTAAGACGGGCTGTGAGTGGAATGAAGAATGGGAAAGCATTAGGACCAGATGGAATACCAGTAGAAGCATAGAAGGCGTTAGGTGAGAATGGATGGGTGTGGTTGACTTTATTCTTCAATAAGTTGTTGCGTGAGGAGACAATACCCAAGGAATGGTGCAGCAGTTACCTAGTGCCCATTTTTAAAAATAAGGGAGATGTCCAAGAATGCAACAATTATCGGGGAATAAAGTTAATGCCTCATAGTATGAAAGAATGGGAGAGAGTAATTGAGCGACGTTTGCGAGCAGAGAGTGAGATTTCACGTAACCAATTCGGTTTTATGCCTGGTCGAGGTACAGTGGACGCCATTTTTGCACTTCGCCAAATTTGTGAAAAATACAGGGAGGCGCATAAAAATTTGCATATGGTATTCGTTGACCTCGAAAAGGCATATGACCGGGCACCGCGTGAAGTCTTGTGGTGGGCCCTCAAGAAGAAAGGAGTGCCTGAAAAGTACCTGAAGTTGATCCAAGCTATGTATGCTGAATGCCACACGCAAGTCCGGTCCGCATCTGGAATCACAGCCAGATTCGATGTGGCTGTAGGCTTGCACCAAGGGTTGGCTCTTAGTCCTTACCTCTTCTTGTTGATTATGGATGCCATATCATCAGACATACAGGAAGAGGCACCCTGGTGTATGCTGTTTGCCGACGACATCGTCTTGGTAGCAGAAAGTGGACAGGAGGTGCAGAGTAAGCTGGAGGAGTGGCGGCAGAGACTGGAGAACATAGGCCTAAGGATAAGCAGAACCAAAACTGAATACATGTTCTGTGACTTTGGCGGCCTTTCTAGTCCAAGTCCAGTTACACTCGGCGGTATACCCCTACCAGTATGCTCCGACTTTCGCTACCTCGGTTCACTCCTGCAACACGACGGCAAAATTGACCGAGATGATCAGCAAAGGATCAGCTCAGGATGGATGAAATGGAGACAGGTCTCGGGCACAATATGCGATCCTAAAATGCCTTTGAAATTCAAGGGACGCATATATAAGGCGGTTATAAGGCCTGTCGTATTGTTTGGAGCTGAGTGTTGGGCTACTATGAAGATGGATGAAAAACGATTACATGTGGCAGAGATGAGAATGTTGCGATAGATGTGTGGAGTTACGAGAATGGATAAGATTAGGAATGAATACGTGAGAGGTAGTCTGAAAGTGGCGCCTATAGACGAGAAAGTGAAAGGAAGTCGTTTGGCTTGGTAGGGACATATTATGCGAAGAGATGATATGTATGTAGCAAGTGATGAATATGAAGGTAGATGGATGGAAAGGGAGAGGGAGGCCAAGGAAAAGATGGATGGACTGTGTGAGGATGGGTATGAAAGAGAAAGGGGTAAATGATCAGATGACGGGTGACAGAAAAGAATGGAAGCGAAGGACGTACTGCGCCGGCCCCAAATAGATTGGGACCAGGGCACTATTGAATATGACAAGGTGTGTTCGAAATGGTTTGTGCAACGGTGCACTTAAATAAACGTTTTTTGTTTGTGTGTTGTGTTGTCTACATTCCGCCAGGTAGTTCGGAAAATGATTATATGTTGTTATTTAGAATAATAGAAAAATTGTGTGATAGGTATAGAGAAGTTATTGTAATTGGCGATTTTAATTTGTATTCTTGTCCTGCTAATATTAGTAATTATTTCGAATGTTTTTTATCATATTGCGAGTTCACTCAAAGTAACACAGTACCCAACCATTTAGGTCGTCAGTTGGATTTGGTTCTGAGTGCAGGCATTAGCGGAGGAGTGATGGTGATAGCGGCGGATGAGGCGCTGGTGCCGGCCGACGCGCACCACCCGCCGCTAGCGGTTAGCGTGCGCCCCGCCTCCGCCCCGCCGACGTCCCCCGCCGTCGCCCGCGATTCTACTGCACACCATATTAGACCACAGTAAAATTGGAATAGGGCTGATTTTCAACTGTTATATTCGATGATTCTTTCTATTGACTGGAGTATGATGTACGGAACGCATGATTTAGAAGAAATGTTGAACTTCTTTTATGATAGTATTAATTGTACTATTAATGGGTGCGTACCTCGGAAAAAGCTTAGTAGTGGAAATTCGCGGTATGCATACCCAGTATGGTACACGAGAGATATAATAAGAAATATAGAAATTAAAGCCAGAATTCACAAAAAATTAAAAAAAACTAGGTTGGATAATGATTATCACAAATTTTCAGAATGTAGAACTCGTATAAAAAAGTTAATAGAAACTGCGCATATACAACATAAAAATAAAATTCAGTATCAATTTGTAAAGGATCCGAAATCGTTTTGGCAGTATATAAGATCGAATAGAAAAACACTAAATAAGCAGAGTATCATAAAAGAAGGTCAACATCTAACGGATGATGAGTGTGCTGTGCAGATCGCTGACTTTTTTGAGTCTGTGTACAGCAAGGAGCCACCCAAACTGGACGCGTGCGAGGCGGCGGCGGGGGTAGGCGCGACCAGTGCTCGGGTACACATTGAGACGCTGAGTCTCGCGGAAGTTCAGCAGGCGCTTGGGAGTCTCAAGCCAAAACGTTCGTCTGGCCCAGACGGGATACCAGCGTTTCTATTCCGAGACTGCGGGAGGGTACTGGCGGAGCCATTACTTCACATTTTTAATGCATGTTTACAACAAGCCACGTTCCCTCAAAGGTGGAAGATCACGCGCGTTGTTCCGGTTCCTAAAGGAAAACCAAGTTCAGATACCTGTAACTATAGACCGGTGGCTGTACTCTCCACGCCTGCTAAAGTACTCGAGTCGGCTATTCAGCGCTCCGTTCAGGAACAAATGCGTGCGCGTCTGTCAGATGCGCAACATGGGTTCCAACCTGGACGCAGCACTGCTACAAACCTTATTAACTTTATGGTACAGGTGGTGCCAGCAGTAGACTCGGGGATACAGGTAGATGCTGCATACTTCGATTTTAAAAAGGCGTTCGATACGGTGGATAATGACGTCTTGTTAAGGAAGCTCGCGAAAATTGGATGTACACTACCTCTGCTACAGTTCTTCGTTAGCTATATGAAGGATCGCCAACAATATGTGGACTACAATGGCTGTGTATCTCAACCGTATTACACGAGATCGGGCGTGAGCCAGGGCAGCAATGTAGGGCCTCTCGAGTTTATTGTAATGATAAATGACTTGCCGGAAGTCGTCAGACATGGGACTTGTTTATTGTTCGCGGATGACCTGAAATTGCTGCTCGAGGTTCGGGATCACTCGGATTGTGAACGCCTGTAGGAAGACATAAACAGAGTGGTCGAATGGAGCAATGAGAACAAACTGCATTTTAATATCGCTAAATGTTCGGTGATGTCGTTCACTCGCGCGCGAACTCCCTTGAGTTATCAGTACAAGGTTGAGAATGTGCCGATGCAACGAGTGTCTCAGGTACGAGACTTAGGGGTAGTCTTCTCTCAGGAACTAACCTTCAGTGAGCATATCAATAAGATATGTAAGAAGGCATACAGAAACCTAGGTTTCGTACTCAGGCAGTCCCAAGGATTCACCAACATCACGACACTAAGGGTACTATATGACGCATTAGTCAGAAGTCACCTTGAACATAGCGCATTCATTTGGGCTCCTCATGAGGCGAAATATAGTGTTATGTTGGAACGTATTCAAAATAAGTTCACGAGACACTTGTATTACAAGCTGTACGGGGTATATCCATTATACCCATTGATGTACCCTACACTATTTGTTTTAGGTATGGTAGGGTACAACACTCTAAGAGTACGGCGGGAGTTTTCGCTCGTAGCGTATGTAGTGAGACTACTACGTGGCGTGGCGCATAACCCGGGAGTGCTGCGACACCTACAGCTGTACGTGCCCGACCGGTACGTGTGGAGGCGGCGACGACCGCCCCTGCTCGCTGTGCCTGCAGCCAGGACCAACCTGCTGGCGAGAACTCCTCTCACTAGAGCCATACGCGTGGTGAATGAGGTTCACGGGAGGGTTGATGTATTGTGGTGCAACTTAAGTGAATTCGTAAAAGTCACACTATATGTAATAAGTTATTTAGTTTAAGATATTTTTTAACTAGGTATAAGGTGTACATTTAAACTATAATTTTACACTATATGTAATACAATAATATAATATTACACTATATGTAATAAGTTATTTAGTTTAAGATATTTTTTTAACTAGGTATAAGGTGTAGATTTAGGATTTAGTTAGTAAGGCCACTCTGTCGCATTGGATCATAGATCTGTAATGATAGTGTAGGTAAGAGTGTTATAAATAAATAAATAAACTTTAAAACAACATTGCAATTCGCTTTACAACGTATACTTGAAATGGAATTTACAACACAACTGACTTTAATTCCAATGAAAATTGTATGCTGTTTCGAAATGCACTATCTCAAGGCTTTTAACCGACTTTAAAAGAAGGTGGTTATTAATTTGTTTTAGCTTCTATACAGGGTAATTTTTTGTGTAGTTCGGATATTTTAGTATGTTATACATTTACGAAAATTTATAAACACGTATTTTTTATTTTTTGTTTTACCAAAAAATAACAAAGTTATCGCTTATTAAAGAATATCTACTTGAAACAGATGTTCATGGTCACCCGATGGCTTATCAGCTGTGAGGTCAACGCACGCGACACAATCGCGCGGGCGCGCTACCTACCTATGCTACCTACACCGATCTGATACTGTGTTCTAGCTTCAAAATTATTGTTATTCACGTACCTACCGTGCTTCATCAGTCCATAGGATGTTCGCTTCGCCATGATTAATAAGCCATTCACACAAGACTCGTCGTGGTAGGTACTTGGTCTACTTCTTGAAGATGTTGTACCGGCTGGTAATCATACGGATGGAGATCGGCTGCGTTTAGCAGTCTCCACACTGCGTGCTGGCTCACACCGAAGCGACGTGCTGCATCGTATGTGCTGGCTCGTGGATCCCTTTCGAAGAATTCGAAGATCAAGTCTTCGACGTCAGTAGCCAGGCGAGGTCTGCCCTACCCTAGTGCATGGCTAGGGGTTGTGAACTGGCCATGATCCAAAAGCCTTTGGTTGGCCGCTAAAATAATCCGTTCACTTGGAACTACTGGGTTGTTAACTCTTTGAGCTTGCATACGAGGTACACTTTCTTTCTTTCGTACATTGTTCTAGCTGCACGAAGGCTTTCACCACTGAGTAAATAAATTAGTACCATTTCGTAGCACTCGCGATTTGAAAATCGTTGGGACGTCATTCTAACAATTTACGACCGGCGCGTGCGTCGACGCTTGCTCGAAAGTGCGACACGTGCCACTTTCTCGATGCGCCCGAGGTGACTGGCGCGCATGGCACCACACCCCGCACCCCGCGTCCTGCCTCCCGCGCCCCTACCCCTGTCGCATCGCGCGCGCGTTTGATAGTATTATTGCAATGAATAATGTTGTGTCTATGATTTCCTTGTTTATCGGATATTTTTACTCGGATTTGGTGGGAAAAAAAGTAAAAAGTTATTTATGGAAATGTGTTCTATTATTGATATAGAACCTCAAAAAAATATCCGAACTACATTAAAAATTACCCTGTATAAAAATGATATTAGTCATCGCATATTTATGTAGAAAAAACATCTAGACGCTATTGACCTTGAAATGTTTATATAACTTGTAAAGGGCCCCAATAATAGGCATACACTACAAAGTGTACTTGCCCGTGCAGTCAGTTTATAGAAAACTGCTGTCATATTTAGTTGGACTAGTGAGCAAACACCTCACAATGTTACGATGGATGTGTGGAGTGACAAGAATGAACAGAATTAGGAATGATTATGTTAGATGTAGTATGAAAGTGGCGCCCATAGATGTTAAGGTTAAAAGGAGTCGATTGGCCTGGTATGGACATGTTATGCGGAGAAATGAGATGTATGTAGGTATAGAAGTGATGGATATGCATGTAGAATGACGAAAAGGGAGAGGACGGCCAAGGAAAAGATGGATGGACTGTGTGAGGATGGATATGAAAGAGAAAAGGGTAAACGATCGGATGACTGGTGACAGAGAAGCATGGAAGCGAAGGACCTACTGCGTCAACCCCAAATATATTGGGACCAGGGCAAGACAATGAATGAAAGTGAGCAAACACCTGGCTGAAAGGTGAAAGTCTTGGGTACAACTGGAACAAGGTTAAAGCCATAATGACGTTTGTCTCTGACACTATTTGGAGATATTTTTACACCTTCTAAAGAACTCAAGAGTTTAAAGAGAGTTAGCATGTATAAGTTAATATGTGATAAGATGAAGTCAGTTCACTTTAATCTAAATGAATGGTGGAACATAACCTCGTTTGATGATATATTTCAGTGGCAGTACTTCAACGCATATTAATATACCGCCTGCTTTAGACGGTTGTAACCCGTTTATGTGTCGCCAAACAGGTGATAAAAATGTCTACGAATGTTTTAAAATAAAAGATTTTAGAACTGATATAATCGTTAAAATGTTTATTATGGCGCTGCTGTTTTATAGTACTGTAATATTTTACAAGCTGTACTCAATAATATTTACATATGTTTTAGATTCTTCACTGGAAGTGTGTCATATAAAGGTACATCTGTTTATAACTATGCAATTTATTTGTTTATAGCATTACTTTTTAGGGTTCCGTACCTAAAAGGTAAAAAACGGGACCCTATTACTAAGCCTCCGCTGTCTGTCTATCTGTGCGTCTGTCTGTCTGTCACCAGGCTGTATCACATAAACCGTGATAGCTAGAAAGCTGAAATTTTCACAAATTATGTATTTCGGTTGCCGCTATAGTAACAAATACTAAAAATAAAAAAAAATATAAATATTAAGGAGGGGTTCCATACAAAATACGTGTTTTTTTTCGTTTTTTTTTTGCTCAAAATTACTAACTGTAACAGGTAGACGCTTTAAATTTCACAGACTATGTAATTGTATAATTATTACCTTTCAAAATAAATAATTTAATAAAAAAAGTAAATAATAAAGATATACAACAAACGTAATTTTTGAGTAATTTGTTACTCGATCTTAATAAACAAGTAGAAACATAAAAAGTATTTAAGTATATAGACAACGAACGTGATTTTCTTTTATAGATGATGGTACGGAACCCTTCGTACGCAAGTCCGACTTGCACTTGCCTAATTTTTAATTCAATGGATGGTTTTATGGAATAGTATACATTCCATAAAACCATCCATTTACATTTCAGGTACATTTGACGTCTGATTATAGAAACTTACATAATAATATGTCCCTTATTGTCCCTTTCTAAACATGAACAAAATCATGTTCTTGTGATAAAAGCGCCTTAGAATATTCTACGACCATTAAACATTTCCAAGCAAGTTACTCATTATAACTAAGTGTCATTTGCATAAAAGTTTTGTAGAATGATGAGACAATACAGATATAGCCGTGGATATTAGCTTAAGTGACTAAAAACATTATCATTAACGTGCCCTTCTATTGCCTTGTGCATTAGCACCCGATGCATATTTTGATGACCGTAAATGGTGACTCTAATATCTGTGTATGTGTTTGTCTCCTAATGATGCCGAATTTCTTTTAAAACAAAATGTCAAAATGTGTACCATAGGATTTAGTTTTACTTATATTACCGAAAGAGATATTGTTAAAACTTTTAATACACTTAATTATAAGAAAACAAGTGATTTTTGGGGTAATTCTGTTGTGATTACGATATCCATAATCAATTCAGTATCACCTGAACTTGCAATAATTTTCAATAGATGCATTGACTGTGGTGTGTTTCCTGATCTAATGAAAATTAGTAAAATAATTCCATTATTTAAATCAGGTAGCACATCTGACCCCACTAATTATCGACCAATATCTGTGCTACCCACTTTTAGTAAAATTTTTGAAAAGTTAATTCTAGAGCAGCTCCAAATTCATTTTAATAATAATAAACAGCTTCACAGTAAACAATTTGGTTTTACTAGGGGTCGCTCAACAACCGATGCTGGTGTTGAGCTTTTAAATAGTATTTTCGCATGATGCTCTAGGATTTTTTTGCGACTTATCTAAGGCATTTGATTGTGTTTTTCATGAAACATTGATCAGGAAATTACATCACTATGGAGTTAAGAACACTGCTTTAGATCTTTTAATTTCGTATTTAAGTAACAGGATACAGAGAGTAGATGTTAATGGAAAACGTTTTATGGGTTCAGTGGTCACAATGGGAGTGCCGCAAGGTTCGATTCTTGGTCCATTCCTTTTTCTTATATACATTAATGATCTGCCATATATTATGAAAAACAATGCAGAGATAGTGTTATTTGCTGATCATACATCCCTTATATTTAAGCTAAGACGACAGCAATCAACTAATGACGATGTAAGTGACGCTCTCTCTGAAGTAGTTAATTTTTTTAGTGCTAATAATTTACTTTTAAACAAAAGAAAATCAAAATGTATTAGATTTTCCACACCTAACGTAAAACAAGTTAAAACCAATATACGGATGAATGGAGAAGAGTTGGATCTTATAGATAATACCGTTTTCTTAGGCATAACTTTAGATTCTAAGTTACAGTGGGGCCCACATATAAGTAAGTTGTCGAATAGACTTAGCTCTGCAGCGTACGCGGTTTATAAGATTCGTCAGTTAGCTGATATAGATACAGCCAGAATAGTATATTTTAGTTATTTTCACAGTATAATGTCATATGGCATTTTATTATGGGGCAGTGCAGCTGACATTCAAACAGTGTTTGTACTGCAGAAGCGAGCTAATTGTGCAATTTACAGTCTTGGATCAAGGAATGCCTTGCCAGAGAATGCTCTGAGGGAAAAATTTAAGGAAATTAAAATAATGACTGTCGCATCTCAATATATTTATGAAAACTTGATATACGTTAGGAAAAATATAAATATGTTTTCGAAAATAAGCGACATGCATAGTATAAATACACGAAATAAAAATAAACTTGTGCTACCTTAACCAGACTGCAAAAAATTTGTAACTCGTATAAATGTCAAAGTATACGCTTCTACAACAAAATTCCAGGCAGTATTCTGGCATTAAGTTTAAATAAATTCAAAGTATTTGTTAAGCAGAGTTTGTGTTCCAAAGCGTACTACTCATTAAAGGATTACTTAGAAGACAAGAATGCCTGGGGTTGAGTTTCTCCAATTTGCACGCAGGCTAAAATGTCATGTAAATAGTATAAAATTATGAATATTTGACATTTGTAATTTATCTATTTTGTTATTATTTATATTCTGACATTCTAAAATGACATCAGATTATTTTTATTTACTTTAATAGTAATTATTGTATTATGCTTTTGACATTTCCAAATTGACATTCAATTATTTTATTTATGTTTTGACATTTCCAATAACTTAAGTGACATTTAATAATTTTATTTACATTTGTAATTAATTTCTTTTTTTATTGACATTTTCAAATTGGCATTAAATTATTATTATTTAATTAGTGACATTTTAATTAGATGACATTTTATTGTATAATTTTTATTATTTTAATATTATTGTTTACAACATGTACTCAACCTTATGATAAAATGTAAGGAGCAAGTACAATGCGGGAATTAGTCAACTTTTCAACTAATATTAGTGGCAACCTGTCTGGTGGCTTAGGCTGGCATGCTTATGCATACACCTACTGATGGCGTGGAGGCATAATGATTCAGGTCGTGCTGACTCCCTCAATCAAGGTTGAGCCGTACGATGGCTGTTGAATGCGGACCATCAGCGAGCTGAGTCAGTTATAAGCGTCAGATGATATCTTGCATTGTACTCGCATCTAAACCTATTATGTCTGAACTTCAAAAGAATATTAACGAAGAGATGAAATATAATGAAATGACAAAAAAAAGCAATGACTCTGAGTGTGTTTCGGCCTTTCTTCTCAAGAAGTCATTTAGCTAGGAAAAGCCGGCATCATCTAGAATAGGGTTTTGACTTGTATAAGTGTTGTAATCAACCAAAATGCAGAAATAAATATGTCTTTATGTCTTTGTACTTATGGACATAAATTGGACTCTGTCTCGGGGTCCTTAGCGAGAATTGCTCAACTTTTGGGGATATTTAGGTTTGAGGTTTAAGGGCCAGAAATAAATGTAAAAATGATATCACATTATTAAAAAACTAATAAAATGTTTGGCAATATCTTATTGACTTATTTTTGATGCCATCTAATGGAAAATACCTGGATGATCACAAAATGATGTCATTTTCATCATCAATCCTATATTTAAACTGTCCCACTGCTAGGTACGGGCATCTTCTCACTAATGGAAGTCCACGCTGGCCAAGTGCGGGTTGGCCGACTTCACATGTCTTTCAAGAACATTATGGAGAACTCTCAGACATGCACGATTCCTCACAATGTTTTCCTTCACCGATTAGCAAGCGATAATCAACAATTTATTACGTGACATAACTTCGAGAAGTCATTGGTGCGTGCTGTGCATTTGAACCTCAGACCATCTGCATGGCAGTCTGGCGATCTCTACACTATCTTATCGCTGGCTTATATTCTCAAAATGATGTACCTACTGCATATTACTACATAGTGCGGTTTTGTTTTTCTTACGACACTTAAAATAAATTAATTGTTTTTTTTTTTGTAAAATAAAAGTATTTGATAAATGTAAGTAGCTGAGTAGTATGTTTCTGACTGTTTAAGTCCAAACACCGATGTGATTTCACAGATGTGATTTCAATATTTTGAGACGAGGTTTCGAAAATATTGAAATCACATCACCTTGATAGGTACTTTAAAAAAAAAATGCACTAACCTTGGCGGAGACCAAAGCACATCTGCAAAGATTCAAACTCTGTGTACTAATATCTATATATTCAAATCATAATCTACGCACTCAAACTAACCACTTAAACTAATATAATTAAATAGAACTACAGTCAGAACCTGTTATTAAAATGACTAATAGGTACACGGTTAATACAGAAAAAAATGCATTCCATGCCCTTCACTTTTACATTTAATTCAAGCTACTTACATACAACTGTTAAAACCAAATGAATACAACAAGAATAAAATGAAACTCTTTAATTCCATGTGGTGACGACTTAGGGTCGATTTTTGCTTGAGGTACTAATTCAGGTAATTTTTAATAAAAGGACACGACTGTTTTGTAGCTTTGTATTAAGGCAACTGGTTGACATAAAACGATCGGACATAC
This sequence comes from Euclidia mi, assembly GCA_944739405.2. Taxonomy (NCBI): domain Eukaryota; kingdom Metazoa; phylum Arthropoda; class Insecta; order Lepidoptera; family Erebidae; genus Euclidia; species Euclidia mi. The sequence continues at coordinate 6,676,461 of OX123191.2, read as the reverse complement.
CGCCCACCAAAAGGATCTTATGGCCTTTTCCAATAATATTTCTATAGTGTAACTAAATAACTAATACAATATTAGGTATATACAAGATTTCAACGTAAGAAACAAACACCCGAATATAGTGGACTGTATGTAAAACAACTGTAAATAAACACAGGCATGTATAAAAGAATCACAATAATTACCTAAGTCTATTTTACATTGACATGGTAAGTATGGTAAGTTTGTTTGACACACTTTATTAGTTATTTATGTATCTATGCACATTATACACTACAGAAGAAAGGTGGGTAAGTACGTGCATACATTTTGTTATTACTATTAAGTTTAGCTTTAATCAATTTTAACTTTGTCAAGTGTACAAGTTTATGTAAATAATTTAAGTTAACGGTATCTAATCATAGCTGCACAGTATAATTAGCACATAGCATCTTACTATCACATCTAGATTCACTTACTTAATAATTATTCAACAGGTAAGTATATAGGTAAGTATGAATATTATTGTATACAATTAAATTTCTTTAGGTAGAAATATTAGTTTAGATAACGGTCGTTTTAATTCACTTTGTCCCTTACACTGTATAGTGACCACTCTAACCAAATTGTCTTTTCCAGGATGAAGAGTCTTGATTTTTCCCAGGAGCCATCTCGTTGGCGGCAGACCTTCCTCCTTTATGACCACAATGTCACCTACGGTTGGTGATTGGATAGATGTTTGCCACTTAGTACGTTGCTGTAAAGTATTAAGATATTCTGTATGCCATCTTCTCTAAAAATGTTGCGTCAGTCTTTGTACTAGCTGCCATCGAGATAACAGGTTGATGTTTGAAGTTTCATATCTAGCATCCGGAACACTGAGAAGAGGTTCGCCAATTAAAAAATGGCCAGGTGTGAGTGGTGTCATCGTCTCAACAGTATTATCCAGCTGGCACAGGGGACGGGAATTTAGGCATGCCTCTATTTGTGTGAGCAATGTAGTCATCTCCTCAAAGGTAAGTTTGGTATCCTTGTTTATCCTTGATAGATGTTACTTGGCAGATTGCACCCCGGCTTCCCAGAGACCACCATAGTTTGGCATTCGTGGTGGAATGAAATGCCATGTTGTTCCGTCAGTTGCGAGGTGTTCAGCTATGTCCGCCGAAATGTTTTTCTTATCAATCCGAAACAAGTCTTTAAGCTCTTTCGCAGCACCTATGAAATTGGTGCCATTGTCGCTGTATAGATGAAGACATCGACCTCGACGTGCGACGAGTCTCCGGAACGCAGCCAAGAATGCTTGGGAAGTTAGGTCTGTTACAGCTTCTAAGTGTATGGCACGCGTAGCCATACAAACAAACAGGCAGATGTACCCCTTTGTTGTGTGATGTCCTCGCCCTTTGGATGTTCTGATAAAAACTGGACCTGCGTAGTCGACTCCACTATTTAAAAAGGCTCGATGGGGGGTTACTCTTACAGATGGTACTTGACCCATTAGTTGGTGTTGTACCTTGCCTTTGTTTATTATACAGGCCTTGCAATTTCTTATGTGTTTTCTTACTGCTGATTTTAAATTAATTATCCAAAATTTACTTCTTATGTATGTCATCGTGACTTGTATACCACCATGTAATGTGTTTTTGTGTGCTTCATCAATCAATAGTCTCGTGATATGTTGATTACTTGGTATTATTATTGGATGCTTCATTGCAACTGGTAAGTTAGCATTCTCTAATCTTCCTCCAACTCTAAGTAAATTATCTTTATCCAAAAATGGCGTTAAACTAATTAATGAACTTGATTTTCTAATTTTTCCATTATTCCTTATGTCTTCTATATCTTTTTCATAAATTAATGTCTGATAGAATTTAATACATCTTTTCACTATTGTTTCTAATTCTTCTACAGTTAAATACTTCTCTTTCTTTTCATGTTTTACGATTGGTCTTCGGCAGTAAGCAAGTACTCTTTTCATTTTAGTCCAATTGGAAAATCTTTCCCAAATCAGCCTTTCTTCATTTCCGTCTCTTGCTATTGTGTGACATGTTAGTTTTAACTCCAAATCAGTTTCTGTGTTTTCTGATCTTTTAAAATGAATTTCCTGTTCCGAGAGCCAGTCTGGTCCCTTCCACCATAATCTTTCCTTTTTCAAGGCTGTTAGAAACATTCCTCTAGAGGCTATATCAGCTGGGTTGTCTTGTGAATCAACATGGTGCCATTGAATATTGTTTGTGTTGTCTTTGATTTCTACGACCCGGTTTGCTACAAATGTCTTCCATTTCTGAGATTCACCGTGAAGCCATGCCAGCACAATCGTAGAATCTGTCCAGCAGTAGGTTTGTGTAAAGGGGATTTTCATAGCTAATACGACTTGCTTTAGTAACTTAGACAACAGCAGTGCTCCACAAAGCTCAAGACGTGGAACTGATATTGTTTTCAATGGGGCAATCTTAGTTCTTGATGCAATTATGCTTGTGTGAACTGTTCCATCGTTTTGTTTAACTCTGCTGTATACAACAGCTGCATATGCTCGGGTTGAAGCATCGCTGAAACCATGCAGTTCTATTAATTCTATGTTGCAACTGTATGTGTGCAACCATCGGTCTAGGGAAATATGGTTGACATTCTCGAAGTCATCTCTGATCTTTAGCCATTCTAAGGCTAAATCTTCTGATAGTGGTTGATCCCATTGTGTGCCAGCCAACCACAGCTTTTGTATAAACATTTTAGCGAACACAATGCTTGGTGATATCCATCCCAAAGGATCATAGAGTTTTTGTACATCAGATAAAACATTTCTTTTGGTAATGATAGATAGCGGTGAAGGTAAACTAATTTTGTTTAGAAATTTATCTGTTCCAATGTTCCAACTGATGCCTAAAGCCTTTACGGTACCATCCAAATTTATGTCAAGTTGGATGCACGAAGAAATGTTGCTGGGATCTATTGACTTCATGAAATTGACATCATTTGATGACCATTTCTTTAATTCAAAGCCTCCCTTGCTTAACATGGCTTTCAGCTGGTTACTTGCTTCTATAGCTTGTGGCACCGTATCGCAGCCAGACATGACGTCCTCAACGGAAAAATCAGATAATGTAATGTCAGCAGCCACGGGATAGTTGTCTCGTTCTTCATGAGCAAGTTGAATCAGACTTTTCACAGCTAGGTATGGAGCTGAAGTTGTCCCGAAGGTCACGGTAAGTAATCTATAATGTGTCATTTCTTCTTTACTGTCATCCCTCCATAGTATTCTATGAAAATCTGTATCTTCTTTGTATAAATTTATACATCTATACATTTTTTGTATATCTGCAGCAAAACATACGGCGTGCATTCTCCAGCGCATAATTATGCTACGTAGATCTTCTTGCAGCACCGGACCAGGTAAGAGTTCATCATTTAATGATATCCCATTTGTTCCCTTACAGGATGCGTCGAATACAATGCGAGTCTTAGTGGTTTCTTTGTCTTCGCGTATGACTGCATGATGTGGTAGGTATACAGATTTTTTTGTATGTATTTCTTCTATAGGAACCCTTTCCATATGACCTAATTTTTTGTAATCTTCTATGACCTTTGTGTATTCTTCTTTTAGCTTAGGGTGTTTTTGAAATCTTCTTTCTAATTGTCTCAATCTGTTTGCAGCTATGTCTTTAGTATTTCCTTCAGTTGATTTAATGTTATTTGATTTAAATGGTAATTTCACTACAAATTTACCTTGTTTATTTCTTGTGTATGTTTTTTCATAAATGTCTTCGCATAATTGTTCTTCCTTTGTATTTTTCGCCTTGTGTTTGTATCTATCTCCCAGAAAACTTTTAGTATGTTATCAACGTCTATTTGGTGATGCATGACAAGAAATGAATGTTCGTTGTGTTTTGTATTTATTTCTCCAAATAAAATCCACCCTAGGGTTGTCTCCTGAGCACATGGTGACCCTGGGGGACCTTTGATTATTTGCTGTTCAACAATATGTGCATATTCCTTAACACCGAGCAGTAGATCTATTGGGCCTGGAACATTATACTCAGGATCAGCTAGAGCGAGACCCTTTAGGTGCTGCCAGTTGTGCACTGTCATAGTTTGATGTGGTATTTTCGTGGTCAGTTGCTTGGACATGACGTAGGCTTCGAGTGCATGTTGAATTCAGGCTTCCATCTAGATACTATATTGAGCTGAACCAGGTGTTTAATTTGTGTTTTCATTGAACCCACACCAATCACATTGCCTTGTATTGGTGTTCTTCGAAGTTTTAATAGTTGAGCTGCCCTTTCACTAATGAAGCTTGCTTGCGAGCCCTGATCTACGAGAACTCTAAGCAGTGTAGTATGTCCCTCTTCACCTTTTCCTGTCACTAGTGCAGTCGCTAACAATGCTGTTCCACTCGTTCCAACTCCCACATGAAGGCTTGATACTGTCTGTTTGTTGTTGTCTCCCTCTTGAGATGTTGATGGTTGTGTTGGTTCCTTGGGATCCACCGACATCACTGTTTTATGCAGCAAGGAGTGGTGACGCCTATTACATACGCGACAGTTCACTGGTACCTTGCATTTGTATACTGTATGTCCTGGGAGCAGGCAGTTGTAACAAAGTTGATTTTCTTTTACATAATTACTACGTTCAGTTTGATTCATCCTAATAAATTCCTTGCAGTGACATAACGTGTGCTTATCATCGCAAAGTGCACAATTTTTATTTTGTGTAACACTAACAGCGTGGTAGGATCGCTCCTTGACGACACGTTCTTTATTCGGTACGGGTTGTATCATCTCCAATGTTCGAAATTTTGACTCTAAGAATTTTCGTAGGTCTTCCCAAGATGGCATCTCTGTGGTCTTTTCTTTATAAGCCTGAGTTTCCCACTCTTTGTGTGACTCCTGGTCCAATTTCTGAACTACCAGAAATATAATTACTGGGTCCCAAGAATCGGTGTTAATTTGCAAATTCTTCAAGTTATTAATGCACTCTGTAGTAGTATCTAACAGGTTTTTTAGACAATTAGATGTTTGTAATACTATTTTCTTTTGATTAAAAAGTCTTTTCAAAACTGAGAACACAATAACACGCTTGTTGCCGAATCGCTCTTTTAAAAGTTGCCACGCTTGGTTATAATTGCAATCCGTAATCTGAATGTGTCGTAATAATATTTCCGCTTCGCAAGTAACACTAGATTTAAGATAGTGTAATTTTTGAACGTCACTTAATGACACATTATTATGCACGAGCGATGTAAACATATCCTGGTATGTGGGCCATTCTTCGTATCTGCCCGAAAAGGTTGGTAGTTGAATACGAGGTAGTTTCACAAGCAAACTATGCCCTTGTCCACTAAAAGCCGAAGAATTCGCGGTATCCATTGACAGCGGCGTTGGTTGTATTTTTCATAACATGTCGGTCAAATCTGCTTGTAAACAAAGGTACAAATCTTCGATGATAAAATAATCTTCGTTAAGAAAATAAGAAATTTCACCACGTTTTTCTCTCGGTGTACACTTTGCCAACATCTCATGAGCTTGCTTAAAAGAACACCAGTATTCTTCAATACACTTTATTCTCGCCTTTAGGTAACCGTCTGTAAGTCTCGCTTTGGGGCATTTCTTTAGGTTAACTTGTGTTTTTTGTATCAATTTCGCCACATCGTCTAATGTATTCAAATAACTTTGTTGTTCCGTTGTTAACGTAGCCATTTTAAAGTTTTGTTACGTAAATAACACTTCTGCACTGCGATATAATCCTACGTGAGTATTTACCGGATCACAAATTGTTCGTGATTTTTATTAAATTAAGAAAAAAATACCTATTCACCTAAGGCATATACCGCTGAGATGGCACCTTTCACACACAGCACACAACTGTAAAGTTGTGTGTGTGTACATAGGATAAGTTTAGTATATAAGATCAAGTAGTATAAGAAATAAAACAGTCACAAGATTAATCCGACTTTGACTCGATACCCTTCCCACACCTCTGACGGTGGCCAAGACTCCTTTAGCCATCAGTACTGATCAGCTCGATGAGTCTGTCGAGTTGGCAGTCAGAAAACCATTTCCACCATACCTTATTCCTACCCACAGTCCGTCTGTCATCATAGGTCTCCGGTGGCAAATATCCCGCATCTATCTATATAAGTATATATTAATACGTATGGTAGGGCTAGGGTCTAGGGATTTGTAGGGACAAATAGGATTAGGTTCTTAGGCGCGTACGAATCGTAGGTCTGTATCACAGCATACCACAATAGTACCACGATAGTACGTGCCATAGGTTAAGGGCCTAGTAGTAGGTGCGTATAAGTGCTGGTCTGTATCACAGAATACCACAGAGCACCAAGCCTGTACGCATTATACGCTAGGTACAAGTTAGGATAGGTTTAAGATACATATAGGTATAGGGGGTAGGATAACTAGGATAGGATATTATAGGTGATAGGCTAAGACTCTAGGATAGTATAGGTTAACAAGTTAGATTAATCCCTCATCATTTAATCACTCCCCTTGTACAGTGGGGTTAAGTAGCCCTAGGCTGCTATCCCGCTCTTTAGCTTATTTGCAACATAAATCAGTTTAAATTCGTTAAAATTAAATTTCAATTATCCAACACGGTAATAAAACGTAAGAAAATATAGTAAGTGCTATATTATTTTATGGCTTGCATAAGCTTTACATAATGTTATATAATTGTCACTACATATTATTTCAAATACCTACGGGTTATCGTGCCTAATCTAACAGTAATGTTGCCCAAAATACTAAGCGTACCCTTCTACATACATGTTACAATAGTTGAGCAGTTTATTACACTCGTAAAGTAGAGGTCGGAAGCTGCGGCGTTATTATCCACTTATTTCTGTGTCTTCAAAACAATGGGGGCCCTTTCAAAGCCCTTTCTTGAGTGACAAATGAAAGGTATACTTCCTTAATCCGAGGGGAGTTAGTGTTTGAATGTAGGGGCAGATTTATGGAGACAAAGATTCGTGAGCTCAATGTCGATCTTGTTGGAACAATGATTTACGTAGGTAACTAAAAAGTTCGCCTGCGGATCCACACGGATTTATTTTATCAGGAAATCATACAGGTCACTTTCAATAAATATTAAAATACATACAAGAAGGTCAAAGCAGGCTTAAGACTTTTTCAACTAATCTTCAGCCTCTTATATGTATATCACCACACACACTTTCACGTTTATAATATCAAGTTCAGATACGTGTGAGTCTAATCGCTGCATTAAGTCTCGGGCGAGCATATACTGATATGTTTTATTTTTGCTTTGCTATGAAACAGCTTTGCAAACGTCGTATTACAGTAAACATACTTTCCATTGCATTTACTTCAAACAATTTCAAAATTGTTGTTTTTGGTAATGTGACCTAATTTCAATATTATATTGGTTAAGTATGAACATTTTCAAATTACCAATTATAGAACATTTTCAAATTTTATCTTTATTCGTTAGCTAGTGAATGAGTGTATTTATAAGACTTTATAGAATTTCTTAATAATGTTGCTACATAATAGCCAGTCCATTATTTCAAAATAACCCCGGACTTGCCTAAAGAAAGTATACCAATCAGGTAGTAGTCTTGAGAAAGTAAACCACATAATAAAAATATTGAAATTTTGGTTTTTTATTTTTATTCTGTAAAATTCAGCTTCTTGCACCCAAAAGTCTATCTAGGCTGCAGCTTGTCTGTCAGTCACTCAGTAACGCAAGGATTTTTTATATACCGTCTATTAAAAGTCATATTTAGTCGTAAAATACATTTACGTACTCATAATTCCTTAATAATTTTCTAACCAGGCTTCACGATTCTAAAAAAGTTTAAAAGCATTTTCCTATAACAGATTTATTACGGGTTATAGGTACCAAGAACATAGATACCAGTACTTTTTAATATGGCTGTTTAACTATTGTTTTTATAACTTTTGTAACGTAGTTGCTTTTAAGTTCTAATGGTGAAGAAAAAAGCAATGGAAACTTATATAAAGTTGTACATAAAAAATTGGGCAAGTGCGAGTCGGACTCGCGCATGATGGGTTCCGTACCATCATCTATAAAAGAAAATCACGTTCGTTGTATATATACTTAAATACTTTTTAAGTTTTTACCTGTTTATTAAGATCGAGTAACAAATTGCTTAAAATTACGTTTGTTGTATGGGAGCCCCCCTTTATTATCTATTTTTTTTAATTTAATTATTTATTTCGAAAGGTAATATACAACTACATATTCTGTGAAAATTTAAAGCGTCTACCTCGTTTTTGTGAGCTAAATATACGAAAAAAACACGTTTTTTGTATAGGACCCGCCCTTTATATTTTCATTTTTTTATTTTTAGTATTTGTTGTTATAGCGGCAACTGAAATACATAATTTGTGAAAATTTCAGCTTTCTAGCTATCACGGTTTATGAGACACAGCCTAGTGACAGACAGACAGACAGACGGACAGACAGACAGACAGCGGAGGCTTAGTAATAGGGTCCCGTTTTTTAACTTTTAGGTACGGAACCCTAAAAATGGTCACGATAAAGTTTATATAAATATTTTTTTTTTAAGTTTTCATTCGGTATGATACGACAATACTAACTTTTTACTAAGAAAGATCTAAGATTTGGCTATTGTTAAAAAAATACAATGTAAATTATATACAGAGAATCAAATTACCATCCTTAGAAAGTAGCTACTAAGTTTTTTGTGTCATAGACCGTAATGTATAATTCAAATTACTATTAAAACAGTAAGATTTTTTTTAATATTAAATAGTTTTCTGCAGCAAGTTAATTATCACTTTTACAGCCCTTTTAGTTTTAAGTTTGAAAAAAAGTAGACTTTGCCGTCTCTAAAATCTAATCTGAGATATTTTAGGCTAAATACATTAACTACAGTTTACACGTTTCGATGTAAAAACGACACATAGACATACATACTATTAAGCTTGAAAATAAATGCCGTAAACTTAAAAAAATCTAGATTTTAATATTACGATCTATCTATCTGTTTAAAGACGTGGATTTAGTTTCTTACGTAACTATGCTATATACTATGCATAAAATGTAAGCTTTTAAACCATCACGTCTCGAATTTCATACGACAGCCAAACATTTTGTGTTTTATTTTATATTTTCACTTTTAAGGAAAACTTACAGCTAAAAAATCAATTGATATAAAATAGAAAATGAAGGCCAATTAAAATTCTTCCAACATGTTCAGCTATACATTATGAGGTTCCGTATGTTGTCACGAAGGGGTCCGTTTTGAATACGTTAATCCTACATAAGCCCAAATGCCTCAGGTCAACCGCAGACACGTTAAGTTCCCGACTGAGTCTTAAGGGATTGAGACGTTTTCTATTAACTTTATAGCATTCACTGTAGCTATGGAAATAACTGTCTGCAGAGTATTCAAAAAGTGTTAACTACATATATTGTCTGAAGTAGAATTATTTGATTGCTTGATTTTTATAGACTCACACTTGTCTCCCGAAGGTGTAGGCAGGGGGGTAACACACCCACATTTCACCATGTTACGAATTGTAAGGTCCCCCGTAATATTTAGTGAGCCTATTGCCGTTACTGAGCACATTGCCCGACTCCGGTGCTGCAAATAAGAATCCAGAAAAACCCAGTAACACTTTCGCCCTACCCGGATATCGAACTTGAGACCGATAAGCAGACGCATACGCTATCCAATGGACCACGGAGGCATTCTTAATAAAGAAATGCATCTGTACAATAAACTAAATATCGACAATGCGATCAAGCGGATACCGCAACAAAAGTTCTTGATGCATTGCCTTAAAACTAAGAGGGAAGTTCACAGTTCTTTCGCAAAGGAGCGAGAAAACACAACTTTTCTTCTTATTTCGTGAACAAATGACTCCGTGCTAACATTTCAAGAGAAACATTGAAAAGACTACGCTCGTGTTACAGTGTTGATGTAGTATTAAAATATCAAAAGCAAAACTTGCGAGGAAACTTGCTTTGCGAGGTTTTTGCGTGCGTGGGGTAGCGTTGGTTTGCTATATTTTTAGATTCGTTTTCATTTCCATTTTGTTATTGCCTTTGTTACGCTGTTTTTTTTGTATATGGGTCAACGTGTGCCTGGTGAAACTGTAATTCATATTGCTTTGTATGAGCGAAATATGTTAACAGAGATTTGAAAGAGTTACTACGTTAAGGTCTAGTTTTACATATGTAAAACAAAGATTTATTCACCATTATAATATTATGCCAAATAGCAATTTTAATTTTCAGAATCAAATGATTAGGTATCGATCTTAACTGGGGTATAATGTTGATTCAAAGAATCTTAAAAAAATATAATGATTAGAGTCGTAGTAGAAAAGATCTTAACCTGCGAACAGGAATCCCTATTAGAGTTTTACATTTACAACTATACTATATCTAATTAATGTTATGGATTCAATCCTCTTCCTTTGTGGCTTCAACGTAAGAAGGCATTAACGCCAGTTCTAATAAAAGCATTGATCTTCCTGAAAGAGTTTCCAAATACATTTATAAAAAGTAAATTTAATAAAAAGTTACCAGGAAAGACTGTTAAGCCAAAATACATGGTAAACAAATGGTTATTAAGTGATCTTATAGACTGGACCAATAAGCATTTTCGTTAATTTTTCAATTAACCGCAGTGCCTATCATATTAGACATGTTGTCATTTTATTAATAGTAGTAGTATGATTGTTCTCATACCTAGTAATTTGAATTACTGACAAACATAACAAGGCAGGCTTATTGCAAACCAACAATGAACATGACAAACATACCTCATAAACATTGTATACAGAGTCATAAATATTCCAACAAGTAAATTACAATTTTCCCATCTACATATAATACTGTAAACAAAAAAGACAGGTACATTCGGGAAAGATAAAAAGAGAAAAACAGTTTATACAATGTACTCATAAATGCATAGGTTTTAGAGTTCAATGCGCTACAACCGCAATCGAATAGATAATAAACCGAATGATATCTGACGAACGCAAATGAAATCATACAGCGCTATGTCACATAGACATGTCAACGGTTTTCAGTATATGTGGTTAATCAGGTGAAAATTGTATTTATTTTGCTAGAATTAATTGTTTCTGGTTGAATTTGGTACTTTATGTTATTTTTGTTTTTTTTTATGTTAAGGTTCCTGCAATCTGTGTCAATCCTGTATCGTAAACATTCAAGCCACTGATAAAGTGAGCTTCCAGAATCAAAACATCCGTATACGAACCCACAACTCTTAACACAGTGACGCCGACCCTTTTTTTATTAATAATAAACCAAATAATTTTTTTTGGAATATAATACATAGGTAAAGTAGCCTACTGTCTTCTTCAAACTAATATTAAAATAAATAATAAAACCGAAATAAAATTAACATTAAATTAAAATAAACAAGAAAGGAATACCGTAAAGCTGTTATTTACATAGTTTACTATTACAGTGATGGTTTATTCAGTAGATAACAATAAGGTTAGGTAAACGGAAGATTGCACCTCAAATCTAGCTTTACAAGAACTCACGCATGGAGTGGAACATCGATCAGCGTATTATGTGAAATTCTGTGATCTATTTTCCAAAGGAGTATTCCGTAATCAAACCTTTATATAGTTAACTTTAGCTTGCGACATTTACTGATATTGAAAAGAAAGATTAAAAATAAATTTTTAAATTTTTAATCTTTATTTTTATTATGGGATTTCCATCCAGTAAGGATATGTCAACTCCATCGTAACTTACCTTTTGAGGTATGTATTGAGGGTTATTGCTTAAGATGTCATCTAAACAAACAACTTTAAAACCAAAACAAATATCTATAACTGTTAGGCCAGATAAAAAAGCGTAATGAAGATTTAATTTTTACTTCCAGCTCAATTAAGAATCAGTACATACACTATCAATCCCAATTAAATGTAGCAGTATCGCAATATTCGCAATATTGGATACTTGAGGAAAAACGCGTAAGTAGGTACGTACTTATAACGTTCCTACTTACTTACTCCATTGGCTCAACTACCACTCCTATATAACAATACTGTGGTGTCTACAAAATGATGTTTATCATACTTCCTACGTGACCCGCTACTATTAAAGTAGCTTTTAGTGCATCATTTTTGGACACAATAATAAACCCCCACAGAATAGAAGCCTACCTGTAAGCTTAACTCAAAAGCGAAAAAAGTTGGATATAGCTTGTAAATTCATTATAGGAGACCAGATTTCTCTTTTTTATCCATCTTATTATTTTGCTATAAGATTAAAATTTTGGCCATATTTGACTAACCACTATCTTATTCCCAAAATGCACCTGCATTTGATCTAATGCATCTAAAGGGGCTCACTTCCTAAATTATTTTTTTTTATTTATAGACTCACTCCTGTATCCCGAAGAGGTAGGCAGAGGTGTAACATTACACCCACATTTCGCCATGAATTTTTAGGTCCCACGTAATAAGGGGGTGAGCCTATTACCGTTACCGGGCACATCACCAGAGTCCGTGCTGCTACTGAGAATTCGGAAAAACCCAGTAACACTTCTACCCGACCCGGGAATCGAACCTGGGACCTCCGATCAGCAGTCGCATACGCTATCCACTGGACCACGGAGGCAGTAAATTTATGTGCATCATTAAAAACATGATTGAATAATAGCAAAAGCATCAATTCTATTTAATTTTATCACATAACCAGTAAAGATGCAATTTGATACAATACATCAAAAGGTACTTGACGGTTTAAGACCAACAAAAATAGACATATGATTTATTGGAATACATGATTAGATATCATTGACCGCAAGACAGTCTCATACCGTCGCAGAGAGTAAATTGCCTGTAGAATATAATTACTTATTTTCATAGCTTTGTTACAAGTTGTGTTGGAAGATAAGCGGCTTATAGACAATTTATATTTCAATCCACATACCTAAATATCTTCATAAGACGGAAAAACGCTGAGATATTGCATGTTGTATCGGACTGTTTACTCGAGTGCGTATTAGTAAAGGCTTACGTGTGTGAAATGTGAGTGTCGTAATAACAGATTAATTTTGATGTGTGGGTATTTGTAATTTTTCACTTATTGATGGCTATGTTATTATCAATAGGCAGAAGTGAAAACATAGGAGACTTAAGATTGTTTCTGCTACGTATTGGTAGTTATGTTTCTCAATGAAATGCCTGGCGAGTTTATTGTAATATGAATTTATGGATCTTGGTCGCGTTCACTAACGTAGATATTATAATAAAATAGGTTGCAAATAGGTCTTTAAACTCCGACGATCATAAAAGATTTTTCTTTGCTCTTGAACGCTATCGTTCAAATATAACGATCGGATTTTATCAATTAGAATAATTATTTTTGCTTTGATGACCTAGTTACTACGAAATAAAGAAAGTAAAAAGAGTACATTTAGCAAAAAGGATCGGCAGATGAAACCGCAGAGTACAGCTATTATATACAACAAACATAAATCTTATAACAGTCATTTCAAATACCTAATCTTCTGGTGATTGCCACTATTGATTTATAGACAACATTATCCAGTTCGGTTATACCTACGAGTAAATAAAACTTACCCTTCTATGACATGAAATATCTCCAAAATTCTATATATTTTTTACCGCAGTAATTTATCAAAGTTACACGGAACCCTACTAATACAGTCATCTTAGCCTTTTGGTGACCAGTTATTGCTGGTCATAAATTTATATTTATGGCCTCTAATGCAGGCTAGCGGTCACTATGGCTGCATATGTAAAGATACAATCGTTTTTGCACTATAATCGTGTTAAACTGGCTTTATATAGGTATGTTACTGGTTAGAATAATATTGATAGATGGCATGACAAGAGCAGTGTAAATGTTTTTAAAATTTATGTTTGGAATTCTTATGACATTTTAATAAAGTGGAGTTATTGCTGTGTTATTGGTGTTGTTACATTTTATATGACGGTTGTAAAATTATGATAATAGGTTATGAAATTATTCCTACATGGAACAAGTCTTTGCGTCTTGCGCATTTCTTGTTACAATGGTTTCAATATGTATAGTCCACCATGATACAATAATCATCTTAGTGCGAAGTCATCTTTAATAAAGAAACGTAATTATGTATCTTTTGAAGCCTAGATTATTATCTTTTGAAGATTGGACGGGGTTTTACACATGTCTACAGTAACAACCACCCACACGCGATCTACCACGCTGAAATACGTGCAGACTCGAAAATATTTATGTCTGTACTAAAATTGTATAAAATAATACTAAAAGTTGGTGTTTTCTTTTTATTTTCTTTGGTAGTGTGCCATTAGTTGACAAATATTTAGGTTCTATATCAGATTATTGTAACAGATTTTTGGTCTAACTTTATTCCAAAAATATATCACAAGTAGGGTTATATTCTTTTTGTAGAATATAATTAGCTTTGAATAGTTAACCAAGTCCTATCGCGTCCTTTATTATGTACTTTGTTTAGAAAAACAAACAAGTATAATAATTTTTCTTAACGTATTTAACTGAATACGACTTAAACAGCTGAATGGATTTTTTACTTATTTTTGTGTCGGAGTAAATAGTTAGGTAAAGTATAAAATGCAAATAAATAATGCAAAGAAACTGACTTTTATTAAGTCCATTTTTTATGAATTCGTAAGTAATCAAAGTAATTTTCAGCCTCAGCATTGTTCGTTCAGATATGAGCAAGTACAATCAGACGCTGCAACTGGATGTGTGACACCTCAAGGGAATAAAAACATTACTCAGTACTATTTGTTTTCATACTTTCGCGAGCAGCAATAAGATATTAATAAATAATTAAATTTTACACTTTTAAATGTTAAACACGCATCGATAGCTTTGTGGAGAGAAAAACTGACTGCTGCGCCGAGGATCCCGGATACTAACAGCGCTGCAACACTGACTTTTCGAAGCTGTATGCGCATCAAACGCTCGCTAAACGATAAAGGAAAACCAGTCGGGAGAGCTGCCAATTTCAGAGTTATCCATAATGTTCTCAGAATCTATAGTATGCCAAACCACACTTGGCCACCGTGGTGGTCATAACTTAACCGGCCCACAGACATACATGTGTATATATTTATTTATTATAACACTGACTTTTATGATACTGTTATAAATCTCTAAAAAGATAAATGATGATACTGATAAACCGTGGGAGTATCTTATTGTTCCTTTTAGAGATTCTTCTCATATATTGACGTGTCAAATTAAGTTTCGCTAAAACTATTCAATCGGTAGTTACTTGTTGACCTGAATATGAACATTTACCAATAGTAGGGGAAAAAAAAATTGTAACTCCGCTAAAATCGCGACTCAATTCAACGGTGCAACGGATTGCTGCTCTTAAAAACGGGCGACGCAAAGCCGTTTCATTTTTCAGTTGGATATTGCATTTTTTATTTCAACTGCTTAGTGGTAATGTAGTGGGGATATCTCGTGGTAGAATATAAATATACTTTTCAATCTGGATTTTGAGTAAATAATGTGATTTGCTTGTTTGTTAATTGAAGTATTTCTAGGGATTTTATCTAGTGTTTTGGGTGTTATGAGGCCATTTAGCAGGAACTCACATCATCACGATGTTTCTTGTTTTGAATTACCAATATTCTACCACATTCATACAACATTTCGTCCCAAACTAAGCAGAGCTTGTAATATTGCTACTAGCTGATGGATAAACATACATAAATATACTTTGCATGCTGTGTATTTAATACCTATTATTCGTGTAAATTCCTTTACTATCTTATAATTATTTAGTGCATTATATTTGTCGGTAGTGGTTTTCTGGTGCTTATCTATTAGAAATTGTAACACAGACCGTATGTGTTTATCCGGTTGCTCAGGAATGATGTACGAGTCAAGCTTAGTGGCGAGCCATCGGAGAGGTCTATATTAAGCAGTGGACTGCGACATGATGATGAATGTAAAATTTTGCAGTTCATGACGTCTGCGGTGTGATTAGGTAGCAAATCACTGCCAAAAATATAAATTTGTTTCTTTTGTTAAGAATTATTGAAGACTAGCTGGTATCCGCGGCTTCGCACGTGGATAGTAAAAAAATAAAATATTATATTTTATTTTAACTTTCATACTTTGCGCGAACCCTACAACCTCCTAAATCAAGCCCTTTCGTAAAATTCGATCTTAGTGGACGCCTAAAATATATAAACTACATCTCAGCCAAATAATTTTTTTATACGCCTGGCGATTTACGAAAGTTAATAACAACTGAAAATTTACACATAGAGGTATATATACTACTTAGATTCAGTATCATGACAGCAACGCTACCTTCTAGATCAAATTGTAGCCTTTAATATGTAGCGCTATAGCCTAGTGAAAATACCGACAGACTGCTACGCAGTGGGTTCGGGTTCGAATCCACAGCGCGCACCGATGACTTTTCGGAGTTATGTGCGTATTAAATTGTTAATTATCGCTTGCTAAACGGTGAAGGAAAACATCGTGAGAAAACCTGCATGTCTGAGAGTTCTCCATAATGTTCTCGAAGGACATGTGAAGTCTGCCAACCCGCACTTGGCCAGCGTGGTAGACTATGGCCTTACCCTTCTCATAATGGGAAGAGGCCCGTGCCCAGCAGTGGGACAGTATAAAGGGCTGATGATGTATGTGTAGCGCAATAAAGTCCTCTACCTTGCAGTGAAAGTCTCATTTGAATCGATTCAGCCGTTTCAGAGATTACCCCGGACAAACAGAAAGACAGACAGACAGACAAAAATGTTAAAAAGGGATGTTTTGGATTTAGAATCGTGTAACTAACTATACTAGTAATCGGATTTAGAATCGTGTAACTAAGTAATCGTGTAACAACTAACACTTGAAAAACATAGTTATTTTGAAATCACAGACAGACACTTCAATTTTATTTATATGTATAGATGTTACACCTTCAAGGGTCTCCACATGACATGTAACATGATATGACTACCGTCTCCACATGACATGTAACATGATATGACACGTAACATGATATGACTACCGTTTCGTGCAAACAGCCCGAAATATGCCCGTTTACGCGAGTCCGGGTTTTTGAAGCGCGTAATGTAGCGCACTTGTAAGCGAATATGGTGGAACGACCATATAATAATAATAATAATAAAATCTTTTTATTCAAGTAACATTGACTCATTTTTGTTAGTAACAATTTTAACTTATTATTTATGTTAGTAGTTTACACACATACACTTATAACAGACGTAGACAGCTTAGCACAATGATTAATATATTCACAGTCCAGTCTGCTAGCAATACCGCTAAGTATGTTATTGGGACTGGCCCGCACGCAGCGCACCAGAGAGGCGAATCTTTTGCGCATTGTGGTAAAAAAGCAATCCACTCGGGCTTCAGCAAACATCCCTGATACGCTACAGAAGCGGGGCAGTCCCATCAACACCCGGAACGCGTTATTAAATTGGACTCGAAGAGCGCTGTACGATTTCTGAGTGTAATTTGCCCACAGGTTACACGTGTAAAACGATGTACAGTATGCTCGAAATAGAGTTATTTTAACATCTCTGGAGCAACGTGAAAACCGGCGAGCTATCATTTTAGCTCTAACCGACAGCGTTCTCCGTTCCCTTTCAATGTCAGCATTGTCCTTGAGGTCGGCAGTCAGAATATGTCCCAGATATTTGAAAGTACAGACTCGGGCTAGTGGTGATCCATTCAGTGTAACTGGTGGTACAACTTCTGGACATCGACCCCCGGCCTCAAAGACCATGACTTCGCTCCTTTTAACATTATATATCAATCCGTGACGTCTAGCATAGTCTTCACAGATTGATACCAATCGCCTCAAACCACAGATTGAGGCACTGAGAAGTGCCATATCATCAGCGTAAGAAATGTTATTCACACAGATGCTGTCTATGTAACAGCCAACGCGCTCCCTGCTGAGTGTCTCAATCAGTTCGTTAACATATAGGTTGAATAGTGTTGGAGAGCTTAACCCTCCCTGTCTCACACCACACTTGACCGTAAATGGTCTCGAAAGCTCGCCTCCCCAACGCACATGATTAATATGGTTCCCATACCAATATTTCAATATATTTATAAGTATAACAGGAACACCGGTTCTCTCCAACTTGGTCCAGAAAATATCGTAGCAAACCAGATCAGATATACGCGCAGAAAAATACGTTAATGTGAAACCTTAGTTACATACTTACCAGCGTAACTTGAAACTAAGTAACTGAACTACCCACATAACCAAGAATTCACTGACAACACTAAAACAGCAAAAATGAAGAACTTTCTCTTATGATGTTTTTGTAATTACTGTTCTCTCGCTGGAAACATTTCACATTTGTGAGGTAAGAAAAATATAAAAGAAACAGTAATAAAAATGCAATTAAAACAACACTTGGAAAATATAACAACCTTGTGAAGAAACTTTTAAAAGTTATGGAGTAAAATGCGACGACATAAATGTGATGGTAGAATTAAATTATGATATTACTTTTGAGGTCGTAGAGTAGCAGTGTGCATTTGAAAATTTAGTAATTATTTTCTGCCTGGTTGCGGTTGACACAGCTCGAGGTTTTGACACTGCGAGCTTTATCAGTGCTGTGGGTTCGTTCAATACTCTGTGAGATCCATACATTGCTGTTTCGAGTCTGGGTGTTCTTCGTGTCCGTTGGTTTTATTATAGCTAATCCTCTCTATACAAGTGCACAAAGCTATAACGCAATAGTTATTGTTTTGCCCTGTTCGGCTTTCGGTAAATGCTTATTAGAATTTTATTGCAGTTTTATAGCATCAATCTTTGATTACATGTACCATGTGTAATTTTTTGCAATAAATATGTATTTTTTTCTAACTTGCCTTTGTTTGTGATAAGCCGTGAAAGTCAGGATAGGGTTTACGTCGCGGACAAAGCTTTATTGTGTTCCTACATATGAAATATCTAGGAAACCTCACGTAGTCTAGAAATGTATCTACGGGACAATAATAAAGTTGTCTCTTGTAATATACAAGTAAATTATAATAAATGCTTACATATTTGCCTATCCTTTCAGGGATACAGGCGTGAGACTGCAGAAAATATAACTTTTATTGTTTTAGACGTTTAAAACCCTAAGTACCTATATTGTTAAGAACGCTAGTCTTGAGGACAGACCAAATAGATTACTACGAATAGGGTTTCGGGGTCGAATAGTCCTTACAAATCAAAATGTTAATTGACTGAAAGCTCTCAATAATGACCGGGGCACATATGTGATGCCT
This sequence comes from Euclidia mi, assembly GCA_944739405.2. NCBI lineage: Eukaryota > Metazoa > Arthropoda > Insecta > Lepidoptera > Erebidae > Euclidia > Euclidia mi. Next base: position 6,657,198 of record OX123191.2, on the reverse strand, counting down.
GCTCGCATTTTCTAAGCTGTGGACTACAGCACTTTTACATGTCTAGTGAAAAGAGCCTACTATATTATTTTGGCCTTTACAACACTTCAGTCTTTCACAGTCCACTGCTGGAGTTTAAGCCTCTCTTAAGTTGCTTTGCAGTATATTACAATACTCTTGTCTTAAAGTACAGATATTTTTGTCCTTTAATTATTGTAAGCCGCTAAACCATTTTCAATATGATACAGTCCATAAGCCTCATTGAAATCAGTTTAACGTATCTAATCTCTATAACAAGATAACTAGATATGCAATATTTCAATAATGAATTTTGGGAAAATTATGATTACAACTTAAATAAGTTTAAGGTACTTAATCCCAAGCAAACATACCGCGATTCAATCGTTTCTGTAAATAATTTATTGTAAACCTTTACGTCAGTTGAACGTTGGGTAATTGAAAGGTTTAGTTGGAATTATGTTTTATACTACTATATGCTGGCGAATACGCCCACATAGTAAGTGAATAATGTAAGTAAACAATAATATTTATCAGGTCACTCGAGATCGTAACTATAAACATTTGTGTATTGACTGAGTGTTGTGTAACTTGACGTTTTCATTGAGCTAAAATTAGTCATAGTAAGGTTAATAATATATATTCTAAGTTATAAAGGGGCAGCGATAACATAGTGAAGATACCCACCAGACTGCCATGCCGAAGGAATCGAATTGAAAACCATGGCGCGTGCCACTGATTTTTCGAATTTATAGTAATAATTTGTTAATTTTTATCGCTTGCTCAACAGCCTGTGAGCATGCCGTCGATCCCAGCTGTCATGAAGATATTTGACAGTAGTCGTTATGAAAAATAAAAAAATATCTAAGGTTTATTTTTTATTTTATTTTATAACTTTATGCACAACAATAGTACAAGGCGGACTTAATGCCGTAGGCATTATCTACCAGCCTTTGGGTGATGCAGAGAAACATGTAATAGGTGCAGTTCTTAAATTAAAATGAAAGAAAAAGACAGCAACCTACTTATTAACCTCTTGTATGCCGGAATGCCAGAAACAATTAAAAAGCTATTGTGTCTCGCGTAGATCTGCGTTCTGGCATACAAGGGGGTTAATATAAAATGATATATATATATATATATATTATTTTTTTATAAACTCACGCTTGTATCCCCTAGGGGTAGGCAGAGGTGTAATATTACACCCACATTTCGCCATGAATTTTTAAGTCCCACGTAATAGGGGGCGAGCCTATTGGCGTACCGGGCACATTACCAGACTCCGTGCTGCTACTGAGAATTTCCTAACGGAAAAACCCAATAACACTTTGCGCGACCCGGGAATCGAACCCGAGACCTCTCAATCCCTCGCGCACATTTATGCCGCGAGACCAACGAGGCAGTATATCATAAATACACACATACATACATTTTATAATTCCAGTACATATATACATTAATATATAAAATAAATAAAGGATAAAAACCTATGTCGATTCAGTTAGTGCGTCTAAATAATACTGCCGAACTCTAGTTTTGAACGTAAAACGGTTAGTGGACATCCTGACCTCAAGAGGGAGAGAATTTCAGAGAAGGATAGATTGTATATTAAAGGATGAATGTACCAGGCTAGAACTGTGAGAAGAATAAAGAAGCAGAAGATTATTAGAGGAACGAAGATTTTTCTCATGAGTATTACAGATAAATTGAAAGTGGGAACTTAGATAGATGGACGCACAAGGAGAGTGCAGTAATGAATGAAGAGTATACAAAGTACGCAAGCTACGCCGTTGACGAATGGGTAGCCATCGTAACTTTGATCGGTACTCAGAAATATGATTAAATTTGCGAAGATTGAAAACGAATGTAATGCAATTATTGAGAAGACGATCGAGCTTATTGAGAAGATCTGCATTGAAGTCGAGATAGCACACATCAACATAGTCGATGATAGAAAATATTAAAGACTGTACAAGCATTGTCTTAGTCCTGAATGGCAGAAAGTTCTTCAGGCGATAAAGCGACCGCAAGGCGCCAGTGACTTTACGACTCACATTCGCTACCTGCGTCCGCCAGTTAAGGTTGGCGTCAATAAATAAGCCAAGATCCTTGACACTTGAACTGAACGGAAGGAGTATATATACCAAGGAGTATAGCCTGACATTTAGCATGGTTCACAGATTGGCCAAACCGTTCCGGTTAATTTCTGCTATTGCTGTATTTAGATTTTCTAAATTGGACTGTGAATAAAATTGTAGGTCATCAGCATACAGATGATACGCACAATGAAGTTCATGGGTAAGAAAATTAATAAATAATGCAAACAGAAGAGGAGAAAGTATTGCGCCTTGAGGAACACCAGAGTTTAAATCGCGCCCATGTTGATGAAGTTTCATCGACACGTACCGACAGCTGGCGTCCTCGAAGATAAGAGGAGAACCATTCCAGTGCCATAGGTGAGATCATTAGACAGGATAGAACTGAAAGGAGAAGGTCGTGACTGACGTTGTTAAAGGCGTTTGAGAAGTCCACCAAGACCAAAAGTGTAAGTCTGGTGTCCTCCACCCCTGCCCTCACATCAACCAGTCACCTTGAGCAATGCGGTGACAGTACTATGTCCACGTATCATTTTATATTAACCCCTTGCATGCCGGAACGCAGATCTACGCGAGACACAATAGCTTTTTAATTGTTTCTGGCATTCCGGCATACAAGAGGTTAATAAGTAGGTTGCTGTCTTTTTCTTTCATTTTAATTTAAGAACTGCACCTATTACATGTTTCTCTGCATCACCCAAAGGCTGGTAGATAATGCCTACGGCATTAAGTCCGCCTTGTACTATTGTTGTGCATAAAGTTATAAAATAAAATAAAAAATAAACCTTAGATATTTTTTTATTTTTCATAACGACTACTGTCAAATATCTTCATGACAGCTGGGATC
>OX123191.2:3209862-3391157 GCA_944739405.2 Euclidia mi | reverse complement strand
ATAGATTATAGAACACGACGTAATTAAAAAAGTTTGGGAAACAATGCTACAAAGTGCACATACGAATATTATGTGCTACGAAGCTACGGCGTAACTCACGTAGCACACATCTCACTAAATTGCGACCTAAACTGTGATACATTGACTTACTGCATGAGCTAGGTACGTACTTTATTTTTACTAAAGTAAAAACTACTTTTGTATAATTGTTAACAGAGAACTCAAATATCACTTTGTGTCCGAACTGGGTATCGAGCCCGTGAGCTCATGACCCGCTTTCGCTTACATTACCGCAGGCCTACATAGAGGCAGTCAAAAAGTTTATTTTGCTATAAGTATTGGTATATCTGTCGCAGGGATTTTACAAAAGCCGTGATATTATAATTTCACTAGTGACATTATAATTACACATATTTAAGTCATTTTTAGGATTCCGTTCCTCAAAATGTAAAAACAGAACCCTTATAGGATCACTTTATTGTCCGTCTGTCTATCAAGACTCTATTTCTTAGAAACGCATGAAGGTATCAAACTTAAATTTATATCAAATAGTCAAGTCTACAGTCCCATGAAGCTTTGAAAAATCAAGCTTCTAAACCAACGCAATCAAAAGATACTGATGTTCATGCTGCAAATTGCCACAGATTTTCGCAACTCACAAGGGAATCAAAACCTAGAGGGTACTTCCCGTGAACTCAGAATCTTGAAATTTGGTAAGAAGCAATGTCTTATAGCACAAATAAAGGAAAAATTGCGAAAACCGTAAATTTTTTTTATAGCACAAATAAAGGAAAAATTGCGAAAACCGTAAATTTGTTTTATAGTTTTATAAGTGTTTTTTTAGCTTCGAATAGGCTTGAAATCATGTCTAGATACTTTCTTATTACTAGTTATTTCCTTACATAGTTAAAATAAAACAGTTGCATGTTTATCATAAACTTTGTTCATGTACGATAATGTTTACTGAAGAAAATTTATATTTTTACTTATGCTTCGTAGGTTTTCCTGTAATAACTTAGAATTGAATAAATATATTTTCATGACGTTTGTTTCATTAGATGCTCCATATAGTTGCACATAACGGCCCACCAAAATTATATACATAACTGTAGAATTACATAGTTTTTTTAATAGAAAATATAGTGGGCGGGCCCTTGTGTGACGACATTTTTCGATAGTTTTTCTTGAATAACTTAGTGCCGCAAACAGTTAGGTTTAGGTATTGTATACTAATAGATAGAACTTTTTTAAGACCTATCTAGCTATGTTTAACTAAGCCTATTGCTGTTACTGGGCACATTGCCAGACTCCATGCTGTAAATAAGAGTCCAGAAAATACCAGTAACTTTCGCCCTACCCGGATATTGAATTTGAAACCGATAAGCAGACGTATACGCTATCCACTGGACCACGGAGACAGTCTTAATAAATAAATGTGTGACGGATGCCGGGAATTGAACTTTAGCTGGTCCGCCACAGTGCGCTGGTGGTGTGTGACTGGCGAATGTTCCTACGACGACGTGCTTCTTCTATATGTGTGGACTGTATGGAATCGATCTATTCGGGGCTTCAGAAATAAAACATCTTCATACGTTGGGAGCGATGCTGTTCAGATGTTCGGTGCTTGTTGGTTACATATGGTTACTTGGTCACAAGATGATGGTTGGGACGCCAACGAACTGGCCGAAAATATGGTCGCTTAGGTACTTCGAAACGAAGACCACGGCACCGAACATATGCACAACAAATCTTTATTTGTGATAAAGTACATACATGTAAATAACTTAGATACTATGGTACATGCATATATGTTCTATACATAGCTAGATAGGTCTTAAAAAGTTCTGTCTATTGGTATACAATACCTAAACCTAACTGTTTGCGGCACTAAGTTATTCAAGAAAAAACTATCGAAAAATGTCGTCACACAAGGGCCCCGCCCACTATATTTTCTATTAAAAAACTATGTAATTCTACAGTTATGTATATAATTTTGGTGGGCCGTTATGTGCAACTATATGGAGCATTCTAATGAAACAAACGTCATGAAAATATATTTATTCAATTCTTAGTTTATTACAGGAAAACCCACGAAGCATAAGTAAAAATATAAATTTTCTTAAGTAAGCATTATCGTACATGAACAAAGTTTATGATAAACATGCAAATGTTTGTTTTAATGTTTATTTTAACTATGTAAGGTAATAACTAGTAATAAGAAAGTATCTAGACATGATTTCAAGCCTATTCGAAGCTAAAAAACACTTATAATACTATAAAACTACTATGTAAACAAAACAGCTGTTTATCAACATTAGTTCTTATCTATTACAACTGATAACACTATTTATGATCGATATCTAAGTCCCTACAGTTAGAACAAGTTTTAAAACTAATGTCCATGCACTACACATCACTTCTTATTACGGATTTGCGAATTTTCACTATTCTAGCGTTACTTTATCACTTTGACGCGTCCGGGAACCGAACCCGGTATACCGCACGATTGGATAGCACTATTTTTATACGATAATCACTCGCGGTTTCAAATACACTATTCACTATAGAGCTTTTTAATGTCTGTCGCGAACAAAATGCATCTGTCCGATAAACCAAATATCGATAAGCGATCAAGAGGAAACCACAACAAAAGTTCTTGATGCATCGCCTTAAGACTAAGAGGGAAGTTTACAGTTCTTTCGCAAAGGAGCGAGAAAATGCAACGTTTCTTCTTATTTCGTGAACAAATGGCTCCGTGCTAACATTTTAAGAGAAACATTGAAATACTACGCTCGTGTTTCAGTGTTGATGTAGTATTAAAATATCAAAAGCTACGTCGTGAAGTTTTGCAAGGTTTTTTTGGGCGCGCGTGGGGTAGCGTTGGTTTGGTATGTTTTTAGATTCGTTTTCATTTCCATTTTGCTATTGCCTTTGTTACGCTTTTTTTTGTATATGGGTCAACGTGTGACTGGTGAAACTATAATTCATATTGCTTTGTATGAGCGAAATATTTTAACAGAGATTTGAAAGAGTTACTACGTTGAGGTCTAGTCTTACATAATATGTAAAACAAGGATTTATTAACCATTATTGTGTTATATCATACCAAATAGAAATTTTCATTTTCAGAATCAAATGGTTAGGTATCGATTTTAACTGGGGTATAATGTTGATTTAAATAATCTTAAAAATATAATAATTAGAGTCATAGTAGAAAACATCTTAAACTGCGAACAGGAATTGCTATTAGAGTTTTTCATCTACATATATCTAAGTAATATCATGGATTCAATCCTCTTCCTTTGTGGCTTCAACGTAAGAAGGCATTAACGCCAGTTTTAATAAAAGCATTGACCTTCCTGAAAAAGTTTCCAAATACACTTATAAAAAGTAAATTTAATAAAAAGTTACTAGGAAAGACTGTTAAGCCAAAATACATGGTAAACAAATAGTTATTAAGTGATCTTATAGACTTGACCAAATAGGCATTTTCGTTCATTTTTCAAGTAACCGCAGTGCCTATCATATTAGACATGTTGTCATTTTACTAATAGTAGTAGTATGATTGTTCTCATACCTAGTAATTTGAATTAGAATGACTGACAAACATAACAAGGCAGGCTTATTGCAAACCAACAATGAACGTGACAAACATACACATTATAACTCATAAACATTGTACACAAAGTAATAAATATTCCAACAACAAAATTAAAATTTTCCCATCTACATATAATAGTGTAAACAAAAAAGACAGGTACATTCAGGAAAGATAAAAAGAGAAAAACAGTTTATATAATGTACTCATAAATGCATACGTTTAAGGGTTCAATGCGCTACAACCGCAATCGAATAGAAAATAAACCGAATGATATGTGACGAACGCAAATGGAATCATACAGCGCTATGCCACAAAGACATGTCAAAGGTTTTTAGTATATGTGGTGAATCAGGTAAAAATTTATTTTTATTTTGCTAGAATTAATTGTTGCTGGTTGAATTTGGTACTTTAAGTTATTTGGTACTTTAAGTTATTTGGTACTTTAAATAGACAAATAATATGATTGGGTGTAAGGCAATATAGAAATTTGACAATTCCTATTCATAAAAACAATTTTAGTATTGTTCCTGCAAACTGGGTCAATCCTGTATCGTAAAGTGCTTTGCAAAAATTCAAACCACTGATCAAGTGAGCTTCCAGAATCATAACATATAACGCCTGTTATCCCAGTAGGCAGAGATCTATTACACACTGGCCATCTACCGGGCACATTAATAAGCGAGCGATAATTAACATTCTTAATACACACCTAACTTCGAAAAGTCAGAGGTGTGTGCCCGGGGTAATTGGGGATCGAACACGAGACCCATCGTCACGGCCGGAAGTCCGTTACGTACACCACTGGGCTATCGCTGCTCTTCCAGAATCAAAACATACGGATCTCTGTTAGTCCGTGTGTGGGTTGTACCTACAACTCTTAGCACGGTGACGGCGACCCGGCGACGTTTAACCGACTCCAAAAAGAGGAGGAGGTTCTCCATTCGGCTGTATTTTTTTTTTATGTTTGTTACCTCATAACTCCGTTATTTATCGACCGATTTCCAAAATTATTTTTTTGTTTGAAAGCATATACTTTCAGGTGGGTCATATTAAAATTTTATTAAAATAAATCCAATAGTTTCATTAAAAACTCAAATTTTATCAAAATCAATCCAATAGTTTCATTAAAAACTTCAAAAATTAAGTCATCCAAGTAAACGAAATTAAGTATTTACTGTGACTTTTCTTCAGTGGACACTAGAATAGTCGTGATCAATGGGCCTACTTCGGGCTTCATTACCAGGTACTGATGAAACCGGGAGGAAGAAAGGTTGGAGAGTAAATCTATATATATAAAATTGCTTGGGCTGAATCAACGCAGAGCCAAATCCACAGGGGCTTGAGACTTGAAATTTTGACAATCGATGCATTTTATGACGTAAGCACCCACTAAGGAAGGATTTTTATACATATTTTTTGTTAGAAAAAATAAACACGCAATTTAGATTTTTTCAAATCTAACAACTAAGAGGGTGATATAAAGTTGAAAGAGTATGCAGGGCAAAAAGTTTGTATGGGAGGTCCGTCATTTTTAAAACGATAGCGTGTAATTTTGTGTGCAAACTTCTGGTTAGAAATAAAACAAATACGTGTTTTGGCGATTTCTAAAATCTACCGTTTAAAAGGGTGAAATAGGGGTTGAAAGTTTTTATGCGAAGTGAAATTTCATAAACTAGCTTCTGATTGGAAATAAGTGATCACATATTTATGCGTTTTTGGAAAAAGGGGTTTTATTTTTATATAGAATGTCCGTCATTACGCAAGAGCGAAGCCGCCAACTTATATATAATACATCCCAAAATAACAATAGTAGTACGATTTAATTCAAAGAGCAGACGATGAGTACGTTCTTCAGTGTTTACACGATTTAATATTTTTCACTGTAAGCCCACATTAGTGATAACCTCTTTTCACGCAGTTCACTACTTTCTCTTGAATTGGCCTTGGACCGAGATTCCCTACTTTGAGATAGACGTTTCTCCATTCTTCGCTAGTTGTGGAGTACTGCTCACATCTCTGGGCCGGAGCGCCAAACTATCAGCTTGATCCACTTGACTCCCTACAGAGACGAGCTGTTCGAATCGTCGATGATCCCGATCTCACGGCTAGACTAGAGTCGCTGGAGCAGTGGAGAGACTTTAGTTCTCTCTGCGTATTTTACCAACTCTTTCACGGGGAGTGCTCCGAAGAATTGTTTAATTTGGTACCAGGGTCACCCTTCTACCAACGTACCACTCGCCGACGCAGTAGAGTTCACCCGTACTACCTGGAAGCGTTCTCATCTAGTACGGTGCGCTTCCAGCGATCTCTTTTACCACGTACTTGTAGGCTCTGGAATGAACTACCTGCTGCGGTGTTTCCCGAGCGCTATGACTTGTCCTTCTTCAAACGAGGTTTAAAGAGAGCATAACTTTCACGGTAGGCAGCGGCTTTGCTGTGTATACCCTGATATTAGCGAAGTTTATGAGCAGTGGTTACCGTTTACCATCAGATGGGCCGTTTGCTCGTCTGCCACTAGCAGCAAAAAAAAATAGGTTTATTTAAACGGCGCTGTCTCATATGGGCAGCGCGTTTAGTAGGTCTACCCATCTTTGATCGAGAGGAGAACTGCCTGCGCCACGTTTAGGTTGACTCAGATACTCACCGGACACGGATGTTTTGGCGAGTATTTGAACTGAATCGGCTGCGAGGCGACGCCGGCATGCCACCACTGTGGCAGGGACCTGGACTCTGCCCAGCGTACGCTCTGTGAGTGTCCTGCATGGGAAACCGAGCGGCGAGACTTGGTCTCTGTTATCGGAGGCAATCTTTCTCCGCAGGCCGTCGTCCAGGCCCTGTTGGCGGAAGACATCCGGTGGGATGCTGTGGTCTCCTTCTGCGAAGCGTTCATGCTCCAGAAGGAGGCCACCGAGTGGGATCGCGAGAGAGCCGATCCCGCTCGCAGACGCAGGTGGCGTCGTGGTGATGGCAATAGTCTAAGTACCCATCTTTAATTTCGATAAATCAGAGAACTGCAGAAAGGAAAATTCACTAAAAAACAGGAAATAAAAAAAAAAACCGGTCAAGTGCGAGTCGGACTCGCGCACCGAGGGTTCCGTACAAACCTGTAGGTATATAAGTAAAAGTTCACCAGTCATCGTTATGGTATTTTTATTGCCAAATGAAATCCATAACATTACAGTATGGAAAGCTGGAGGAGCATAAATTAAAGAAAAAGTCGTTTGTAATCAGTCATCCTTTATTTTATACTAGCTGTTTCCCGCGGTTTCACCCGCGTCCTGAGGCAACTACTTCGCGTACCCGGTTAATTTATAGCCTAAGTTACTTCTTGGTACATCAGCTATCCGCCAGTGAACATCCCGTCAAAATCGGTTCAGCCGTTCCAGAGATTAGCGAGAACAAACAGACAGACAGACAGACAGACCGACAGACAGACAGATAGATAAACATTGTAAAAATGTCATTTCGGTAGGTATATTATGTACCGTGTAACATCCATATGCATTTAGTAAAACGCGATTATTTTAATATTACAACAGACACTCCAATTTCATTTATATGTATAGATTGATTTCGCCATAACTTTCAAACCAAACGTCCAATTTTAATGAATATAAGACTAAATATTATCGACATAAACAGTACTTTGTGACAAAATAGTTTATTTTGATAAGAAGTAATGACATGTGTAAAATAAATGCGTTTAAATGAAGTCCTAAAAAATCAAGATTTTTAAATAAAAACATGGTTGTTGTGCTTAACTCGAAATAGATGGGTATAGTGTGTTCCGAACTTTTTTGTAGATATTTTTAAGGTCTTTAATTAATTAGAACATTTTATGGTTGGAACCATCTTTTATAGTTTAGGCGGCGTACGCCAAATAAGGAACTTTTTTGGATGATTATTTACACCTTTGGTCCGAAAAATCCAAATATCTTACGGACCCCTATTTTTTCTAAAATAAAATATAGCCTATGTAACTTGCAGATAATGTAGCTTTCTAATGGTGAAAGAATTTTTAAAATCGATCCAGTAGTTTTTGAGTTTATCCATTACAAACAAACAAAAATAAAAAATTTTCCTCTTTATAATATTAGTGTAGATTAACATAATAATATATCGCTTATTTTACAATATAACTTAAATAGGTACCTATACCAGACTTGCAGCAGCCTTGCAAAAGTCTGCTGATGAATGATGGTAAGATTTTTTATCAAAGTCATTGATTTACAAAGTTTTTAGTGACTATTAGAAATCTGTTACAAAAATACTTATAAAGTACAGAATAATTAGCAAAAAGGTTTGAAGACTATGTAATTATTTGAAATCTCAATCTCAATCAGCCTATCGCAGTCCACTGCTGGACATAGGCCTCCCAACACGCACCACAGCACACGGTCCTCAGCCTTTCGCATCCTTTATCTGGGCTATAAGACGTTGCTTCGTACCATATTTCAAGATTGTGAGTTCACGGAAAGTACCCTGTAGGTTTTGATTTCCTTGCGAGTACTCGCGAGTTTGAAAATATGATTATATTGCTCTTTCTTTTGATTGCGTAGACATAGCAGTTTGATTTTATTACAGCCTAACGGTGTCATATACCTGTGTATTTGATATGAATTTCAATTTAATACCTCGACGCGTTCAAGAGAAAGGGGTAGTAACTTTAAATTTATTAAAAATATTTTTCTTATATGATGTTACTAAAAATTTATGGCTTTCGCAATTTTTCCTTTATATGTGCTATAAGGCGTTGCTTCGTATCAAATTTCAAGATTCTGAGCTCACGGAAAGTACCCTGTAGGTTTTGATTCACTTGCCAATAGGCGCGAGTTTGAAAATATGCTTATATTGCTCTTTCTTTTGATTGCGTTGACATAGAAGCTTGATTTTGTTGCAGCGTAACGGTGTTATATACCTAAGTATTTGATATGAATTTCAATTTAATACCTTCACGCGTTCAAGAGAAAGGGGTAGTAACTTTAAATTTATTAAAAATATTTTTTTATATGCTGTAACTAAAAAATTACGGTTTTCGCAATTTTTCCTTCATTTGTGATACAAGACGGTACTTCGTACCAAATTTCAAGATTCAGAGTTCACGGGAAGTACCCTGTAGGTTTTGATTCACTTGCGAGTAGGCGCGAGTTTGAAAATATGCTTATATTACTCTTTCTTTTGATTGCGTTGACATAGAAGCTTGATTTTGTTGCAGCCTTACGGTGTTATATACCTGAGTATTTGATATGAATTTCAATTTAATATCACCACGCGTTCAAGAGAAACGGGTAGTAACTTTAAATTTATTAAAAATATTTTTTTATATGCTGTAACTAAAAATTTACGGTTTTCGCAATTTTTCCTTTATGAGTGATATAAGACGTTGCTTCGTACCAAATTTCAAGATTCTGAGTGCACGGGAAGTACCCTGTAGGTTTTGATTCCAATGCGAGTTTGAAAATATGCTGCAATTTGCAGCATATACGGCTGTATCTTTTGATTGCGTTGGATTAGAAGTTTGTTTTTTTTACAGCTCTATGGAACCGTAGATTCGAGTATTTAGTATAAATTTCAGTTTGATACCTTCACGCATTCCTGAGAAAAAGGGTCTTGACAGACGGACGGACAACAAAGTGATCCTATAAGGGTTCCGTTTTTTCCTTTCGAGGTACGGAACCCTAAAAATTAACAAAAAATAACCGAAATTATTTACTAAAATGTTTGGCTGGCACCGACTCCAATAAAAAGTATAATTGTATATTATAGTCCTAATAAAATATTTTTTCTAAGTACTAAGTCCAAAAATATAATATACTTATCTGATTTCTGGTGATAGGTATTTAATTTAGTTCGTTAGTTATATAAAAATATGTATTGTGTCAGGTATGTGAATTAAGTGGTAGATACGTATAATTCGTACAAGTATATAATATTCAGTTGAATAGGTGATGTTTATAAGTGAATTGAAGTAAAAATAACGGAATTTATTTTTTACTTTTTAGTGCTATTTTCACACATTTTTCAGATTTTGGAGGCGGTTATTTTTGTTAAAAAATTTTTGTTACTAATAATAAACCAAATTAATTTTTTGGGAGTCCATCTCTTTCCTGAATACATAGGTAAAGTAGATTACAGTCTTCTTCAAACTTATATTAAAATCTTAATATATAAAATCCTTGCGTTACTGACTGACTGACAGACACGCTACAGCCGAAACGATTGGGTGCAGGAAGCTGAAATTCGGAATGTATGTTCCTTGGGGACCGTAGGGGTGCACTAAGAAGCGATTTCCCGGAATTTCCACGGGATAGGCCAAAACGGGTAAATTAAAAAAAAAAGCAGGCGTAGCTGCTGGCGTCCTCTAGTAAATAATAAAACCAAAATGAAATCAACATTAATTTAAAATAAACAAAGCAGGAATACAGTTAAGCTGTAATTTACATAGTTTACTATTACAGTGATGGTTTATTCAGTATAGAACAATAAGGCTAGGTAAACAGAAGATTGCACCTCACATCTAGCTTTACAAGTACTCACACATGGAGTGGAACATCGATCAGCGTATAAAGTGAAATTGTGTGATCTAGTTTCCGAAGGAGTATTCCGTAATCTCAGATCGATATATATATATATATATATATATATATATATATATATATATATATATATATATATATATATATATATATATCGATGCCTTCCGGCCAAAAGGGGGTAAGCGACATTTTTGGCGAAATCGACTTATATATATGGTTAGAATCGGCTTTTTTTTCTGCGTCTAATGGTCTCAGTTTCGTGGCTCTAGGACAAACTTTTTGTCGCGGCGGTTTGTGTAGGCGGTAAAGGAATTGAGGTTCGAACACTAAGTTTTTCTTCATAAACGACAGTTATTTTTGGTGTATTTTGTATTATGGTGGTTGGATAAAAATAATATTTCAAAACTGTAAGATAAGCAATTTTGGCTTTGAATATTTTTTTCTTTACTTGAACGTTAAGTAGTTTGGGCTGTAAATACTTTTTTGTAAAACATACATTAGTCAAATTTTACTTGAATCTTTGTGTACCAAAATTTCGGTTAGGATATAAGGGCAGTTCCTTTGGATAAAATATATGTCATTTATTACTTTTAGGGCTCATTTCCGTGACTTTATTTGGCGTTTATTTTTATTTTCCTTAGTCACCAAATCAATCATCGAAGGCGCTTAGGATAATTCATCCAAACGAATGTCGCCTTACATTGTCGCTTACCCTTATTTTCCCTCCCAAAAAAAAATCTGGTATGGTGGTTAGATAACAAGGTTAATCAAAGGTTTGGCGGTTAGCTTACAGAAGAATGACAAACAGTGTCGGTTATCTCACTCTTTCGTTCGAACGAAATGTCGTTAGCGTTACACAGCGAACATTCACCGCGGCGTAAGCACCTCCGTGCTTGCGAGTCCGTTTGGCGCGAAGTTTTTCAAAGGAAATAAAACAGTAAGATTATGTTAATAGACTTTTATATTCATCTATAATTGTGTATTCTAATTAGTTATTTTAAGTGTTATAGGTAAGAAGTCATTCTTTTGCTATCTTGTTCAGACAATACTGAATGGTTAAATAAGTACCTACTACAGAGTTTTTGTTGGCTGGCCTGGCTTAGGATCATAATCAAGGGTTCGAATCCCAAGTTGGGCCAGCAAGGTATTATTGGATTTTTTATGAATTCTCAGTAATAGTCAAGAGTTAATCCTGCGACTGATATGACTCTGTTGTGTAGAATTGCCTATGGGACTATGAGAGTGAGAGAATAAAAACTGCACGTTTGTTTTGCACATAATATAAGGGAAGATGCGTCGAACGTATCTTACGTCGCGTCTATTCCGTCAAATGAGTCGGTACACATCTGACGGAAAATGCGTCGAGCGTATCTGCACACATTGAGCTGAAAGCGTGGATATTATGCACACATAATATCAGTTTGTTCGTGGAGGGCCGCACTCAGGGCAGCTCAATATTTTACTGTCATATTCTTTTACCTAATAATTTTTCGTGTGCCCTGATGTTATGTAGTCACTGAAGTCCTGTAGTTATTTATATTGCAATTCGAGTTTGACTTTTAAAAATATGTCGGACTTCGGAGATTTTTTATAGTAGCCATGCGTTTTTTGAATATATTTCCTTTAAAGGTATGGAGGTTCAAAAATAAAAGACGATGATACGATTTGGTTACGGTTTTTAACAAAATGTATACAAATGATATAGAAGGGGTTGCAGTTGCAGCGCATGACACAACATGTTTTCAATGTAGATATGTATAGAAATTGTTCCCGTGGACCTTTTAGCACCTCATACCTAAAAATTGGCACACGATCCAAGCTAGCAAGTATGCGAACTCTCCATACCACATACTAACACTATATTATTCTACACATTTTGTTTCTGAAAAAATAAGTAAGGTCTGGCGGCCCTGGAATCTTACGATCTTAAAAATCACCGATCTGGTAATGACTTGGATATGGTATGTCCAATACCTACGAATTTAGCGTGCATACCTACGAAATTAGCGTGCATACCTACGAGACGTTGGGCAAATAAAATGGATGCCATTTGGGTTGTACTCAGAATGTTATCGTTATCGATATGGACCCGGTTAGAGGAAAATGATACATTTTTGTACTAAGTTACTTTAGTTAGTTTAAATCTTTTGCCAGATTAGTTTATTCCATAATGCAAATGTGGGCGGCAAAGCGAAAGACGACCCTTGTATCAAACATGTAACAAAATATTCTCTGAGAGCCCATATCGATACTGTGTTGCTGAGAAAGTACCGGACATGAATGGCACCATACATGCGGTAATGAAACACAGCCTGAAGCACTGATACATCTAGTTTTCAGACATATTTATGCACAAAAACAAAATTATTATGTTCGATATACAACGATTTCACAGCAGATGGACCATAAACCTTGGCGAAAAATATGGCGACATTGGCACGAATGACATTTCTAATAAAATATCGTCATGATTATTTTTATTCAGTAAACTATGGCTATCTCTTTCTTCTGACAGAGATATCCCTAATACAAAACGAGACAACACTATGTTTGGTGGCTTTATGTCGATTTCGTATATATGTGTATAATGTAATTTTCTATATGTACTATTTGCCCTCTCCATGTATATTCCTTACTCAAAGGTCAAAAATCACTTGGTACGTGGTGCGCGAGAGGTCGACGGATAATTCGTTGACGAAAACGGAACAGACGCTGTACGCTCGACGTACAAACGGATCATCGGTCAGGTGTGAAAGGTTGAATGTTTTTCTATACATTTGTATGTATTGGCGTTACGTGGCCGATAAAACGCGACGGATCTTCCGTCAGATATGTTCCGACCCTTAGTAGGTCCCTCTTTTGCAA
Source organism: Euclidia mi (assembly GCA_944739405.2). Taxonomy (NCBI): domain Eukaryota; kingdom Metazoa; phylum Arthropoda; class Insecta; order Lepidoptera; family Erebidae; genus Euclidia; species Euclidia mi. Next base: position 3,378,155 of record OX123191.2, on the reverse strand, counting down.
ATTGTTATTCTGCCTCAAGATTTGTCACCGTGACTAATTTAACATGTGTCATCATCATTGTTTTATCGATTGAGTGAATGGATACCCATCCATTCACTCGAGTGCAAATGAATGGATACACGGCAAAAGCGATAGTAAGAACACTCTTTGTGGAGCGGCTGAAGGCCGCCACGGTGTCCTCACCTTCCGCCTGACGCATGTCTTCATCGGACACGGTTGTTTTGGGTAGTTTCTTTGCTGTGGAGGACTCCCCCGGCAACGGACGTAGCGAGGCGATTTACGGCAACTGTAGACGCAGATATGCGGACGACGAGGACCAAACGCCTACCGTCATACCTAAAAGTGGTCCTTAGGTACGACATTTTAAGTTTATATTTTTTTGTCATACCTAGAATGTCAGCATGAATGTATAATGCAAGACTAACTTACAATGAGTAACAATTGTTTTATTTAATTTTCTAAAATAAAGACTGATTGAGCACAATTTCTCTTTTTTTTAATTCATACCTTAGTCGGTTAGCCAGTTTAAAAACTTATAAAAGTCTAATGCATGTATGTAAGCATGTATGTATAATTTTATAAGAAATAATCACAATGTGCTTTCGCGTTGTATAAAAGCGCTTATAGTATTTTTTATAGATAATTAACTTATAACAATTTCCTTGTTCTTCTGCCATTAACCAATAGCCGGTTATGTCATATTGGCTCCACTTGATGAACAGAAAAAGCACAGGTATGCTCTTTTTCTTCAACAGAAATAAAATAAATGGTGCAGTTAAATCATTTGGGTTGGAACTCATTAATTGGGTTGTTTTTATTTACGATGGTTTTTCCTGTTAGGATAATTAGGACCATTTGAGGGTAAGCGACAGTAAATATTGTTAGGAGTGTGATTTGTTTTAATTAACAATGTCATTTCGTACAGACCTAATCAAAAACCATATGGTTAAATTTTGAAACTTTAGGAACGTACAGAAAATTTTCTATGATTTTTTTTCACTTATTTTGAACTTTAAAAAATTAACCTCAAAATGTGATTATTATGGGGTTTCCACCCAGTAAGAATATGAGGCATACCTCAAAAGGTTACGACATGGACATCTTAAGTAACAACTTTAAAACTAAAACAAATATCTATAACTGTAAGGCCAGATAACAAAGCGTAATGAAGATTTAATTTTTACTTCCAGCTCAATTCGAATCAGTACATACGCGATCAATCCAAATAATTGTAGCAGTAGCGCAATATTGGATACTTCAGAAAGTACGCGTAAGTGGTACGTAATTATATCGCCCTACTCACGTACACCATTGGCTCAACTACCACTCCTATATTACAATACTGTGGTGTCTACAAAATAATGTTTATCATACTTCCTACGTCACCCGCTACTATTAGAGTAGCTTTTATTACATCAATCTTTTTGGACAAAATAATAAACCCCCACAAGCGAAACTCAAAAGTCTTAACTTAAAAGCGAAAAAAGTTGGATATAGCTTGTAAATCCATAAAAAGAGACCGTTGTTTTCCTTTTTTATCCATCTTATTATTTTGCGATAAGCTTACAATTTTGGCCATATTTGAATAAACACTATGAAATCCCCAAAATCCACCTGCATTTGACCTAATGCACCTAAAGGGACTCACTTCCTAAATTAAATTTATGTTTTTTTATTTATGGACTGACGCCTGTATCCCGAAGGGGTAGGCAGAGGTGTAATATTACACCCACATTTCGCCATGAACTTTTAGATCCCACGTAATAGGGGGCGAGCCTATTGCCGTTACCGGGCACATCACCAGACTCTGCTGCTACTGAGCATTTGGAAAACCCAGTAACACTTTTGGCCGACCCGGGAATCGAACCTGGGACCTCCGATCAGCAGTCGCATACGCTATCCACTGGATCACTGAGGCAGTAAATTTATGTGCATCATTAAAAACATGATTGAATTATAGCATGGAAAAACATCATTTTGATAACCTATTTAATTTAATCGTACAACCAGTAAAGATGCAATTTGATACAATACATCAAAAGATACTTATTGGCTTAAGATCAACGAAAATAGACATATGATTTATTGGAATACATGATAAGATAACATTGACCGCAAGACAGTCTCTTACCGTCGCAGAGAGTAAATTGCCTGCAGAATATAATTCCTTATTTTCATAGCTTTGTTACAAGTTGTGTTGGAAGATAAGCGGCTTATAAACAATATATTTCCATCCACATACTTAAATATCTTCACAGCAGGGAAAAGCGCTGAGATATTGCTTATTGTATCGGACTGTTTACTTGTGTGCGTATTAGTGAAGGCTTACGTGTGTGAAATGTGAGTGTCGTAATAACAGATTAATTTTGATGTGTAAGTGTTTGTAATCTTTAACTTATTGATGGCTATGTCATTATTAATAGGCAGAGGGTTAAACATAGGAGATTTAAGATTATTTCTGCTACGTATTGGTAGTTATGTTTCTTAATAAAATGTCTGGCGGTTTACTGTAATATAAATTTAATGGATCTTGATTGCGTTCACTAACGTAGATATTATATAGGTTGCAAATAGCTCTTTATACTCCGACAATCATAAAAGATATTTCTTTGCCTTCGAACGCTATTGTTCAAATATAGGTAATGATCGGATTTTATCAATTAGATTATTTTTTGTCTTTGATGACCTGCTTATTATGAAACGACATGAGCTATGCATTATCATACCGCGATAAAAAAGAAGGCAAATTTAGCAAGAAGGATCGTTAGATAAAACTAAAGCACCTACACTCAGTAAATAGGTCATCATCATCAGCCTTTAACAGTCCACTGCTGGACAAGGCCTCTCCTTTGAAAGGAGGTATTGACCTACTATACGACGCTAGCTAAACGGGTTGGTATAGGGTTTGTTTCAAGTTTTCCTTCTCTTACAGTGTTGTTCTCTGCATAATATGCTCCCTATGTCGGCTCTTACGACACGTATGGGATGATAGGGGGTGGTGACATTTCGTATTCTTAATCTGTCACCACATGGACAAGTATATAGGTACAACAAACATAGATCTTCAAATAGTTATTTCAAATATCTAATCTTCTAGCGACTGGCACTGTTGATTTATAAGCAACATTATCCAGTTCGGTTATACCTACGAGTAAATAAAACTAACCCTTCTATGACATGAAATATCTCCAATATTCTATATATTTTTTACCGCAGTCATTAATCAATGTTACACGGAACCCCACTAATACAGTCATGTTAGCCTTTTGGTGACCAGTTATTGCTCATACCAGCCTTTTGGTGACCAGTTATTGGTCATAAATTCATATTTATGGCCTCTAATGCAGGCTAACGGTCACTATGGCTGCATATGTAAAGATACAATCGTTATTGCATTATATCGTGTCGAACTGGCTTTATATAGCTGTAATACTGTGGGTTAGAATAATATTGATAGATGGCATGATATGAGTAGTGTAAATGTTTAAAAAATATAATTGTTTGGAATTCTTGTGACATTTTTATTTTATCACCATCATCATCATCATCATATCATTATGTTTATTTGTCAGAATATTGTTAGAATAGGTGTTACAAAAACAATGATGTCCATAATATTCTGCTGTTTCCAGCGTACAAATGCATACAGAACACAGGAGTTAATGGTAAAGTAATCATAATAATAGTACTGCAGATAAAATATTCATTAAATATAAATACAAAAACTAAAAACAATGTCAAATATGTAAAGTTAAATGTCCAGTTTGATATTTATGTCAAATTTTTCATTCAAAAAGTCATTGGTTGTGTAATAACATTTCTCTAATAGATATTTGAATAATGTATTTTAAAATGTTATAAAATTTAATGTTTTAAACGCATTGGGTAATTTCTTATAAATGCGTATTGCCATACAAAATACATTATTTGAAAATAATGAAATCCCTTATTGGGGTACATTTAGTTTATGAGTTTGCCGACTTTTCCTAATTACAACATCATTATGCATTTCAAATAAATTTATGTGTCTATGTAAAAAGATACAAATTTCAAATATATAATAAGGCTGGCAGAGGCAATATTTTAAACTTTTTAAATAAAGGAACACAGCTGTCTAACGGGTGTGCTTTATCTATCACCCGCATACATTTCTTTTGGGCTCGAAATGCCTTGATAATATCAGCGGAATTGCCCCATATTATAATCCCATAGCGCAGAATAGAGGAAACGTAACCATGGTATTTATATAAGGCTACATCGATACCAGCTACGCACTAGGGTCATTCTGCTTAGCACGTACACAAACCTTTGCATCTTAACACACAATTCATCAATGTGCGCTTTCCAATTACAATTTTTGTCAATTATTATGCCCAAGAATTTAGCAGTTTCAACTTCCTCAATGGTATCATTTGTGTATCTGATATTAGGTGGTATTATTGCTGTTTTATTGGTTTTGTAACATTTTATATGATGATGGTAAAATTACAAAAACCAAAGTTCATGTACTTATTTATACACGCGACAATCTTTTGTGTGATCTTTCAATTTTTTTTTTCGAATCTGGTTATTTTTTGTGTGGCTGTTGCTTGAACGTTTTTAAGGTTCACCACGATATAGGAATCATCATTATCATTAAGGCAGCGATAGCCGAGTGGATATATCCAACAGACTGCCATGCAGAGGGTATCGGGTTCGAATCCACGGCGCGCACCAATGACTTTTTGGAGTTATGTGCGTATTGAATTGTTAATTATCGCTTGTCCCGTGCCTCGGAGAGCACGTTTAGCCGTCGGTCCCGGTTGCCATGAAGATCTTTGACAGTCGCTATAGGGCGTCAGTACCTTCTAAATAAACTGACACTAGTCTAAACCATGGAATATAGTTTTCCCTTCGGGTTGCGGAGGTGAGACAGGCAGTCGCTCTGTGGAAAAGCTAATATTCAGCCACATCCGGTTAGACTAGAAAGCGGACCCCAGATAGAAACTGGGATAACGCTAAGAGGATGATGAGGATGATGACCACGATGTAGGAATCAAAGATAGTTAATTAAAAAAAACACAATTACAGGCACCCAAGATATTTGAGTTGAATTATTTTGATTTTTATTTTGATAAACTTTAAACGTATGTGTTTAAATATCAGACATTTTTACGGTACAAATAAATTGAGTGAGGTGGCTTACTGAATGTCACATAGACCACAGAATAAGTAAACGACTCAAAGGGCAGACAGTTATAACCTATAAGTAGTTCGTTGTGAACAAGCACCGCTAGTTTGATGCAAACCACTTTCGATCTAACACGTTAAGGGCGATTTCAGATTAGCGTATTTTTCTGCACGTATACGGTCCGTGTGGTGACGGATTAAGAATACATAATGTCACCACTCCATATCATCCCGTGGATGTCGTAAAAGCCGACAGAGGGAGCATACCATGCAGAGAACAACACTGTAAGAGAAGGAAAACTTGATACAAACCCTATACCAACCCGTTTGGCCAGCATAGTATAGTAGGCTAATTCCTCCTTTCAAAGGAGAGGCCTAGTACAGCAGTGGACTGTCAAAGGCTGATGATGATGATGATACGGCCAATTCAGCATACGCGCTTACGCGCGCGCTAAATTAAACACTTCAAAAAAATGAACTCGCGTAAACGGGCATACTTCGGCGTGATCGGTAGAAACGTTGGATTCGTACGAGTTGCGCGTGTGTCAAATGGCCCGCCTATACGCGCCTGCATGCGCTAAACGAGCTTATAGGCGCGTAAAAAACGCTAATCTGAAACCACCCTAAGATGAGTGCAGACTCGAAAATATTTGGTTCTATACTGAAATTGTATAAATTGTAATGAATTGTTGCTGTATTCTTATTTATTTTCTTTGTTAATGTACCATAAGTTGATTCATGTTTACTATAGTAGATTTTTCGTCCAACATTAAATAATTTTATCTTTATGTGTTTATTATAATACTAGCTGACCCGGTGAACGCTGTACCGCCTTATATAAACCTTCCTCTTGAATCCATTCTATCTAGTAAAAAAACCGCATTAAAATCCGTTGCCGTAGTTTTGAAGATTTAAGCATACATACATAGGGATAGACAGACAGAAGACAGACTTTGTTTATACTATGTAGTGATTTGTGTACGAATGTGTATTATTATTAAATAAGCAATGACTCTCTTTTTTCTCAAGAAGTCATTTAGCTAGAAATTATTAGCCGGCGTCATCTAGAATAGGATTTTGACTTGAAAAGTGTTGTGAAAACTGAAAATGCAGAAATAAATATGACTTTATGTCTTTATTTCACAGATTACCTCTAAAGTAGCAAAACCGATTTTTGTGTGTAAGTAATAGTTTTCACAATCATTTGAGGTACACCATATAACGCAGATAATTAATGTGATTGTACTGACTCTTATTAAGTCCATTTTTTATTAACTCGTATGTAATCAAAGTAATTTTCAGCCTCAGCATTGTTCGTTCAGATATGGGCAAGCACAATCAGACGCTGCAACTGGATGCATGTGTGACACCTCCAGGGAATAAAATCATTACTCCTACTATTTGTTTTCATACTTTCGCAAGCAGCAGGCAGATATCATTAAATTATTAAGCTTTACATTTTAAAATTTTAAACACGCATTGATAGCTTTGTGGAGAGAAAAACAGACTGCAGCGCCGAGGGTCCCGGGTACTAGCAGCGCTGCAACACCGACTTTTTGAAGCTGCGTGCGATAAAGGAAAACCACGTGACAAAACTGCCAATTTCAGAGTTATCCATAATGTTCTCAGAATATATAGTCTGCCAAACCACACTTGGCCACTGTAGTGGTCATAACTTAACCGACCCACAGACATGATTTAAAATTAGTCGAGTGGATTAAAATTACATATGTATGTATGTATATATATATATATCTATATATATATATATTGTTTTCTATTTATAGTCTCACGCCTGTATCCCCGATGGGGTAGGCAGAAGTGTAAATATTACACCCACATTTCGCCACGCATTTTGAAGTCTCACGTAATAGGGGGCGAGCCTACTGCCGTTACCGGGCACATCACTAGAATCCGAGCTGCTACTGAATATTCGGAAAAACCCAGTAACACTTTTGCCCGACCCAGAAATCGAACCCGAGATCTCCGATGACTGGACCACGGAGGCAGCCTATATATTTATTTATTATAAAACTAACTTTTATGATACTGTGATAAATCTCTAAAAAGATAAATGATGACACTGATAAGCTGTGGGAGTATCTTATTGTTCCTATTAGAGATTCTTCTCATGTATTGTCGTGTCAAATTAACTTTCGCTAAAACTTTTCAATCGGCAGTTACTTGTTGACCTAAATATGAACATTTACCAATGGTAAGTGTTAAAAAATTTGTAACTCCGCTGAAATCGCGACTCAATTCAGCGGTGAAACGGATTGCTGCTCTTGAAAGCGGGCGACGCAAAGCGGTTTGATTTTTCAGTTGAAAAATTGCATTTTTTATTTCAACGGCTTAGTGGTAATGTAGTGGGGATTTTTCGTGGTAGAATGTAAATATAATTTTAATGTGGATTTTGAGTAAAGAATGTGAGTTGCTTGTTTGTTAATTGAAGTATTTCTAGGGATTTTATCTAGTGTTTTTGGTGTCATGGGGCCAGTTAGTAGGAACTCACATCATTACGATGTTTTTTGTTTTTAATTACTAATATTCTACTATATTCACACAACATTTCGTCCCAAACCAAGCAGAGCTTGTAATATGGTTACTAGCTAATGGATAAACATACATAATAATTCATACTTTGCATGCTGTATATTTCATATCTATTACTTTCATACTAATTCCTTTACTATCTTATAATTTAGTGCATTTTATTTGTCAGCAGTGGTTTTTCTGTTTTTTTAATAGTATCACGCCTGTATCCTCGAAGGGGTAGGCAGAGGTGTTATATTACACCCACATTTTGCCATGAATTTTTAGTTCCCATGTAATAGGGGGCGAGCCTATTGCCGTACCGGGCACATTACCAGACTCCGTGCTGTTACTGGGAAGTTCCTAACGGAAAACCAATAACACTTTTCCCGACCCGGGAATCGAACCCGAGACCTCCCAATCCTGCGCGCACATTTATGCCGCGAGACCAACGAGGCAGTCAGAGCAGAGGTTTTTCTGGTGCTTATCTATTAGGAATTGTAACACAGACCACATAATATGTGTGTTTATCTAGTTGCTCAGTAATGATGTGCTAGTCAAGCGAGCAAATATAGACCTCTCCAATGGCACGCCACTAAGCAGTGGCGTGCCATCGGAGAGGACTATATTCAGCAGTGGACTGTGACATGATGATGAATGTAAAATTTTGCAGTTCATGACGTCTGTGGTGAGATTAGGTAGCAAATCATAGGCAAAAATATTAATTTGTTTCTTTTGTTAACAATTATAAAACAAACCTTTCTGACATCGAGATCGCAAAATAATTATTGAAGATGTTACAGCTTCAAGGGTCTCCGTTCAATTTCTCTCCGGCGTATCAGATTGGCAGACCTAACTGTAAATGTAGAATCTTTAAAATCTTAATATATAAAATCCTTGCGTTACTGACTGACTGGCAGACACGCTACAGCCGAAACTATTGGGCGCAGGAAGCTGAAATTTGGCATGTATGTTCCTTGGGGACCGTAAGGGTGCACTAAGAAGGGATTTCCCGAAATTCCTACGGGATCCGCCAAAACGGGTAAATTTAAAAAAAAATTGCAGGCGTAGCTGCTGGCGTCCTCTAGTAGTAACTAATTTGCGTTCATATGCGTTTTATTGTTACCTAAGTGAATAATGATTGCTTTGATGATTTTGACTATGAAAATTAAGCAATAGTGCCTTTGAAGAGTGCACTCGTGCTTTCGTATACACTTTGCATTATAATATTTCCCACGTAGATTGCTACTTTTCCTCGATGTCGCAGCCGTCACCATAATTCTGGTCTGGAACACTTTATAATTACAACTATGTACCTACCTAACAGGAAACGCCACAAAATAAATAAATATGTAATTAAAACTGATTTTAATTTATTACTAGCGAATTTCCATGAAGACTCAGTTTAGGTACATTCAAGAATAACGGGAACCAATACAAGACGTTGCTCTGTATTCCTAGAACTCTCTTCCAAGAATCTCTCTACAGTCCCTTCAGTTACTTGTATTAAGAATACATTTTAAATAAATTAGATTTTTAATTTAGTTAAAAATTCAAAATCTTTCTTTACGTATTGAAAAATCAGAGGTTATTAAATGTTTTTAGTATCTGCAGTTACATTTAAGGATAAAATTAAGAAACCATATAACTGGCTTGGCAATAGCGTCATTAATATTGAGATACGCCCGCATATTTTATTTTAATTTATAGTCTCACGCCTGTATCCCCGATGGGGTAGGCAGAGGTGTAAATATTACACCCACATTTCGTTATGATTTTTTTTTAGTAATAGGGGGCGAGTCTATTGCCGTTACCAGGCACATCACCAGACTCCGGGCTGCTACTGAGTATTCGGAAAAACCCAGTAACACTTTTGCCCGACTCGGGAATCGAACCCGAGACCTCCCAATCCCACGCGCACATTTATGCCGCGAGACCAACGAGGCAGTTTATTTTACAACATAACACATCTTCACGCCTTTTATCCCCGAAGGGGTAGGCAGAGGTGTATTACACACCCACACTTCGCCAGATATATTTCGGTCCCAATGTAATAGGGGGCGAGCCTATTGCCATCTACCGGGCACATTATTAAGCGAGCGATAATTTTTAATACACACATAACTTCGAAAAGTCAGAGGTGTGTGCCCGAGGTACCTGGGGATCGAACCCGAGACCATCGTCTCGGCAGTCCGTTACGTACACCACTGGGCTACCGCCGCTTTCAATTGCAGGAAAGCCCTTCTTAGTGCACTCCTACGGACCCCATGGAACATGCATGCCAAATTTTAGCTTCTTACGCCCAATAGTATTGGCTGTGCTTTTTTGTTAGTCAGTCAATAACACAAAGAAATATACATACGGATAAGGGATAGGGATGCTATTGGAAATGTAGTGATTCGATAGAGAACTAAAGTGGTCACAATTGTTGCAGAACCAACAAATGTAGGCTTAGACGTGTTTTGGTGTGGGTACCGTGCCTTGGTAGGTAAACCTGATTGCTATACCGGAGGTCGTGGATTCGATTCCCACCGAGTACAATCAAATTATATGATTAACCATATTATTATTGTAAGTACAAAATTGAATTTCATTTTTTTTTGTCTTTCTTTCATAAGGCAAAGCCTGTTTTGGTGTAAGCAATGTCATGCTATGATTTCTGTATTTAGAGATGGTTAGGAGGCTAGGAATTGAAATAGCCACGCAGGCGGGGCCACGGACCAAGTCTAGTAAATGTCTAAATCGCAAATATATGTTACTTTACTATTACTTGAGATATATTTATACGTTTCTTAAAACTCATACACAATATTTTGAACAACATTCATTCAATTAGCTTGACACAGTTTTATTTAGAGCGGTTTGAGGATAGCGTTTTATACGCGCGTGTAAGCTAGTTTTTGGAAGCGCATATAGGCGCGTTCAGGCGCGCCTTTCGGCAGACGCGCAACTCGGACGAGAGTTGACGTGCTTCTAATGTCGTTCAAGCGCGAATCCACGTTGATACTAACACGATATGACTACCGTTTCGTGCGAACAGCCCGAAATATGCCCGTTTACTACGAGTTACTTACTAGTTCGGGTTTTAGAAGCGCGTAAATTAGCGCGCTTGTACGCGCGTATGGTGAAACGACCGTATACGCGAGAAAAATAAGCTAATCTGAAACCGCCCTTAGTAACATACATACCAGCGTAACTTGAAACTAAGTAACTCAACTACCCACATAACCAAGAATCCACTGAAAATACTAAAACAGCAAAACTGAAAAACTTTCTCCTATGATGTTTTTGTCGTAATTACTGTTCTCTTTTTTTTTTTTTTTCTTTTTTTTTTTCTTCGCTGGCAACACTAGCGAGCAGTTGTCATTTCCCGACGTCTATATTAATTTAATTGATAAAAATAGTTTTATTTAGTTTTAATAATCAATTATATGTGCAAAGTAAAGTGTATACCCATAAACCTTAGCAATAATTGTTGGTGTAACAGTATATTAAAGGACTAGTAACAAAACCTCGCTGGAAAACTTGTGGCGGACTAACTGTCAAAGTAACGGATAACCAATACAAGATTCAAAATCAACTGGAAACCCGGGGAGTATTGTTTTCATAATTCTTTACTTATCCCTGTACCGTTTTATTTTTATATAAGTAATAATAACTAAAATACACTATACATCACATACATACACTGCTCATTACATATGAGTGACGTCAATTTACAATACACAGCGGCACCGTTATGTCTCCTTTTGCTTGACAATTTGTGGAAGCAAAATCGATGACGCAAAACATTTGCCTCAGACACCATATACTACATGACACTATACACAAAACATAATTATTTATTAGATAAATTCTTAGTATAAATAGTACTACAGTGTTACACAGGTCCATTTATATAAGTACCTACATTCGTGATATTACAATCATCCAAAGTATTTTTAAATGATTTTAAAGTAATTTAATAACAATAACCCATTACTATTAACTGATATCGTCTTATTAACTGTTTTTTTTTATTTTGTTTTTATAATTAAATACTTACAAGAAAGTTTATAATAAGTATTCATTATTTTTTCTATGAGTAGAACTTCCCCAATAGTTAGTACCTATTTAAAATAAACTATTCCTATATTTATTCAATTCAATTCTTCTAGTTTTATGATCTACCTACATTATTTCCCTCTCAACTTTCTATCCACCCATTTCATAGTTTCTCTCTGCTGACTTTACTCACACTTCCTTACATTTCAGGTGCCTACGGGGTAGGTCTGTTCAAATGATGACCCGCAGAATGGCAGCTCTGGAGGACAAACTACAGACCACACTTAAGGAACTGGAATCCTCTAAAATCCTGTGTAACCAGCTGCTACAGGAAAGAGAGGACAGCGAAGAAGAAGTAAAGATAATAGTCGACAAGAACACTGAACTCAAGGCACAGTTGGCTGAAATGCACACACACCATCTCGAAATACTTGAGCAACATGAACAACTTCGATTGACGGTGTCCAACTTCCAACAGTGTATGGACACTCATGAAGAAGCTCTGAGACGTGTTGCTGAACTAGAACGAGAATTGAGTGAAGCTCATAACACCATCTCTAACTTAGAAACTCTTAAACACAGTGAACAGATAGCGAATACCTGCAGTCTATATCATGAGTTGGTTAGTAGTGAGCCTGATCATGTGTGTATTAGGGAGCCTGTTGTGACAATAGACCTGACCAGGGATGATACCATTATCATGAGACCCAGCTTTTCAAGTCACAAAAAACTTAAACGCTATATTAAAGTTAATAAACTAATTAAAAGATGTCATAAATCTATGAAGAAATATAATGTGCATAGGGTTAATTTAAATCTCAGAAAGGAGCGCATTTATTTACTTGATCAACTATCTAAGTACTCTAGAAGTTTAGAACATAGTAGGGTAGTGTATGATACTGACACTCATCGCTTGAGGGAAGAACTAGTACTTAGGGAGAGCACCTTAAATGAACTATTTAACAAATATCAAGCTTCTCAACAAGAGCTGAGCAAGCGTATAGTAGAGGCAGGTGAGCTAGTAGACTTGGTGAGATGTAATGCAGAAATGTATGAGTCTCTGACCAATAAGCTCTTATGTCCTTGTGCTCACACTCACACTCCAACCCCAGCAGAGCCATTGAGTACCATACTATCTGAGAATTTTTCTGATAATCCACAAAACCAATCCTCTTCACAATCAAATATGATTAAATCTAGGTTTTCAACATCAACTAACAAAACATACATTTTTTCTGATAGGCTAGGTCATAATTTTGGTAGTCTTCTCTGTGAGTATACAAACCAGTGTGTTATAAATTATTGTAGGCCAGGGGATAGTTACAGTAGTTTAGTTAATCAGATTAAGTTGCACCCCTTAGATGAGAGTAGTACGGCCATATTGTTGTTTGGTAACAGTTTAACTGTAAAAAGACAGCATATCATAGAATGTGTTGAAATGTTATTAGACCTTAATTCCAGATTTAGTTGTAAATTTATTTTATGTGCTTTGCCATACTCAAATGACTTAACATATACACAAAACATGCACATACACAAATTAAATATGTTATTATATAATATAACTTGTCGTCATAGTGACGCAATATTGTTTTTTGACGCTAATAAATTTATTAGTAAATTTACTTTAACAAAAGATACAATGTATCTGCCATTTTATATTAAGCGACAGATTGCTAAACTATTAGCATACAATTTACAGCAAGGAAAAGACCCTTGTGTTTACAATTTATTTGATAGGGTTAGTACTTGTACTAACAACGTTTTTATTGACACATCTTGTGATTTAAACTCCAAGATAGGACAACAGTTAGGCTGCAGTATTTGAATATAGTACACCAAAACATGCAGGGCCTATCTGGCAAAGAATGAGAGTTAAGTTTATTTCTAGAAAAATATGATGTTAAGGTTTTGTGCTTAACTGAACATTGGTTAAAGAATCATGAGCTTATTGTTATAAATGAATATTATATGGTGCAGAGTTCGTATATAAGAATGCAGGCTATTAGAGGCGGTTCTCTCATAATAACTTCAAATTTATTAAAATGTAAGGAACGTAAAGATATTGTTAATTTATCTATTGAGCGCACTATTGAGTTATCCTGTGTGGAACTAGACCTATATATAGTAATTTGTGTATATCGACCTCCTTCTGGTGACTATAATCTATTTGAGACTGTTATGGAAGATGCTATCAATAAAATTAAATGTAGTAATAAGAATATTATAGTATGTGGCGATTTTAATATTAATATTTTAGAGAATTTTTCACAGAGTATTAGATTTCTGAATCTTTTCAAGTTATTTAATTTAAGTAACCTATTCTGTGAACCTACTAGAGTATCTGCAACATCTTCTACTTGTTTGGATAACATATTTAGTTCTTGTGCTGCCACAAACCCAGTAGTAATTAGTTCTCTCCCTTCTGATCACCGTGGACAGATAGCTAGTTTTCCCTGTTCAACATATGATAAATCACGTATAGTAGAATGTAGGCCTCAGACTACCAATCGTCTAATACGTTTCAAAAATAATATTATTGCTAAACTCAATACCTCAATATTAAACTCACAAAATCCAAATACAATTTATAACTCACTTTTTGGACTAGTAAATAATGAATTTCAAAATACTTTTAAGAGTAAAACTGTCACACTAAAGGGTACTATGGGATCTTTCAACCAGTGGGCCACTATAGGTATATACAAAAGTAGAGCCAAGTTATTTGAATTATATGGTATGAAATAACATAGATTTGACTCACCTTTTCGAGATTATGTAAAAAAGTACTCAAAAATTTTTAAACAAGTTTGTATTATGGCAAAATCTAAATTTATTAGTAGTAAAATTAAGCATTCAACAAATATAATTAAAGAAACGTGGAGCATTATAAATAATGAAACAGGAAGAGCTCGACCACGGGAAAACCAATTTGAACTAAAAGAAAACAATTTATTAGTCACTAACAAAACTCAAGTAGCGCATATGTTCAATAGTTTCTTTGCGAGCATACCTTTAACAACTACTAGCTCTTTACAATCATCATCTATAGACGCTGGAAATTTTTTGCTTAGCAGTGTACCTGAATGCAAGAGCGTGTTTAGATTCGAGCACGTTACCCCGCGAGATATATTGATCGCATATAATTCAATTAATATTAAAAATACCGGCGACTTTTGGGGCATTTCAATTAAAATTTTAGGTACTATAGTTGAGACTGTTGCGCCTTACCTATCTATAATTTTTAATCAATGCTTTGACCTAGGCGTATTTCCGGATTTGATGAAATTAAGTAAAATTATACCCTTATTCAAATCTGGCAGTAAAAATGAAATTAATAATTTTAGGCCCATATCTATCTTGCCGGCATTTAGTAAAATATTTAAAAAGATTCTTTTAAAGCAGCTATAAAGCCACTTCAATTTAAATAGTCTGCTTCACAAAGATCAATACGGGTTTACTAAAGGTAGATCCACTACTGATGCGGGTGTTGCTCTCATAAAACACGTTTATAGTGCTTGGGAGTCATCAAAGAATGCTATTGGAGTGTTCTGTGACCTATCTAAAGCATTTGACTGCGTTCAGCACGACACACTACTGCGTAAGCTCCGCCACTACGGCGTAGAGAAAACCGCACTTAGTGTTGTCGATTCGTACCTGCGGCAAAGATTTCAGTGTGTCGATGTAAATGGGACTACATTCTCTAAATTACCTATACAGCTAGGCGTTCCACAAGGCTCAATTTTAGGTCCTTTTCTATTTCTAGTATATATTAATGACTTACCTTTTTATTTAAAAAACATCTGTGATGTCGTACTTTTTGCAGATGATACGTCACTTATTTTTAAAGTAGATATGAATAGAAATCAATTTGATGATGTAAATAATGCACTATTACAAGTTACACGATGGTTTACAGCAAACAACCTAGTACTTAATTCTAGGAAAACTAAATGCGTTAAATTTGCTTTACCTAACGTTAGACAACTGGGACCTAATATTATGCTAGATAGGGAGGAACTTGACACTCTAGACTCTACAGTGTTCTTAGGTATTACATTAGATAATAAGTTACAATGGGGTGCACATATAGCATGTCTAGCAGGAAAGCTCAGCTCTGCTGCGTATGCCGTCAGAAAAGTTAGGCAACTTACTGACATCGACACGGCTCGTTTAGTATATTTTAGCTATTTTCACAGTGTTATGTCCTACGGTATTTTGTTATGGGGCAAAGCAGCGGATATTCAGAATATCTTCGTTCTACAGAAACGAGCGGTACGAGCAATATACATGTTAGGTGCAAAAGATACTCTTAGGGAACGCTTTAAGTCTATAGGAATTCTTACAGTGGCCTCGCAATTTTTATTTGCTAATATTTTGTACATTAGGCAAAATATAAGTTTATTTACCTCAAAAAGCGATATACATAATATAAATACTCGAAACAAGCATAGGTTATATGCCCCTTATCATCGTTTACATAAAGTTAATAATTCTTTTGTAGGGCTAGGTATTCGTATATACAATAAAATACCAATTAGTCTTTTAGAATTACCATTTAGTACATTTAAAGCTAAAATAAAAGACTGCCTTATTAAGAAAGGTTATTATACTATTAATGATTATTTCAGTGACAAGGATAGATGGTCACTTACACTAGACAACTCATGATCTACTACTTATTTAGAATTTATATAGATACTTAGCATTTTTCAGTTTATCATTATATAACATTTCTAGTTCTTTTAAATTATTATTCGTTTATCATAATTAGGTCATTCTACTTACTACATCTACATTTGCATTGTTGTTCCACAATTTTTTTTTTAAATTTACTGTACTGTAAGATGAAGATAACTCGTTATCATGGTCTGTGAACTAAAGTTTTTGTAATTTTGTGTATTCATATACCGTTACTTCTGTAACATACATTTCCACCATAGTTCTGAACATGGTCACGAGTTGTATACATTATAAGTCGTAAGTGGATGCTCCTGTTACACAATATTCGCATTGGAAGGCTAACTAAAACACATCATTTAGTAACTACATTAATTGCTTAAGTATTATGTCTGTAACTGATTACTATTTACAAGTAATTTAGTACAATGTGTAACAGTTGCAGCTCCTTACAAAAATGAAAATATGTACCATAATATTGGCGATTTAAAAGAGTGGCCTCGAGTTTTATTGCCCGTTCTTTCTCGTGGCTCTACCTATTGCTTTGCGAACGAGGCAGTAAATGTAAATGTAGAAGCATTAAGTAATTTAATTTTAAAATTGACGTTCATAAGCGTCACATTGTGACCTAGATGAATAAATGAATTTGATTTGATTTGATTTGATTTGATTCTCGCGCTGGAAACATTTCACATTTGTGAGGTAAGAAAAGTATAAAAAAAACAGTGATAAAAATGCAATTAAAACAACACATGGAAAATATAACAACATTGTGAAGAAACTTTTAAAAGTTATGGAGTGAAATGCGGCGACATAAATGTGATGGTAAAATTAAATTATGATATTATTTTTGAGGTCGTAGAGTAGCAGTACGCATTTGAAAATTTTGTTCTTTTCTGCCTGGTTGCGATTGACACATCGATCTATCTATAGTTCGAATATTGAAAATGGCCGTAAATCGTTTCTGTAAATAATTTATTGTAAATCTTTACGTCAGATGAACGTTGGGAAATTGTAAGGTTTAGTTGGAATTATGTTTTATACTACTATATTTTGCTGGCAGGTACGCCCACAAAGGAAATGAACTATGTAAGTAAACAATAATATTTATTAGGTCACCCGAGATCGGAACTATGAACATATGTGTACCTATTGACTGAGAGTTGTGTAACTTGACGTTTTCATTGAGCTAAAATTAGTCATAGTAAGGTTAATAATATATGTTCTGAGTTATAAAGGGGCAGCGATAACATAGTGAAGATACCCACAGACTGCCGTGCCGGAGGAATGGAATTGAAAACCATGGCGCGTGCCACTGATTTTTCGAATTTATAGTAATAATTTGTTAATTGTTATCGCCTGTGAGCACCTTCAGCCGTCGATCCCAGCTGTTGTAAAGATATTTGACAGTCGTTATGAAAAGTTAGTATTGTTGACATACTCAAAAAACTAACATTGATCGATTTAAAATTAAATGTATTATTAGAAGATTGATTAAATTATATATATACTGATTTATTAAGATTAATTGATAAATTATTACATATTATTTAGCCAGCTAATTAAATTTTTTATTGTATTATTTACGGGCATAAATAATACAATAGAAAATCTTCATGATCTGCAATTGATTTATATTTTTTTATCGGTAATAACAATTATGGAAATTCCATCAGCAAAAAGGAAGCATTGATGATTAGTTACATTAACTATGTCATTTATATAGAGTAGAAATAAGATAGGGCCTAAAATGCTACCCTGGGGGACGCCCCGTTTTATAATAATCGAGAACTCTGTTTGCGTGATTTAGGATTAAAGTTGCATCTTGTCCATTAGGTGTCGCCGTGTTGATTGTCTTGACCATCGTTCACTAGTCGATCCTGTGCTACGTAGCTATCACTACTGAGCACTTCCTAAAGTTTGGAAAACATAGTCTCAATCCTGTTTCCCGGAGGGGTAGGCAGAAACCACAGAACGCCATTTTCAACGATCCTGACATATCTCTCTTGCTTCATCCACTCCCATCAGATTTCTCATGCATGTTCTTCTGTTTAGGGTACTTCTAGAACCTGTCCTGTTTTTACGATGTCTCCAATCTGGTCAGAGAACGTCCGCCTAGGTCTTCCCCTTCGTTTTGTCCCATTCACACTTGCCTTATATATTTTCTTTGTCAGTCTTTCTTCATTCAGTCTTTACATACCCTTCGTAAATGTTATGTGCATAGGGTGCATAGGGTTCCCACCAAGAACTTAGGGTCCCAAGCCAACCTCACCTGCAAGTGGTGCACCTGCCGATCAACGGACGAGGCTCTGGCAAACACAATATCCCGATAAGCGACAATAGGCTCGCCACCTATTACGTGGGATCAAAACACTGGCGAAAAGTGGGCGTTTAATATGCCTCTGCCTACCCCTTGGGGGAAACAGGCGTGAGTCTATGTATGTATGTATGTAGTTATAAATATAATATTTTTTTTGCCAGATCTTTGTCAAACTATATTTTCTTGTATGTTTCACTTTCCTTAAACCTCTTTAATGTTTCATTAGTAAATTGAAAATACCTAGGTACTTTTGAGCATGTTGTTGTAAAAGTGTTTTTGATCAACTCCTTAAGAGCATGAGTCATTCTGATGGGTTTTCTCATTCATTTCTCACAAAAGGTCACTTTTGTGAGCTAACACGTTTGTCCAAGATGTTTTGCAGACCTTGTTTCTTTTTTTCAGATGCCTTTATCATCGGCCGAAAAAGTCACAAGCATCGAGAAAAACTAAAACAAGAAAATCCAGAAAAAAATTATAAATGTTATTTGTACGGCTGTTATTTTTTGTTATTTTATTAAATATTTCTTGATTTTTTTATAATTTTTGTTTATTCCACGTACCTACCTAAAATCTTAAGACCATATACACACACCCTAACAATTCCACTGTGCTACATTTATTTTCCAATGTGACACATTCCGTTGTGATTTCCGTTGTGCGAATCCGTCAAAAATTTGGTCCTCACCCACTAACCAAAAATAATACCTGGGAAAGGAATCTTTTTTTTAAGTTTTCACTTTTTTAAAACCTAAATCTAAAAGGGCATCTAAATAACTGGCGAGGTAAATGCATCGATTTTATACCTAATTAGAAAAATTCCATACTATCTATGAGCCTCAATATCTCCTGAACCAGTAATTTCCCAGGTATGGTGCCGATGTAAAAAATGTTCGTAGTTATTGGTACAACATGGGATTTCAGTTTTCGTTAAGGGTCTTTTTACAGCCTGTATATAATTATGAAGCATGCATGTTTGTTCGAAAGCACTTAGAATTATTTATAACAGCAGAAGAACTATTAAGAAGCTCTCGAAGTCGGCGCGATCAATACAGGCTTGTGCTGGAAGAGCTACCTAGATCAGCAAAATATAATAAACATTTTTCGGCTATGTGTATACGACTATACAATTAAATTACCAGATATGTTTAAAGCATTAAATTGTAAGCTATCTAAAATGCAATTGTATAAATGGCTCATATAATAATAACAATTATTATAGTATTAATGACTTTTTTAAATTAATTTAATTTAATGTATTTACATTTTATAATATATTTTTAGTTAATAGTTTGCACCTTTTAGTTTTAGGCAAAACATGTTTGATCTTTATATTTTCAATTACATCTTTTATACCGTGTTTTATGCAAATAAAATATCTTTATCTTTATCTCGATTTGCGTCGGACTGCAGTTCACCAGTCGTGATCACCAAACCTGATCGGAGGATCTTCTCTCTCTCTGACTGATTCTCTAGTTGGATGAACCTCATCTAATTATTTTACGAGCCCCATGAGCAGCAGTGAAGCATTTATGAACTTGACTGATATCAGTATTATGTACACGAACTTGATTTATTTAAAGATACATGACAGTACAGATGAGAGGGAAAAAATCCTGACAGAGTCTAGTACATGTTGAGGCAAACGTATATATGCAATGGAATTAAAAACAAAACTAGATCCTCAAGTAGGTATGTGTATACATCAAGATTAGTAATTAGGAGAATGAAAAATATAATTTCAAAAAATAAAGTAAATTATTTTCGTTTACTCGTGGTGGGTATAAAAATACTTCATAGCTTTTCGGAGTCCAATGCTGGAGTCAAGACCCTCCTAATTTGTTGCACTGCACTGTGAAGTGTTTGGCGTTCTATACCACGCTGACCAGAGGGCTTGATACCAGGTTTAATGTCGAGTATTCCATCTCTTCGCAAAGGTCCTATTTGCTTTGTTATTTTCCTATGTCGCCTCTTACGACACCCACGGAATGAGATGGGATAGTGATTTATTTTCTATTCCTTTTTTTTCCTAGTCCGTACTGTCCCACTGCTGGGCAAAAACCTCCCCCAAATCTTTCCATACTTTCTTGATATCTGCAGTCTCAAGGCAACTCTTATGGTATGCGTCCAGGTAATCCTGCCACCTCTCTCGCGGCCGGCCCCGGCCACTTCGTCCATTTTCTGGCACCCACAGTGTCGAGATCTTCGCCCACCGACCTGTCTTTGGATGCTGCGCTCCATAAGTCTTTGACAGACCGTAATTTTTCAATTTCTATTCTTAATCCAACATTTTGTTTCTTCAGTCGTATGGGGTTGCAAAATACACCACAAGAGCACACGTGATCAATACTTGAAAGCCATTTACACATCAAAAATATATCCTCTCATCTTCAAAAGAAAACCTATTTTAGAGTCTCGAATGTCTTATTCCAAAAAACACCGGTTAAGTTGTTAGATAGTAACGTTCTCTCCCATAACTGCGCCGTTTATATTCTACCGATAGGATATACTTGTACCAGTCGTATAACTGAATACGTTATACAAGCTACGTCGAACAATGAATTTATTGTCCAACTTTGAGTGCAGTTTAGACCATACAGAAACTGCAATTACGTAGTTACTAACATTGTTGTTGTAATCTTAGTATGTGGCTAGTTTTAGTGGCTGTGTATATTTTTAAAACGATATTTGGTTAGTATAAAGTTGGGTTGTAAAACTACAAGGTAGAGTTTTAGCAATATTCGATGTGTATTAAAGGTTATACGACGTTTTCTTCGGTGTATGAGGTGTCTAGAAGTCGCAAATTATTATTACTAATATGTAAAAGCTACATAAAAGCTACAAATTTCTTATCCAAGCAACATTTTTCTTAGGTTTCAAATTATTTTGATACTAAATACGGCAACTTTATTGAGTTGGAGTAATAGTTTTTTTTTATAGACTCACGTCTATATCCCCGAAAGGCTAGGCAGAGGTTTAATATTACACCCACATTTCACCATGAATTTTCAGGTCCCACGTAATAGGGGGCGAGCCTATTGCCGTACCGGGCACAATACCAGACTCCGTGCTGCTACTGAGAATTTCCTAACAGAAAAACCCAATAACACTTTGCCCGACCCGGGAATCGATCCCGAGACCCCTCCAATCCCACGCGCACATTTATGCCGCGAGACCAACGAGGAGTAATAGTACAGTGACTTTTATTAATTTCTGTTTCATTCTGCCCATGCGGTTTAATAGGGTAGTACGGTTTAAAAGTACAAACTGACACTAACCCATTTCATTCTATAAGCTGTTGTAAGAGGGTCATCCCTGTCCCTCTAATATGGCGAGAGGGATGATGGCTGGCCCATGCGTCATACTCGTGAATGGGTCTTGCGGGCTGCTATTCTACCTGCCTATCTGAAATACTACCAACTACCATCTGCTTACCATTTAAATACTAACAGTAGATAGGAAATAAGAAATAAATTATTCCTAGCATACCACCGTGTGTAAAACCGTAATTTTACTTTGCAATCGGAGGGCACGCACACTCAGAATTGGCTATATACTCACACACAAAAGTTGATGTTAAACTATATTTAAAATATAAAAAAAATCAAACGATTAAAAGATATAATTATTAATTTAAAATTTACATCGTGATATAATATTATAGTTCGACTAATACGTTAACTGATTACTAAAATAACTGAAGCGCACCGCTACTGGTTTTACCGCCAATAATTTCCTTATTTTTTTTTTTTTCTTTTTGTGTCGGGTTGAAAAATCCTCATGGAGTCCCTCCGCCCTGGGGGATGGGCGAAGGGGACTGTCAGACTCTTACTGACTAAAAACCAACCCGTGTGCCTCATGTACCCGTGTGTCGGAGGGTCGGGTTTCGCCCAAGTATACGTCGCAACCCCCCGACGGGTATTGGCCCGCCAGATGGTCCGGCGGGCCCCGAACAAAACCCCCTTGGCGGCGGATGAGGGTGTTGGGCTTCGCCGCCAAAACACCAAGCGGCCGCAGAGGATAGGGAGGACGGCAACGCAACACCGCATCTCCTCTTCCTCTGCGGCCCCACCGCGACGCATCGAATGGTGTGCCCCCATTTGGTCGCGGGAGATAGGGCGCGCGGCAACGCAACACCGACACGCCTCTCCTCCCGCGACCACGCTTGACTGCGAGGGACAGACACAGAACTGTTCCCCGCACCCGCAACGTTGGACGCATCCCCTCCTGGATCCCTCTTAGCTTCACCGCGGGTAACCAATCCACGGTTACTGAGCCCCCCCACCACGACAAGGTGGAGATCCCACGGGGGGGGGGGGGGCAATAATTTCCTAACATGTTCAAAGCAACTAAACTCAACGCCATCAACACAGGTATTTATTCACTATCAGTATTTTCGGGTCTGCTTTAGATATGAATAAATTAAACTAAATTTTACTAGCTGTGCCCCTCGGTTTCCCTCGCCACAAATCGTTCATTGAACATAGCATCGCATCGCATTGCTAGCTCGTATCAACTGATGGCAATCCTTGTAAAAAAATTGACGTTCATAAATGTTGCCTTGTCAACTAGGTATATAAATGAGTTTGAATTTGAAAATTCAGCTCCTAAGTATTGTAGTTAGATGTGAAATAGCTTAATATATTATAGCATCCCTATCCCTGCTAATATTATAAATTCGAAAGTGTGTATGTATGCATGTTCCGTTTTCACGCTAAACCGGCTGGACCGATTTTGTTGAAATTTAATATAGAGATATATTGGACCATGGAGACGGACATAGGCTACCATAAGTTGCAAAAATTAAACGGGGAGAGATTGTAGGGAGGGTAGAAGTTTGTACGGCACAAAGGAGATGTACCATTTGGCCATACATTATGGGCCTGGCACGGCCAAACACGACACCATGTGTGTTTTGAAGATAAATGACTACTCTATTAACCTGTATAATTTCTTTTTAAATAACTTTTGGCGGAAATAAGATACGAGATATTTGAAATGGAAATTATTCCGCAACTAAATATACCTCAAAATTGAATTTTAACATAAATATAATACCTAGATGTAAATAAAGGTAAAGTTAAAGAACAAAAACTACATAAAGAGTGGCCAATAATAATGAATAATCACCTGTGTACTAGGGAACCTCGTACTATGTATACTCGTCCAAAAAAGCTAACCACAATCACAAACACCGCTGCATATTCTTAGCATGGGTAGACGGTACTGATCATTATTATTGAATTTATATTCAATTACATTACATTAAAACCGTACGAAAACACCAATAAATCAGAGCAAAATATTTACGATACACAGTAGCAACACGAATGACATAACAGATAAAAAAAGTGTTGCAAATGGTTTGAAAAAATATTTCTACTATCGATTAAAAAACATAACGATTTTTACCGATTAATAATTATGGAATGTATAATAAATTATATATTTCTTGATTCTTTTTACAAATATACTTATAAAGTAAATAAAATATATTGTTTTCTAATATAATAATAAAAATATTATTTCCTTAAAACAATTTCTGCCTACCATACTTCATTTTATTTTTAATGCTAGCAACATAAGACATTCATCCGCTATTGCCATAGCCTATTCAAAATAATTAATCTTTAAAAACTAAATTCTTTCACCGATACTCTATCAAGAAACGAAAACGATGTAAAAATTTTAAAAATTATATGTTTAATTTCAACGATTCACAACTTTCTGGCTGCTACAGGCCGTATTTGGTATTTCTCCTTTATCCCTTGGAAGTAAGAACGCATGCGCTAATAATTGAGTGCTGCGCATGTGCTAACACATATCTGTCAGTACTGTCACGTCATACATAATGTCATATTGTGCACGTTGATTAAGTTGTTCGCATGTAAACTAATAATTATACAATAAGCTAAAACGGCTGAAACGTTTTTTCCTACTAATATTAAAAATGCGAAAATGTTTATAGAGATATATTGAACATGTATTAGAACATGGCTTTGACATTTGACTGTATGCAAGGTGATGTTATTCCTCCTATATTACCTTTCGAGTGCTTTCGGTGTAGATAACGCTAGATAATGACATGGATACTGACCGAGTTACTTTGTAGCCTACCCTATAGAGTTTCTGAAGGCTTTAAAATAATCAGAAGTATCTTCACACAACTTGAGACCGAAAGTAGATTTGTGTTACCCCAAATATAACGCGCGTGAAGCTGCGGGCAAAAGCTAGTTCCTCATAAAGGTGGCTATACTTATAAAAAATAAAACAAATATATTTTTTTACGATGACCTCCTCACTAAGATGAAATTCCTGTGTCGCGGGGCACTTTACAAACATTCAATCAATGGACACAAAGAACACCCAGCCGTAAACAAACAATTTGTGGATCACAGAAAGTGTTGTCTCACGTGAGGATCAAACCAACGACACTGGACTCAGTGCTGAACCTGCATACCTGCAGTCAAATGCCTGAGGTTACCTAGGTTAGCACGTTCAAACAAACAAACTTTACCTTTTCTTTATTAGAAGATTACATCAAATCAAGTGAAATTGATCGCACTGTGGTTTCGTGATTGTTTCTTTAGAATTAAAAGATTAAAATCCCCGAGGGCTTAAAAACTGTTTTAAACAAACACTATTAAGGGTAATTGTTTTCGTAAAACACTCAATTACTTTTATCTGATATAGAACACAAACTGAGGATTTGTTTTTACAATCTGTTACGGTATTTTGAGCTGGAATCTTTTTAACTTATCTACAACCTTGATATAGTTAGTATGGCTCGATCTTTTTTTTTTGACTCATGATGGAAACCAAACAATTTATGGGCTTACTCCCCCAGTCTGGGACCCTATAGGGGCTCAGCCTAGGGATAATGTGGTGACTCCCCGACGAGAAGCGCTGACGCTACCCACTAAAACCACCATGGTGTTCCTCTATCCGATCTCATTGAATGGCGGGGTCACGGGATCTACGTTAGCATTACTACCGCGACCCTGCCTTTGCTGGCCCGCCGAGGCGGGCCCCGTCCAAGTATGGTTTGATCTAATAATTTTACCGCCAAGTGTACGTTTTGAGATATGATAATAGAAAACTTAACTGGTTATTCAATTACCATTCGCATATGAATGAAATGGCTTTATTGTAATAATTTTATTTAACATTATGCAAAGTACAGTGATATTAAGCCATTGCCAGTGAGTCGCGAGCAATGTAATTTCGATTCAAAAGAACATTTTTAGAGATTCGCAAATAGTGTTTCAGTGTCTGAATATGCTTTGTATTCATGATGTTCGTGAATTCCCCCGTGACGTAAAATTGTATATTAGAGAAGGCTAAGTAATTATAAAAATATTAAAGTATAAATTGTTAACTTATTGTTTCACGTTTGTAGGTCAAATCGTTTTTCAATTCTCCAGCGACGTGAGCCCTGATTTTTCTGTTAATTATAATGTAAGTATAATGTATATGGACTCACGCCTGTATCCCCGAAGGGGTAGGCATAGGTGTAATATTAAACCCATATGTGTGTATAATGTATAAATACAAGTATATTTATTGTTTGTACTTATACAGTAAAAAGAAGATATCATGACCGCTGCATGCTCTATATTTATAAAACTCTTTCTTCATCCTCAACCGCGTATTATAAACAATATATTCGATTAGACTTGAGAAATAAATGTTCAAGAGCAACACTTTCACGAAACCATTTGTGGATAGACACATAAAAACTAACAACACTAATAACTAGTAGTAGCTACAAGATATGCTACACTCTTATCCTTGGGATCTTTAAATAAACCGTGCCAAGTGCGGTCGGGCTCACAATAAGAACGCTATTTTAATATACTTAATGTTTCTGTCACTGTTTAAAACTTCTCGCCTCACTCTGACAGCTTTAAATTGCATTTTTGCGCGACACTTTAAATGTAGGACACATTTCACTTTAGGCCGTACAACCAGCGACGCATACAAATCAGTACAAATACTTTAGCTGTGTAAATTGTTGACTCGGTCACGCTTGCAGCCACTTAAAGAGTTGGACTGATATTGAATGTAAGGCCTCATACACACACTGTATTTTTTGAATTACGAGGCGTCTTTAATCCTCAAGAATTTACATTTACTTGATGTTGATGACAAAAACTATGTAGACAACAATAAGTGAAATAAGGTTGATACAATTACGTCTATACATGTATAAGGCAACAAAGGCAAAAAAACGTTTTCTTTGGAAATCCTCACAAATCTTGGCTAGTTTTGTCCGAAAGAGTAGAACAGGGGACTACAATATAGTCTACCTGAAAAACGGGCAGCGCGACGACGTTAGAAGTTGAAATGTACAATTTTATATAGAAAACACACAGGTCTCCAGCATAAATACGGAACGGCAACTCGACGACGACGAGACGAATGGAACAGGTATCAAAAGGGTATTTTACAAGTTCAAACATCGTCTTATAACTTCAAAAGCTTGCAACTTATTTAATCATGTAACGATCTGCTAGTTATTTCATAGATATTTTTAAATAACATCTTCACGCTCATAGCATTCACATGTCACGCCAACGTTCCGTCGCCGTCACGTCACCGTCCCGTTACCGCCACGCTACTGTTACGCAATCGTCCCGCCCTCCCGCTATTCAACGGAACCTTAAACGATTGTATACCGGCCTGAGTTACACCATAAAATCCTAAAGCTCTCTGTATATCAATGTTCGATTAGTAATTGCGACCGACTTGGTGCAGTGTTCTAAGTAATTGAATCGATGCACTGTGTCTATTTCAATTTTGTCTATGATGGTTACATGTATCCACCGTTTTAGATGATTGAGTATAAATAGATTATGGTCTGACGATGCGTTATAGGAATTTCAGGCCGTTTTAAAGTTAATGTTTGGTCTAAATGTAAGCGTAGCAGAATTAATCGATATATTAAAATAAATGGTCAGGAGTGTGTTTATGCATTCCGCCAATGTTTAAGAAAACATCGTTTAATCAAAGCTAGTTATAATTTTGCCACCCATGTTCTAACATTAAAGAGATCCGGTTTAAATGAGCATTTGAACATTTAAGAGACTATCGATTGCCGATATGATGTGATGATTGATTATGGTTGCGCCTGCCCTAAACTTTCATTTCCTTAGAGAAGGCAGTGAAATGAAATGAATCCTTAGTGGGTACGAACGGCATAAAAAGGAACCCGCTGCGCAGATTTCATGTTTAGCTTAAATAGTTTGGGCTCTGCGATGTTCTGTCAGGTAGGACAAGTTATTTAATATAATTATATGATTTTATATTGGCATGCTTTGATGGTATTCAGACATCAGATTTGTTTTCCCAACCTCATAGTCGGTATAACTATGTTGTACCAGAACTATGGCAAATATTTTAACATAATAATTGTTATGATAGTTTAGTAGTTAACCTGTAGACCAAAATCACAGTCAGTGTATGATATTACCGTCGTAATATCAGGCCATGATGACATTCGTATGATTGCAGTGTGCAGTATATATAATAAACTGTTTGTAGATTTCATCCACGCAAATCACCGACCATGTATTGTTTCCAAACTATCAGTGTGTCACCTATTTAAATTGGTGAAGAGCATAATTTCCTTTGTGGTGTCAGTTAATTAAATCGTTCGACTTATTATTTCTTAGCGAAAAGTTTTAATTGTTTATTATTGCGAGGCTTCACAACTTATAGTTTTTGAACAAATCGAACTTAAAAATTGTATTTTATAGTACAGAGTTCTGAAATAATTGGTTTGGTGTCAAACTTCGTTTTATTAAAAAATAAATTATATAAGAATTAAATAAAAAAAATTTCTACATTCAACTCAGTGAATAGGGACACTATGCTGTCACAAGCCAAATTAGAAACACCCAAAATTTTCAAATATCTTTGACAATGCTATAGGCATCCATCCATATTAATTTATAAGGACAATTTATTAGAATCTGCAGTTGGGTGTCAGCAAGGTGACCCTCTCGGGCCAGTCATTTTTAGTCTAGCCATTCATCCCATTATAAAACAAATAAATTCGAAATTAAACATCTGGTACTTGGACGATGGGACTCTTGGAGGCGATGTAGCCATGGTTCTACAAGATTTAGAATTAAAAAAAAATCTGTTTGGCAATATCGGTTTAGAACTAAATTCCAATAAATGAGAAATTTTCATAAATGATACATTAGAACACTTTTCGGTACTTTCAAAATTTAATTCTTTGATGCCAAATATAAAAGTAATCAATAAATCTACATTTCGCCTTCTCGGGTCCCCCATTTTTGAAGAAACTTTTGAAACTTTTGTAAATGAGAAAATTCAAAATTTCTGTGAATCTTCAGAACGGCTATGCAAAATCAATTTACATTCGGCTTACACAATTATTCGGCATTGCCTCTTCACTCCAAAATTCACACATTTGCTGCGGTCATCTCCCTTTTGGAAACATTCATCTCTTTTGGAAACCATAGTAAATGTGATCCGAAACACTTTGAGCAAAATTCTAAATCTTAACATGAACGACCGAATGTGGCTTCAAGCAACTTTACCAGTCCGTTTGGGCGGCCTCGGCGTTCGCAAAATTACTGATGTTAGTTTTCCAGGGTTTTTGGCCTCGGTCCATGGCACTGAGGATTGACCAGGAAAATTCTTGAACCCACACTGGTTGATTTCGAGGTGCCGTGTAAGACTGATGCCATAAACGCTTGGAAATGGCTTGCCCGAGCTCTGACTTGCCCCGAAATCTTTTCTCTCAGAGACAATGGGACGGGCTGCTCTCCAGCAAGATTAGAGATAATCTATTAACTATTGAATCTAGTGTTGCAGAGCGCGCCCGTTTGTTGGCTGTGGGAGAGTGGGAATCGGGGTTATGGCTTCAAGCACTTCCATCGTCCAATATAGGAACTATGTTGGACGATACAACTTTCCGCATCGCTTCTTGCCTGCGCGGGAGCTGTTTGCGTTTCTCCACATCACTGTCACTGCGGCGAAGCCGTCGACAGTCTTGGCCACCATGGCCTACCGTGCAGTAGGAGTGCAGGGCGTATTTCCAGACACGCCCATATTAATGACATAAGCCGTCGTGCTATTTCCACCGCCGGTGTACCAGCTCATCTCGAACCTAGTGGTTTGGTATTGAAACCGAGGCCAAAAACGCTGGTAGACTTACATCGGTAATTTTGCGAACGCCGAGGCTGCCCAAGTGAACTGGCAAAGTTGCTTGAAGCCACACTCGGTCGTTCATATCAAGATTTAGAATTTTGCTCAAGGTGTGCCGAATAACATTAACTATGTTCTCCAAAAGGGATGAATGTTTCCAAAAAGGAGAGGATCGCAAGTAATATGTAAATTTTGGGATGAAAAGACAGTGCCTAATAATTGTGAATGCCGAATGAATATTAATTTTGTATAGCCTATAGGTTTAGGTTTCACAGAAATTTTGTACTTTTTCATTTATAAAAGTTCCAAAAGTGTCGTCGAAAATAGGGGAACCAAGGAGGCGGAAGGAGCAATTATTGATGATTTTAATATTTGGCGCCAAAGAATTAAATTTTGATAAAATGGAAAGGTTATCCAAATTGTCATTAATAAAAATTTCACATTTGTCTGAATTTAGTTCCAAACCAATTGCTTTAAATTCCTTTTTTATTAGCTCGAAATCTTATAAAACTGTGGAAACGTCACCTCCCAGGGTCCCGTCGTCCAAATACCACACGTTAAATTTTGAATTTATTTGTTTTATTATTGGGTGAATGGCTAAACTGAAAATGACTGGCCCGAGAGGGTCATCTTGTTGACAACCAACAGCAGATTCCAAAACATTGTCTATATAAATTAATTTTGATGGATGCCGATAGCATTGCCAAAGGAGTTTAAAAAATTTGGGAGTTTCTAATTTTGCTTGTGTCAGCAAGAAGTCCCTGTTCACTGAGTTGAAGGCATTCTTCCAATCAATCTTTAAAATGACCTCACCTTTACCGCAGCCAAGGTACGTGGACAGCGCATGTATGGCAGCCCCACAGCCTCCCTTCGAACCAAAGCCAAGCTGGATTGGCTGAAATTTATCTGCCAAGATGGCACTATAATGTTTACAGCATAGTTTGGCTGCCATACGTCTGTAGGTATAATAAGTCGGTGACATCTGTGGCCACATTGCCGGAGAGCATAAGGTTAATTAAAGCCGTCAGTGCTTTTAAAAGTGCATCACCAGCCTCTCCAGCACTTGCACTTGTGAGGTCTTTCAGATGCTGAGGTGTTAAGCTGTCGAGACCGCCAGCGGATCCACTACAAAAGGAACAGACGGCTTCAAATACGTCCTTGGCTGAAACAATCAGACAGTCAAAATCTTCGTCAGGCATTTCGGGAAAGGTGAGGTCATTAGTTGGCGCTGGGTGCTTACTCTTCAGACCTGCTAGGATGTCTGCAGAGTAAGGCGCCACCACATCGCGACTAAACAATAACCTAGACGCCCCTTGAATGTCACCCTCCCTTAATTTGGACTCAACACATTAGTAAATTGTTTTCTTTAATCTATGGATAGTAAATGTAGGGTCAACATTGTTAGTAGAATGGTTACAAAGGTCTTTAATTTGGGATGTCAAAGATTTTGATGTTGTCCGGTTGCTTTGAATGTGTAGAATCCTATAAGGGAAAGTGAGTAACTGTTCCCAAGCTTTTATAAAAACATCACTTCAAATATCAACACCCGAGTGACGAGTCATATGTTTAGGTTTAAAGTAGTACGGCAAGTGGCCTTGCTTCGCGGGTGGTCCGATAACGTCGCGCCGCGCGAACAAGCGTATTAGTTTCTAAATGAGCTGCGCCCAACGGTAATTATATAATGATGTTGATTAAATGTTATCTTTTTATGCGTAACTAGAGGATCCCGCGGCTACGCCAGCCAGTTTCTTTTCATCAAACTTTTTCTGTCCTAGATATCGCTGGAATGACGAAGTCCTAAAAAATCTAGCAGGACTTCGTAAAATGCCATGGGAAATTCGGGCAATCCCTTCTTAATGCACTCCCGAAGGAGCATCTTATGCTAAATTTTAGTTTCTTGCACTCCATAGTTGATAGAGATACCAAGAAAAACAGACAGTCGTATCTTCGTAGATACGACTGTCTGCTTTTTTCGTGGTAATTACTAATCCTTAGATCGTTCTGAGGATTTGTAAAATATTACTAATCCTCACATCGTTTTGAGGATAAGTAAAACATTAGAATAAGGTGGACAAAAAAGAAGAGAAAAAGTCAGAGACATCAGAACATAGAAAATCTGGACATTAAATGCACTAAGAAATGTTTGATGTAAGACAATCAGTTGTGGGCAGGGCACATAGCCAAAAGAACGGACGGCCGTTGAAAGGATCTGGAGTGGCAGCCACGCACCGGACGTCGAAGCAGAGGTAGGCCTCCCTCTAGGTGGACTAACGATCTTGTTAGGATTGCAGGAAGCGGAAGGAAGCAGTTGGAGTGTTCAGCTGTGGGAAGTCTATGTCCAGTCGTGGACGATTTTTCGCTGATAATGATGAAGTTAAAATGTAAGCCAAAAAAGTAAACGCTCAATATGTTTCAAACAGAACATTTTCCAACGAACTCGTACTAGAAACTTTATGTGATGCGTTTTGTAGTAAAGAAATGCAGTATATCGGCAATTAGGTAATAATAAATATATCAGTAAAAGAACATAGTGAGGTGTTCCTTCAAGCAAAAAGCTAACATCTAGGAAACTTTTATATTTATATATTATAGATTAGGTACCTAATATAAAACACATCTTTCAATACCCGTTCGCCTGCCACTCACAGCAATATAAAAATACAAGAATATGAACCTATAACCTATTAGTTCCTACCCTGCCTAATCCAGATATATTACAATGCCCAGTCATGTTAGAACCGACTGAACAAATCCTTCAAATGCTACACTTTATTTAAGGCATACAAGTCACACTCGACTCTTAAAACCAAATTTTGTCATGTGTTTAGTGGGTTACTACAAAATGTATATACTAAGTTAATGCTGTATTTATTCACTCTCTTGACTTTACTACTTAGACAAAATGATGTACATTTGATGTGACATGTTTATTTCGGCGAGTGTAATATAAAGTTTAAGCTGCAGTTGAAATAGAGCACACAATATGTAAAACATTGCCGAACGTTTTTTTTTTAGCGTCTTTACAATGTTAGAATAACCATGGCAATGTCCTTGCCAAACTCAAAGTGTTTGTTTCAAGGCGTGCAGTAATTGATATATTTCCTAGAATTTGTCTTTTATATTTTGATATTTGGTCTGTATGGTTCGCGTACTTAACCACTGGCGAGTGCTGTGGGTTCGATTCCCAAACGAGACAACATTATGAGCGATTCACACAT
Organism: Euclidia mi; assembly: GCA_944739405.2. Classification (NCBI taxonomy): domain Eukaryota; kingdom Metazoa; phylum Arthropoda; class Insecta; order Lepidoptera; family Erebidae; genus Euclidia; species Euclidia mi. Next base: position 3,345,014 of record OX123191.2, on the reverse strand, counting down.
TGTTGTTTCGAATCTGGGCGTACTTTGTGTCAGCCGGTTATATGTTTGTTAAATACCCCGTGAATTGGATATTACCTAGTGGGGTAATAATCTTTAAAAAAATACAAATTATTGTAAAGGACACTATTATTATTTTATTAGAAGCTGTAGATTGCCGGCAGCAGTTGGAGGGGGTGGAATCAAACTCGATCTGTATGCGTATCTGTTTCTTGTTGTTGAATATAATAACAAGTGCCTTAATATTGTGCAATATTTGCTAAATACTGGTGTAAATATTCGACCATAAAAGCATTGAAAAGAAATGTATGGGCATACGCATTTTCAATTGCAGTTCTGACATAATTCAACACTGTGCTAGATGGTATCCAATCCATCTGCGTCAAAATTTTTTGCCGTCACCGCTTTGTATAGGACTGACATAGGACTGACCATTGACTGCAATATTATTACCAGTTAATATTTATGTAGTGAAATAGGCGATTTTGTTAAAACATGGCACCAAACAAGACTGCCTCGTTGGTCTCGCGGGACTGCCTCGTTGGTCTCGTGGCATAAATGTGCGCGTGGGATTGGGAGGTCTCAGGTTCGATTCCCGGGTCGGGCAAAGTGTTATTGGAGTTTTCCGTTAGGAAATTCTCAGTAACAGCACGAAGTCTGGTAATGTGCCCAGTACAGCAATAGGCTCACCCCCTATTACGTGGGACCTAAACATTCATGGCGAAATGTAGGTGTAATATTACACCTCTGCCTACCCCTTCGGGAATACAGGCGTGAGTCTATAAATAAAAAATTTAAAAAATGGCACCAAATAATAACAAAAGTAGCCATACTTATGTAAACGCTTCAAAAGAAATTTTGTGTTGTGCTAAAACAATGATCAAATTGATCCTTAGCCGCATCTTCGTAAAGAGTTTGATGACTCGATTCATTAAATGATCTAAACATTAAATCTAATGTTTCAGTTGCTCTTAAAAGTATTTATGTTCTGAGTCAAGCTTTAGAATAAGTTTGTTTGTTTATTTTTATAGAGTATCCTGCAAAATCCTGTGCCGCAGCGGATTTTACAAACATTAACTTTGGCCATCCATTTGTGACTTAGCCAAAGTACTGTCTTGTATGGGATCGAACCCACAATCTCCGCAGTATTAAGCAAACGATCGCTTAAGCTACTAAGCAATTAGTTGAATCAACACAGTGTAGTAATTTGGTTCAATCACAATCAAAACTGATATTATTGTTTCAGCCGCTCTGTATAATGAAAAATCATATTATCCGTATCTGGATGTAATTTGTCACTAAAATGTATTTGTGTGTAAGTGTTTTTTATGTGTATGCTTGCAGTTATGTGATTGTATCACAGTACAGGCTCTGCTTTGTCTTAGATAAAGATCAACAATTTAGAAATAATATTAAGGACCACTAAAACTGATGTTAATCTTGTGTAGATAAACACTTAGGTTTACTAGACAGTTATGATGTTTACCATCTTGAAATTGGTTCTATTTTGTAAATTATTTATAATAAAAACAAGTACCTCGATCATTTCAAAATTCCTAAAATCAACAAAAATCTTCTGAAAAATAGGACAATTCAAATTGTATAAAACTGCCCTTCTCACAAACATTAGGTCCATTTACAAGGCTATAATAACAGCGTTAATGAAAAACAATATCCACAAATCGCTGTTAAACATTTTCTTCGTAATTTATGAATTGACCGTTGTACTACAAAGTTATGAATAATCTTCATTACTTCATAATTCAAATATATTTCGAGAAAATTATTTTTCTTTAATAATAACGATTTGTCAACCCATTAAATACATTGCTGTGCTTTATCGCAATCTGGTTTGATAATGAATTTGGTGTAACTAGGACGTTGCGAAAGAAATACGATTACACTTAGTACTAGAAAAACCGATTTAGGTTAGATTTAAGCCAAATATTCACGAGAGATCATTAAGAAGGTGTAATAATAAAAGATTTTAAACTTTCGCGATTTGTATACATCATACAAAATTAGCGGGTCTTAATCGCGTAAAATTAACTTATTTAAGGTATAAATACGATGCAAGGCGATAATAACCGAAAAAAGATTTTACGCGATTGAAACTGTCTAAATTATTTTGTACGAAGGTGTAATAATTTCAGCTAAAACAAGAATAAAATTATTGTCCAAGAATATTTGCTTTCACAATTAAAAATAGTGACCATGAGTTTTATGGCATCTTATTTCTCACGGTTCTGTCCTCTTGCTTTGTGAAGATTGCAGTAAATGTAAATGCGGAAACATTAATTAAAATGTTATTTGATATTCATAAGCGTCATAACCGTGTTGTTTGTGACCGCTTGTGACCTGGGACTTGTGATTTGGACTTGGGATTGGGAGTGGACTGTTAAGCGACTTGTAAAAATAATTCTTGAACTTACCTACGAAAAGGCAGTGATATAATCAAAAGGCATTTATTTTTCAACATCTTTTACAAACACTCAGCCATATACTATTTCCTTCTCGTATATTCGATAGATGATATATTCAACGTATTTCGGTGGACTTTTTGGGACTCAGTACATGTCGGTTTCGATATCAGTTTAACGCGAACGGTTGAGACACTCGCCAGTCTGAAGTTTGAAAAAATGACGACTGAATACCTGGAACTTTAGCCAGCTCCAATATTCATTTACTGGTAGTAGCTTTTATAAAATGAGTTTTTTAGCTGCAAATATTTTCCCAGTATTGAAGTATATATTTCTGTGGAGAAATAAGGTGTGTCCAAAGATAATTGTGCCTGATATACTGCAATCTAATGGAAGTAGATTAGAATTTGAAATAATAAACGCGTGTAAGAACTTTGATAGCGCGTTGCAAGATTTTAGTTCTGTCGACTCCGCTAGATGTCGCGTCATCGCCGTCGTGCGATTGATGGCCTCAGTGATATGTAGCTACATTGCTAATCGTGATTTGAGGCAGTGATAGCTTACTGGAGACTTGAACAGACTGTCGTCATGTATCATGTGCCAGCCCACAGCAAGCACCGCTCACTTTTCGAAGCCGTAGGCCCCGCTGCCATGCAGATTTTGACAGCAATTTTGAGGAGTTACTACGGTTTAAAAATTTATTTATTTATTTAATACTTTGTAACGTAATACTACACGTATTGCGTTATAATATCTCGCAGGCGCTTAACGCCAGCTTAGCCAGACATCGTTCGCAATATTACAAAATATGGTCATGTTCACTAGCCAAAGGCAGTTGTGAGTCATAGGTTTATGCCTATATAAGATGGGTGCGCGTTGTAGAATGGTCACTTTCCCTAGACATCGGAACGCTGCCGCTACACCTCGCGATTATTCTACATTCTACTTCCTATCTACTGTCCCGCTGGGGGTAAGCATATTCTAGTTGTCTGTGTGCCTATATGTTCTGTCTGTAGTATCTGTGTCTCCTAAGCATAACAGCCGATCTAGGGACAGCCTGTTCCTGACCGGTTGTTGTGTATTCTCTATGCTGTTTCCAGTTCACCCTACGAGCTCACTGCACCTGTCTTCTTCCTACGGGCTACGTTCTTCCTACGGGCTACGTTCTCTCTACGGGCTACAAGCCACGAGCTGCTGGCGCCGTGCCGCTACTAGCCAGCTGCCACCCAAGCCTCCGTTCCTGCCTACGAGCTCCTACAGCCAGGCCACGGACGCCTGAGCCTGACCGCTCGGCCCACATCGGCTGCACCGCCTGAGACCCCGCTCAGCCTGAACCTCGACCACAGAGCTGCCTGCGCAGCGCACCTTGGCCAGCTCATCGGCGACCCTACGAGCAGCTACCCTGCGAGCGTCGGAGAGCAGCAGGAGTCTACACTCCAGCCAGCTCAGGCCAGTGCTTACCTAGTTCGGTCATACTGTATGTAAGCGGTAGTGAGACATAATAAAGAACCTGTTCAGCCTAGCAGTGTTTCTCTCGAACCCCGACATCCTACCTGAGATCTCCGTCTCAACTTTATTGTACACTTTTAAGAACATATTTATAGGAATTTTATATTAAATAGAGTACAAAGGGTGGCCTTATCGCTAACAGCGATTTCTACCAGGCAACCTTTGGATGGAGATATTATTGGTAGGAAAGAAAAGGTAGTTGTAAGTGTACCAGTAATAAGATGATAATACTTTAAATATAATAATATTATAATAACATACTACACATATATAAATACTTATACATACAAACATAAATACATGCATGCATACATACATACAACATACATACAAACACATACATAAGTAATAAATTATACTTAAAATAATTTAATAATCAAATATAAATTATACCAGTCCGATGTGCGTCTACCTTATGAGACATCATACTTATCACTTCCATTTCGTAAAAATTACATTCCTCTCTAAATTCAACGAAGGTTACGATGTAATAATTACAGTAAAACCACTAAAATATTTGTTTTATCGGTTTAATAAAAAAGATCCATGAGTAATTATTCATCGTCATTTCCTCGAAAATTATTTAGTGTTTTATGTGCGTGTCCGTTATCATTAGCCGAAACACTAAAACATATCAACATGCATTATATCTTTACTTTTACTATAAACATTTTTAGTTTGAGAAATTATGTTGTAAGTACTCAGATTTGACTGGGCCGGATTTATTTTTCGTATGGCAAATGATGAGTGATCGAAACTGACAGTTATATAGAATCCTCTTTTCTGCAAATTACATTGGGACAGAGACAATATTTAAAGGGGAAGTTTTGTCCAGCAGTGGGATTGTGATAGACTAAACCTCTTTAAAAACTGAAATTTAAATTTTTATTAGCTTGGCAATATAGAACGAACTCGGCAATATCGAAACGAATGTAAATCAAAAATATTCATCGAAAGTCGGAGAGCGTAATATATATTTTCTATAAAGAAACATCATAAAATTCTTCGACTCTCCATTTCAATCAATTTTTACTCATTTATATCGTGAGCATTCATCATCTTCTATTTACGTATAATAAAATCATTGAATGAATTCAAAAGTTTTCACAACGTTCGTCTGTGAAGCATAATTGAAAAGAATCGAACCGCAGTCTAGTTAACTTAGCTCTGTGAAGCAATGATTTCCTATGTTTTTATCTTGAGAAACTCAAGTTGTAATAGTAAATGAGAAGTGATAGAGTTTCAGTAGCATAGTAGTTTTTAGTCTTAATCTGTTTGGAAATAAAATAAACTCGTCAATTTTACCTCGACTTTTATTCATTTTTTAATTGAAGAAGTGTTTCTAGGGCTCTCAGTTTGGTTGTTATTCTTCCTCTTTAAAACTCTAAACCTTGGCTCTTTTCACTGGCGTATACGCCGTCTTTGACGATCCTTGGCCTGCATCTTCAGCTCCATAAATGAAGTAACCCTTTCGTTTATTTGATCTTTATATAATCTTCTCGGCTGACCGAGTCCAACCTCTTCAGGGCTTTTCTTCTATCATATCTTTTAATAAAGTTCGTATTATTAAGGTGATCAAATTTTCCGTAGTTAATTAATCCGTATATTTCATCTCTTACTTCTTTCTTATGGCCCAAATGTTCTTATTTTTTTGAACAACGCTGTGTAGCTACGTATATCAAATAAAGATGGCAAATAAGAATAATAAATATAGTATCTTAGCTTTCCATACTACGTCGGCTTAGAGTGTATAGCTGCTATCGACCTTATAGGTAACTTTACAGGAGAGACAAAAAACATTCCTAAAAGAAAACAAATCAATTTTAAGAAACGGATTTCACACAGATGATGTTTTTTTTTATTCCTTAAATATTAAAATAAAATAAAAGTTAGTAATTCTGGAATTACAAACTAATAAAAACTGGTATTTATTCATTAATTAACACATTTGTGACTTGGCAGGTTTTTGTAATGCAGATACATTTTTAAATAAGGCCTTAGCAGTTTTTCATCCTTATTAGTAACTACCCTCTTATTTTAAACAAAGGTATTGTAATTTAAATAACATATTTTGAATAATACTTATATTATTATAAACTAGGAACATATTTATTCAGTCTCAATAGCATTGAGAAAGGCATGTTAAGATGCTTTGGGCACATGGAGAGGATGGATGACGATAGACTGACAAAGAAGATATATAAGGCAAGTGTGAATGGGATAGGACAAAGGGGAAGACCTAGGCGGACGTTCTCTGACCAGATTGGAGACATCTTGAAAAAAGGACAATGTAAGTCAGAAGTACCCTTAACAGAAGAGCATGCATGAGAAACTTGATGGGAGTGAGTGAAGCGAGAGAGGTATGTCAGGATCGTTGCAAATGGCGTTCCATAGTCTCTGCGTACCCCTCCGGGAAACAGGCGTGAGTCTATGTATGTATGTATTAATCAAAATCCTGTTCTTTCACTGAAGGCACTGGGAAGTATGAAAGTAGGTAAGGCTGCAGGATATGATAGGATTACAGTCGAAATGCTGAAGGCTGGACAGGGCATCATAGTTGGCCAGTTGCAGCGGTTATATGACTTGTACTGGAGCACCGGCCGAGTACCTAATGACTGGGCCTCAGCTGTAGTTGTGCCTCTGTATAAAGGAAAAGGCTTGCAACAAGACTGCAAAAACTATAGAGGCCTTCTCAGCATTGTTGGCAAATTGTATGCAAAGGTACTGATTGAAAGAGTTATGAAAGTAACCGACAAAAAATATGGGATGTACAAGTGGGATTACGAAAGGGTATGGGATGTACGGATCAGGTCTTTTCCTTGCGAAGCATAGCCGAAAAGTTTTTGGCCGAAGGTCAAAAGGTCTATTGCGCATTCGTGGATTTGGAAAAGGCTTACGATAAAGTGGTGAGGAATGAAATGTGGTCGGTGCTGTCAATGAATGGGGTGGACAGCAGCCTCATTCGAGCTCTGAAATGCCTTTATGAGGATTCTAGAGCTTGTGTCACTGACTGGTTTACCATCGAGACAGGTGTTAGACAGGGATGTGTAGCGTCGCCGTGGCTGTTTAACCTCTTCATGGACAATTGTTTGCAAGATTTAAAACATAGTGACTGCAGATTAAGGATGAATGGGTTACTCGTCAAATGTCTCCTATATGCTCAGGTAATACTTGCATCTTTAGCGGCGGAGTTGCAGGAGATGGTAACAATCATGCATTGTGCGTTAGTGAGGAAAGGAATGAAAGTGAATGTAATTAAACGAAAGTTATGGTTTTTGAAAAGGAGGAATGCGTTACGGCTTGTAATGTTTTGATCGATGGACAGCGAGTGGAATAAGTGAATGAGTTTGTTTACTTAGGTACGTTGTTTACAAGAGATGGTAAGAATGAAAAAGATATTGAAAGAAGAGTTAATGCAGGTAATATAGCGTGAATGGAACTCTGAAGGCGTTTATGAACAGCCAAAACGTGTCCAAAAAGGCACGTTTGGCTGTGCATAGAGGGGTGTTAGTGCTACCCTTATGAATGGTAGTGAAAGTTGAGTATGGCAGAAGATACTTGTAAGTAGAATAAATGCCGTAGAAATTAGAGCATTGAGAAGTATGTGTGGTGTGTCTTTGGTCGACAGAGTAAAGAATTGTGTGATACGAGAGTGGAGTGGGTTAAAAGAAGATGTAGTGACAAGCATCGAGAAAGGCATATTAAGATAGTTTGGGCACATGCAGAGGATGGATGACGATAGACTGACAAAGAAGATATATAAGGCAAGTGTGAATGGGACAGGACAAAGGGGAAGACCTAGGCGGACGTTCTCTGACCAGATTGGAGACATCCTGAAAAAAGGATAAGTCAGAAATACCCTTAACAGAAGAGCCTGCATGAGAAACTTGATGGGAGTGAGTGAAGCAAGTGAGGTATGTTAGGATCGTTGCAAATGGCGTTTCCGTAGTCTCTGCCTACCCCTCCGGGGAACAGGCGTGAGTCTATGTATGTATGTATGTTATGCAAGATTTAAATTAATTACAACACAAAATAGCTGCTAAGTCAATTATTTCCGTGATTTCCTAAATGAAAAAAACTGCTAACTCCTGTCACTATATTGTAGGTTAACTTTATGTTAATATTTCTAATTTTTTTAATAAACATGTGTAAAATAATAAGTAAATAATAATAAAAACACGTACCTTAGCAATATTTTAATCCTCAACCTTCCGTTTGCATTAATAAGACTGGATAACTAATTATATTGTACGAGCAAACACGCTGTCATTGATAGCTCCATACAAAATGGCGGTTAAAACGGAGTTAGCAGCACACACGGTAAATCACGGTTTTACTCGATAGTTTTAGTCGAAAACGAGTAAAAATCAATGTGTGGACTGCAAAACTCACAGCTCGATGACATCAAATACACTGTAATTTTAATCTAAGTGAGCCTTTGAGTCTGGCTCGATCGAGTAAAACTGTATGTGAGTACGGAGCTTTACAGATCAACGAGCATTCACCGGTTTTATTTTGCCGAACACAACAACGAACAGAGCCGAACATTGCTCTTGTCAGTAAAAAGCTCGAAGCAAATTTACTGTCGCTATAATGTTCGCCCGAATGCTCGCCAAAACACTCCCGTTCGCTATTCTGTTTCGTAACATTCGCAAAATCTCACTACCGGTGAATGCTTAAGTGTATCATCACCTTTAGGTACCTCTTTATAATAGAAGATCCGATTTTTCTATTGGGTATTGTGTGGATTATAATAAAAAAATATCGCTCTCGTTTTTCAACTTTTGATAATCTTAAGCAAATTGAATACAATGCTTAAAAATATGATAATAATTAGATAGAACTAACATTTTTTAAATAATGTTGGATGTGCGTCATATCTTCGGGATATTTTGTACTTTTTTCATTTTTAACGCCATTCTGATCTGTTTATGATTAAGAGTAAGTCGTTGGTAAAGGGATGCCACTTGATAAATGAGTTGTCATTCAAGGCCAAGTCTGTTATCGAAGTTAAGCACATTTTTCATATCGGATTTATAGAAGCGTAGCTAATGAGCATTCAGACTAACCATTTCTGGTTTTTGCACATGTCGATATTGTGGTTATAAAGTTACAATGGTATAAAATACAGTGGTACCTGTCTAAACTATAGAATATTCCTAATATATTATTATAAGTTTAATATAAATCTCAAAACTAATATCTAAAAATCGTTAATATATCTATCAATGTCATCTACACAAACTTGAAGCATCATGTTTTATGTACTTACTTAATACATTGTAAAGATTATCTTCTGATCACCAACAAAACACTTGAATTTAGGAATGAACCCAAAATAGTCAAACATTTAATAATGTATTTCTCTCTGTATTTCGCTTGATAAAGTTGGAACCAGCCTTGTTCCAAAGCTTACTCCGTTATACTTGGTCGAACTTATTTTAGGAATTGAATGTAAAACTTATACAATAAATAATCTAACTTAACAAATAGTTAACTAAAGCACACTAAGTTTTAAATGAACCCGATCGTAGTCGCTACGCCGTAGCTCATTGCTACGAGGTGCTACGGACGCAAGGAATATTAGGCGTGTTGCATATTCGAGTAATCGTTTCCAAAAATAGAGTATGGGTCGAAATACTATTATCTTTTTTTTTTCTGTATAAAATTATTACGTTACTGACTGACAAACAAACAAAGCACACCCGAAACTATTAGGCGTATGAAGCTGAAATTTGGCATGTATTTTCCTTGGGGACCGTACTTGAACTCAAACTGATTTCCGAGTCGTCGTGATTTGGAGAAAACTGTCTGCTTTTTGAATAAGTTGGTTCAGGTAACTACCTGACCCAACTTCAAATCACGACGACTCCGAAATCAGCTTGAGTTCAATGTGAAATACTAATATGAAAAAAAAGAAAAAATAATAATTTGATTTTAACCGAAATATCAAGACATAAATTCATGTGCAAAAAGTTCAGAAGTACTTTTATTGAATTCAGGCACTTACAATGTATAAAAATATAATTGTTGATCGTTGACTACTTACTATATATAATATTACTAAATACTTTTGACAAGCAGATCGAATCTCGGCAATCTAGTTTAGTTTTTAATTCCATTGCATATATATGTTTGCCGCAACATGTACTAATTTCTGTCATGTGTCTTTAAATAAATAAATAAATAATTAAACAAAAAAATATTCCGACAAAATATCTTGTACATTAAGTCTTAAGTATGCGACAGGCCTAAACGCGCTATAGACGCTACGATCGATGAACAATTTTGTAATTACATATCACTTACAACATCGTTTATTACAGTGTAAGCAAAACTGTAAGTTGGAGCTGGAACTTTGAAAGATCGCGTAAGCATTATATTAAATGCATAATAAAGAGATATTCCAATAGTTTAGTGTAGAACAAAGCAATAAATAAATAACCTTTGCTTAATAACATAATTATGTTATTACTTTTTATGACGATTAGGTTTCAAAGTTTAATCAATGTATGCACGGTTGGTGTAGTGGGTTCGATCCCCACGCGAGACAACACTTTGTGTGATTCATAAATTGTTGTTTCGAGTCTGGGTGTTCATTGTGTCCGTTAATTGTATGTTTGTAAAGTCCCTAATAGTGCGGGAGTTGTCTTAAAAAAAGAAAAGCAAAAAATGGATAACATTTATATTTTTTTATAATTTCACGCCTGTATCCTCGAAGGGGTAGGCAGAGGTTTAATTTTACACCTACAGTACATGTATATAACATTTATAAAAGGCGTATATTTTGTTACTCTGAAACCCCAAACTACACGTATTTGGATTTGGTACACAAAATTGTAGTATCTGTCTTAACAAACACTTTTATCAGATACCATGAGGGTAAAACCGCAAGCAAAGGCTAGAATTCTATAAATTTAACGATAAAACCCAATAGGATACAAGTCATATGTCTTAATATATGACAACCACATTTATTAGAATGTACTTAATGTTCCCGACACGAATTGCGGTCAAATACCAGCTTCCTGAGATAGAGCTGACTAATATTAGGTCTCAATATAATGAGGGTCGTTAGCAATTTATTGGTATTACTGCCGACCGGAGATTCTTTCTTCTAAAGCTCCGTACTCACATAAAGTTTTACTCAATCGAGTCAAACTCGAAGGCTCGCTTACAGTAAAATTACAGTTTATTGGATGTCATCGAAGTGTGAGTTTTGCAGTCGTGCGTTGAATTTTACTCGTTATCGAGTAAAACTAACGAGTTTAACCGTGTGTGAGACTGAGCTTAAGGTGTAAGGCTCGTGTATGTTTATGACTTTTGTTACACATGTGAACAATATTGTAGTCAATACTATAATCAACATTTCAGCCAAAAGATGTCCATTGCTGAACTTAGAAACTTCAAGTCTCTTCCAGTGATCCCAACAAGATCATTGGTTCACCTTTTCGGGGGCCTAGCTCTGTTGTATGGTCACCATTTTAGAACCTATACCTCAAAACTTGCCACAATATATATTTAATGATTAAAACTTTAAAAAATAATACATATTTGTCAAAACGTTCCAACTATGGATCAATTTCATTGAATAAAATCTAATCTCATACAGAGAAACTGTAGATAACAGCTGTAAGACAAACATTAAATCCCCGAATAAGCTGGATAGAGCAAGAAGTGTTTAATCAACTGATACAGTTTTGGGAATGTTAATATTGAGACTCAGAGCTTGTGATAAATTTCTAAGAATCTATCTTAAAAATTCATCACACAAGCTCTATGAAACAGAACATAGTCAGTGATTAAAATCGCAAGCAAACATCATCGTGAACTCATGAAACATACATATATACATACATAAACTCACGCCTGTTTCCCCGAAGGGGAAGGTAAAGGCATATCAAACGCCCACTTTTCGCCAGTATTTTGATCCCACGTAATAGGTGGCGAGCCTATTGCCGCTTATCGGGATATTTTGTTTGCCAGAGCCTCGTTCGTTGATCGGCAGGTGCACCACTTGCAGATGAGGTTGGCTTGGGACCCTAAGTTCTTGGTGGGAACCCCATGCACCCTGAAACATAACAACTTAAAATTTTTATAAATTTCATTGCGATCACGCGCAGAGTGTATTGTTGGATAAATTAAATTAACCCTTATAAAGCTGTGAAATTACACGGGGCAATTAGGTCGAACCGGCCGAGCAATTTGGGGTTAGAATTAAAATATTACAAGACTCAGTTGGGTCTTTTTTCTTAGTGCAGTCGACGGGTTCCAATTTTAATTATGCCATATGTTGTAAGAACAAAAGAATTTTAAGAGACTGAAAAAAATTTTGTTGACAACGAAATATGCTTGCTGGTATTTGCACAGAGATTATTTTGTTGAATTCCTTGCTCTTTTTTTCTGTGTTCCGGTTTACGGGGCAACTTTTGGACGTTTTTTGTATAACATGTGTCATAACACAAAAAGAAAACGTATTAAAACCTTCGCATTGTTTGGTTTCAGATTTATTTATTCTAAATAATTGTTTAGAAGAAAATTATATACGGGCCAGTTTATTTCAAGCTTCACGCAACCAAGATATTTACATAATACAATATATTTATAAAAATTTTAATTATATCAAACATAGGGCATAGGTTATTTGTGCTTATTAGACTATTATCATTTTCCTAGTGTTATCCGATATGCATCCAAGACTTTGAAGATTAGGGTACGCTTCCTTTTATGACTTTAACACCGTGGCAAATTATTTTCTCCATAATCCATAGTTTCGATTATTATCAGGATATCTGAGGGTAGTGATTCTGAGCAACGATTGTCACACATCTTCATGCAAGTCGAGACCGACGCAGCGGCTTAATATCCTACATCTGACTTTTTTGACCGGTTACCGTAAACATTGTGAACTGACATATTTGTACAATCGTCAATGTGCCTCAGATACCCCTTTTTCTAGTTGGTACATACATAATATTCAAAACGTTATTGTAAACGTACTAATAGTTGCGATTATTTATGTATACAAATGTAAACACATCGCAACTGAACAGCTAAATATCATCTCTAAAATGCAGCGGGATAAAAATTTATAATATTTTTTATACGCGATGGGAAACCCTTGTTGTGGTTTATAGTTTGGGATCAGATGACCGTGTGTGAGTTGTCCTAGGATATGGTCTAGCTAGAAGTGGCATATAATTATGTAGCTGTTCACTACTCGGTACCTATAAGACATTGTCACACCAATGCTATAGGAAACATATCTACATGGATATATAAATCTATTATGTCCGCAAATAAAAAAAGTTATGAGTAATTGTATATTCCATTGAGAGCCAAGGTTAGTTTAATCCTAAAAATCACAGTACGAATAAGAAAATATTGCATAATAGTAAATAGAAACCCTAGTTATTAATTACTATTTAGCGCATACATAAACTATACAGTACGAAAAAATTATAACATTATGTAAGAACATAATTATAGCTTTCACATGCAAATACTCAACTAAGGTAGGTACCTATTTTATTTAAAAATTTTGCACGTCTGTCATGTTTATTTTGTAAACATAATGGAAACATGTAAAGTCAAAGTCAAAGTCAAAATCCTTTATTCATTTGGGTCACAATGTGACGCTTATGAACGTTAAAATAATAAATGTATAAAATAATTAATTAGAACTTAAGACTCTACATTTACTGCCACGTTTGCAAAGCAAGGGCGTAGAACCATGAGAAAGAACGGGCAATAAAACTCACGGTCACTTTTTTTCATTGCCAGGTTTTGCATAATACACATAATTTACATTTTGTAAGGTGCTGCAACTGTTACACCTTATATATCACTTGTTTATATTTACTGTAAATATTATAAACACACTTTTATGTAAATAAACGTAGCATAACTAAGGTATAGTACTATTATAATAGTTGTAAAAGATTGTGTTTCTTAACGATCGTACTAAAAAACGGTAGATCCGCTTCGGATGACAATTTACATAAAAGATAGTAAGGATATATAGGAGATGACAGTCATCTCATGACCAAGTTTGGTACTAACCATTTTCTTTTTTTTTAAGACGACTCCTGCACTAGGAATAAATCTTTATCTTTGGGGACTTTACAAACATACAACCAACGGACACAATGAACACCCAGACTCGAAACAAGAATTTATGGATCACACAAAGTGTTGTGTCGTGAGGGAATCGAACACAAAACACTCGGCGCAGTGTCGAGCGGCGAGGCGGCCGCTTAAAACACTACGCTACGGTATTTACCTATATTTTCAAATAATTAAGCGACATAGAACCGTTACATAAATAGATTGCACAAGTTGAGAAAATTTAAATGTATTCTTGAGTAAGATTTTGTGGTGTTTCTAACATTAATATGCTAAATTCAAATTTATCTTTACATGTAATATAAAGAATCCATAGGTGTAAGAATAAGAATAAGAATTTATTTATTTGTAAAACACAGATACAAGTATGATCTTAAATGCTGAGAGTTTCACTATGTTTTGCCGTTTGGGCATACAAATTTTATATGTGAGTAGAAATAACTTCTTACAAATAATACACACACAGTGTAAATATGATCGTATTACTGACGCAAATATAATTTAATACACATCCATGAGTTAATGACGTTACTGGCAGAAAATATATAAGGATTTCAAGGTCTCAAAAATTACAATATGAATTTAACTCTAGGTAGGTAATTTAATTCATTCCATAGAATTATAGATTAGCACATACATAATTATCGTAGTACCTACTTGAACAGAATATCTAGAGTCACGAACTTGAATTATATTGGCTTCGTCTGTGGTGGGTAGATGCTGTATATAGTTTGGAATAATTGTCATGACAGCTCTCAAGAATAATAGGTATCATAATAATTATGAATAAGAAATTAAGAAATTAATTATATTACCTAACAGACTTTTTACTGATTCCTAAAGCTTTTAGCTACTTTTCGAGAAGATGTCTTCTAAAAATACTATAAATTGAGACCTATAAAAAGAGTAACTTTTTATTTAAACAGAAACGTTTTAAACAGCACTTGTACTTACAAAAATAGACAAACCACCTACCCACACAAATTAACACTCCCCCGAAAATAGCCTCACCTCAAAAATGTGCTGAACGTTAGGGTACCCTCAACCCTAAAATGCTTGAGTCATTAGAGCGATATATCGCAGAGATTGAGTTTAGCTTCGTTTCAACGCTGCCGGCTACGTAAAAACTCTAGCCGAAACTTCGCTGAAGTAGGCAGAGGTGCCTATGGAATTAATTGGGTTTCGACGGTCGACCCTACCCTTGTTCACGTGTGCTCGACAAAACCCGACCTCCGTTGTCCGTTTAATTTCTCCAAACTTGTTCTACACTTTTTAAGAACCGGTGTTCGCTATTTTTTAGACGAATCCCTGTTTAATGGATGGGACAAACGATTTATAGTTGTTTGATGCCGTGGGTTTTTTGTAACGAAGTTCCTTATCGCGCGTTGCGAAAGGGGGCTAGACGGAAAAATTACGACGAAATGTTGTAACGACACTTTTTGCTATAGTACGCTATTGTAAGCCGTGCGGCGTGCGCATGTTTCTCTGTCTGTCTCTCTCTCTCTCTTATAGAAAGCAAGCATCATATTCATGCTTTCTGATGACGAAAATGACATCTATTTGGGAATCCAAGATGGCGGACGGGACATTTTTAATAAAATTAATATGGATATCATTTTCGGGGCTATCATGCATTCTGATAAAGTAAATGACATTTCTTTGGGGATCCAAGATGGCGAACGGGACATTTTTTGTAAAATTAACAAATATTACTTAAATTGAGCCAACTGATTAAGTTTATATTAAATTATATTTGTTAATAATAAAAAATATATTATTATAACTTAAAAAATATATATATTACAATTCCTTCACTAATTAATCGAAAGGAACTTCGTTCCATCCGGGTGTCCCTTGACACCTCTCAAGCAGTTTTGTTTTATGTTCGGGCTCGAAGTTTTGCGAGTTTCTAGGACATACGGCGCTGAAGCTAAACTGTAAACTAATGGGTCGATAAAGGTATTCGAAAATGCTGACATAAAAATGTGTAAATGTTTATTTTTATACACGACAATCAGAAAAGTTAAAATAAAGTTACAAAATAAGTTATGAAATAAAAAAGAGCTTCTGGAAAGTCGTAAAGCTGCATATTATGTCATATTATGTAGTTTGCCGTGTGGTTGACGGCATAGAATACAAGTGTCACCACCCCCTATCTTCCCGCGGGTGTCGCAAGAGGCTACTAAGGGATAACACGATGCAAATACCATATTTGCGTAGAGACGGAAAACTCGACATTAAACCCTATACGACTGCCTCGTTGGTCTTGCGGCATAAATGTGCGCGTGAGATCGGGAGGTCCCGGGTTCGATTCCTGGGTCGGGCAGTGTTATTGAGTTTTTATGTCACGAAATTCTCAGTAGCAGCACGGAGTCTGGAAATGTGCCCGGTACGGCAATGGGCTCGCCCCTTATTACGTGGGACTAAAGTATATCTGGCGAAAAGTGGGTGTAGAAATACACCTCTGCCTATCCCTTCGGGGATAAAAGGCGTGACGATATGTATGTATGTATGTTTGTATTATGTAGTTGAAAAACTGTCGTCATTTGTTTTCGGGTACTTGAGAAATGCAATGTATAAAATTAAATGACTGTTACTCATTTAGCTGCAGATTTTTAGGTGATAAGTTAATCAATTGCTCTGCAGTCCAGAATCAAGCACCGTGTCATAAATTTTAGTATTATTACCTGTCTGTTTTAACCAAACAAGCTTGTTTATAATTTCAGCCCATTTAATCATACGTTTATGAAATTTAATAAACACATCTTCAAACGTAATAACGTCATATTTCAAAAGACCAACACTTAATTTTGCCACAATTACAAATTAACATCGCGCAATATTTACCTCAGATTAAAATAAATCCCTTATTAAAAAGCTTAATAGCTACAATTTTACCGAAGGCTGCCGTGGCCTCGGCTAAACCTACTTACAAATTGTTCTTGCCGCTATTTTTCTTGTATTACAAACACTTGCACATTCCTTGCGTGGTGTAATTTTTCTCGGCGTGTAAATATTACAGGGGGTTTCTAATATTTTATCGTGGCTACGCACACGCAGGGTTGAAAGCATTATGTTGTAAGAGACGCAGAGAACATGATGTCTTTATAACAAGCTTATTGTTTCTCTTAGGGTGGGTAAAAATATTTGATATGTATCTGGTGCTGTAATTCAGCTGTGTTGTTAACGCCAAGATTGTATGTGGAGATATTCGGTAAGACTGATCGATTGTAATGTCTGTGTAATTATAATCTATCGCATATTATTTAAAAATAAATCTTTTTGGATCAATAAATTAGTATTTCAAGTTCAAAAGTTACGCTACAATACTGAAGAGTCCATGTTGTGTTCGCTAAGTTAGCCAGTAATTCAATGAGACATACCAAAGAGTTATCCTATATACTTATAAGTGCGCTTCAAATATTTCTTTTAGCGGAACTAATATTTAACCGTCTACAACAGCATTTTATCGTAATGTTAATGTTTCCTACCATTAATATTCATCATCATCATCATCATCAGCCTTTAACAGTCTACTGCTGGACTAGGCCTCTCCTTTGAAAGGACCTTTACTATACCACGCTGGTCAAACGGGTTGTTTGTATTAAGTTTTGCTTCTCTTACAGTGCTGTTCTCTGCATAATATGCTCCCTCTGTCGGCTCTTACGACACCCACGGGATGATATGGGGTGGTGACATTCTGTATTCTTAATCCGTCACCTCACGGACGGATTAGCCATTAATATTACAACAATTAAAACCAATATCATCATCGTTCTAATTTTAACGCTGTTACCATTTTCTACGAAACGATTGTCATCTAATCTCTGCAGCCCAAAGCCGGAGCGATTTGCTTTGGTTTAAACATTTAAAGGCCGAGGAAGACAAGCCGAAAAGGTTATAATAATATTAACGGTAATCGTTTGGTACCAATAAATGATAATTCAGTATTGCGCGCCGTGGATCCGAACTTGTGATCTGGCGTGGCTATTTGTTGGCTCTGATCTATTGCTGCTCCTATTACATAAATAATACATGAAATTACCCGAATATAACATCTGGAATTTATAATAGTAATGGTGCTGAACATCATCATCATTAATGTCTGCGTATTGCAGAATATAATGATATGGCTATTTATTTTACCTAACGTTGTGTGTAAGACTTAACTTAAGAAAAAAAGTGCTTCCAAAATTAAAATGTATGCCGAAGTAATAATTATTGGTACATTAATGTAAAAATGTTTTATATAAATCCGAAACTAAAAAAAGAATTTTTTTCTTAGGTTGAAATCCTAATTAAATTTTACCAAGGCGAGGAAAATAGAGTAAAAATATCGCGAATTAAATGGAAATCTCGGTGAAATTATTCTCTGCATAAACGTCAAGAAAAAAATTAAGTGTGCAGGTACCTGAGATAATTTTCGTTAAGGTGCTCTTCCTTAATAATATTATGATATTTTATAATCAGAAACTATTCTTAATTTTGTTTTCGTATAACGATTAGCCTGTGATCTCACTTGTTGGACTTGGGCAGTAAATATACCTAAGTCTATTTATGTATTTATGAATACATACATCGCATTGTGAGTCAGAAAGGCAGTGATAGCCTAGTGGAGAAATTGTTAGACTGTTACGTAGAGAGACACGGGTACAATCCCTCATTAACAGTGGGACAGTTTATATACACATGCATGGTATTATTTTTATTATTTAATGTGAGACCGAGCGTAGTAGTGACCTCATTTAGGCCCGTCCTCACCAGTGAGACTGTCTTTGCAAGGCTAAAAATTGTGATTTTCTTGTGTATTCGCCGATGTTTAAAACCCGTTGTCACAACAACATGTCACCTAGACACACATAGGAAATTGAATAATACCTTTAAATTTGACAGATCGTATTTGCTTTCGTCTGTCTCTGGCTTTATAAAAGAGGACAAGAGAAGCCGGCTGAGGTATAACACCACCTGTGCTCTTCGTAGAAATTCAATGAATACTTATGTGATGAAGATGACTAAGTATATTTATTTGACAGTTTTCTATCTGTAATTTTCAAATTTCATATACGTGACATATTTGAACTGGTGACATCACATCAGCAAAGTAACTTCGTTTAGGTTTGGCTTTGTTGTTCACAATCAGAATCGTATATGCGTATTCATAATTCAATGTCAAAGTCAAAACCATTTATTCATCTAAGTCACGAGGTGACGCTTATGAACGTCAAATTTTTAAAGTAAATTACTTAATGCTTCTACATTTACATTTACTGCCTCGTTCGCAAAGCAATAGGTAGAACCACGAGAAAGAACGGGCAATAAAACTCGTGGGCACTCTTTTTAATCGCCAGTGTTATGGTACATAACAATTTCAGCAAATCAACACTTCGCAGTTTTACAACCATGAATGCTTCAAAGCATATTAAACATTATTACCAGCTGATAGCATAGGAGTTTAAGCGCTTTAGCAAAACTTCTATTATAATGGGTTCAAGCCCCGTACGAGACAACACTGTGTGATCTGAAGCATTCCTTTACTGGGTGTCCTTTTTCCCGTTGTTTAACTGATGAAGTCCCTTACAGTACAAGATGAGTTCCAAGTAAGGGAACTTCAATTACAGCAATAAAATCTTACGATAATACATTTGTTCTGACAGAGAGCCATCCCAGGTCAAATTATTGATATCTACGATCGTGGATGCTGATGAATTTTTGATTTGTGGCCGGCCGCAACCCAGTTTCATTTACGACTGTGAACACGTCCGATATTTATTTTTGCTAAAATGTATGATACGTAAACTGAGAAGATGCAATTTGCTGTTAGATAAAGGATCAAATGAGGATGGAGAGGAAAATATCAAATGATTCTAGTCCAATTATCGAATTTCTCCATTCGATAACTAGACAAGAACGTTTTAAAACGTTTTGGAGATTATCATTTAGTTCTTTTTATTTTTATAGCGTTAGTAATTCTAGCTTTACGAAGGTTTTACCACAGTATATTATTAGATTGTGGTTTTACAAGGCAGAGATAATGTTGTTGGTTGGGCGCCTTTTTGGGGTTGCCTGTAAATGTTACAAGATCTAGACGTAACAGGCTTTTACGCTATTACAGGTGAAACAACGTAGTCTTAAGTTTTATTCCGTTTATACTAAAGTAATTTTCATTATTAACATTTTGCACGTGGTAAAGAATAATTTAAACGTGTGGTGGTGGATTAAGAATACGGATTGTCACCACCCCATTTGATCCCATGGGTGTCGTAAGAGCCGACAGAGGCAGCATATTATGCAGAGAACAGCACTGTAAGAGAAAGAAAACTTGATACAAACCCTATACCAACCCGATTGGCCAGCGTGGTATAGTAGGCCAATTCCTCCTTTCAAAGGAGAGGCCCAGTCCAGCAGTGGAGTGGACTGTTAGAGGCTGATGATGTGATGATGATGATGAATGATGAAAGAATAATTAAAAATTATAAAATACGGGTTCAAAAAGAACTAAAACTGATTGAAAACACTTTTATTTATTTTTAACTAAATTTTGACCACGACTGCTCTCACGTGCTGTTCGGAAATTTGATCGAAAGAAACTCATTTCCTATTATAATATATACGGTATATAACTTCAATGTTGCATCAATTCCATAATTATATTTTGTGTGAATAACTAGCAAACATTTATTTATCAAACCTCACAAACTGCCACATTTGTAATATTATAAGATTGAATCGAAGTGAAGCTAGTTTATAAGTTTAACCTTTGCAATTCAATCTTCAAGAAAACACGAAACAATATATCAAATAATCTCACAAATAGCACTCTCAATTCGACTCTACTGCACTCAGTTCATCCGAATCTAGTCCAAAACATTGAGCCTTCAGAAAACATCCTGTGAATTATTGGCGCCGGTGAAACCCGCCGCGCGAAATATTCACTGCAACGCCCATTTCAATTTCCTGAAAGTCTTCATAACCGTTACTGCAACGTTATTTTCCAGTCAAAATGTAATTTGGAGAGGTCAAAAGGTTCTCGATACTGATTGCAGTGAAATAATGGATATAGTTTGGGTAAGAATAACTGCCGGATTTGCGGGTTAAGCTTAATAGATATTGTTAATTGTCTGGATTTGATTTTCGGACAAAGATCTTTGTAAGGTAATTAAATTGTTGCTATCTTTATAAAGAGTCTGCTATTAGGTTAATTAATAGTGGTCATATATGATTGACTGCACCGTTGGCGTAGTGGTTTAAGCGGCCGCCTCACCGCTTGACACTGCGCCGAGTGTTGTGGGTTCGATCCCCACACGAGACAACACTTTGTTCATTGTGTCCGTTAGTTGTATGTTTGTAAAGTCCCCCGCGACACAGGATTTAGTCCTAATGCGGGAGTTGTATTTTTAAACCATATAGGAAAAAAATATGCATTTCTCTTTACATATTCATTTATAGGCAATTTTGTGATACAGCAACGTATGTATTAGGCGAATGTCTTGGATACAGCTGGGATAACGCTAGGACGATGATGATGATGACCCTGTATGAGACAAGTACTTATAGTATAATTTATGATATAATTAAGTGCGGATGCTCATTCAAATAATGCTTACCTTTAACCCACAAAACATAGAGAGTAATCCCAACTAGAGTAATCGTAACGATGGTTAAGAATATAAAAAAGCCAAACACATATAATGTTAAATGTAATAAAATCTGAGTAATTAAAATTTTTCGGACACATTTTCAAACGATAGCTGACATTGATACACATAGCCATTCTTCCGTTTTAAAATTGAGTAATAAACTTTACAACAGACCAATTTGTTCTTAAATCATAAGTACATAATCAGTTTGCTTATAATTTATTGCTTAGATTTATAATAGTTGGTTGTAAAGCCCACAGCGTAGAAAAATGCCAAAACGGGACCTGTCTATATTACAATTCAATATGTAAAATTAAAGTCTCGCAAAGCGTTAGTCTGGAAACCAATAAATAAAATTGTCGTATTATTCGTCGCGTCTAACCGGTTATAAATATTGTATGAGATTATTGGTTTAATTTTAGTGCCAAACACAACTTACCTGTTAACTGTGTTCAATAATAAATATCAATTTGTTGGCAGATGGATATTGTCTCGCAATATTCTAGTCTGGAATTATTTCGAACGCCGGCTCTAGCCCTCACACGGTCTACAGGGGTATAGATTGTATTTATCGTATTTGCTGATAGCGTTCTGCTACGTGATTCATATTTTTAATCGACTTCAAAAAAGGAGGGCGATATCAATTCACTTGTATTTTTATGTTTACTTGCTTTCATCTTTTATAAACTGATGTCCAGTCTTTTTTCCTAATGTTATTATTATTCTTTCGTTTCACGTTGCACCATCTATATAAGTGTGAAAATAGCAATTTGAAGTAATGAGTACACTTTAGTTAACAATGTCTTTAACCCGGCGTTATAGAGGTTGGGTCTATTAGACTCGGCACATTTTATTTCGCTGGTAATTCAGTTACTATGCCATGAGCTACACACACACACACACACACACACACACACACACACACACACACACACTCACACACACACACACGCACGCACGCACGCACGCACGCACGCACGCACGCACGCACGCACGCACGCACGCACGCACTCACGCACGCACGCACGCACGCACGCACGCACGCACGCACGCACGCACGCACGCACGCACGCACGCACGCACACACACACACACACACACACACTCATCCGCGACGTTAGTAACTAGATTTGACGGCATTTTTCAACTAAAACTTCAATCGATATAATTGTATAATTGGAAGCCGATCGCATCATAATCAAAATTCTCTTCCGATAAAGCATAATAAGTTATTGTTAATAGAAATCATGAAAATTTAAGAACGCCTTACAAACTTAATCTAAAAATATGAGGTCGCAATTTTAGACTATTACCACCAGTCAATCACGTATTCGTTTCTATTAGGAACCAGCGTTCGATATTCCTAAGAACAAAACACTTGATAAAATAACTGTGCTTAAAAAAAACAAAGAAATACCTGCTCAGGAATTGTAGACCCTTTGTTCCTCGCTGAAGGCTTACCAAAATCACCGAGCAGTCAATTTTGAATCTTTATATGTATCTATAAGTTAAAATTTGTATTTTGTTTCCTTTATTTGTTTCGTTTTTATTATATTATGTAAAATTTTATGTAATATATAAATAAATAGAAAATGAGCGTATTTCTCCAACAAGCGAATGAGCTTGACGAGTAAAACAATAATGTTAAAAGTGTAAGAACATACCATTTATAAATATATAAAGAAAACAGAATGTGGCTGAAAACTAATGGCCACTTTATTAACTGCCAAGTTGTTTACAGTTTAATTACCAGGTAATTAAATGAGTAATTTAAGTTGACTTACATAACCTAGAAACAGCGCGTCAGCATTTGATTACGACTATTATTATTTATACGACGCAGAAATTATTGTTAAAATTCCAATGCAGTGTTTTTAAAGCGTGGTCGTAAACTGCTTGCAAAAATTAAGTCGTAATAACTTGCTACTATAACTTTGCCTTCAGCTCAACCCGCACGGAAACTGATATTGTGGTGAAAAGTAGACCAGGTCTCTCTACAGCTTCTTACCTAGATAGGTAAGAAGCTATAGAGAGACAGAGAGTAAACGTAGCCATATAATGCTACAAGTTTTGTTTAAGCAGATGCTTAAACAAAACTTGTAGCATAATATGGCTACGTTGCGACGTGAAAGAAGGACTTACTAAGAAACACATTCTTGCTTTATAATATTACTTCAGATTCTACCCATATAACGAACAGAACGGTACGTCAGAAACTCTTTGAAGACGGAGAAGCTAACTAACCATTTTGAAGAAAACACTGAACAGCTATTTGTTATAATAGATTCTTTTGGGGATAAAATGAATGGAAAATTTAAACTGAAGAGAATGAACGTATTCCATTTATCGTATAGATTTTCGTTCCGTCGACACAAGAAACTTGTTTCACGGACGCAAGCTGCTTTGTGCTCGTTGAAAATAGTTTCGGGTTGGCTGTTATATCTTTTTTTTAAATTTGATAAAAATATCAGGTACTCTGTTTGTTATTCGGTAATAGCGTGGGTTAAATGGAAATATATAAGGCATCTAATATAATGTAAGAATAATCAAGCGCTTTAGAATGAAATTTCATTTTCTTTTTTAGTTATTGACTTGATAGTCATCTCGCTTCTTTATGACTACAAGTAGGCTTTGACGACCGGTTGGTGAAGTGGGAGTGTAACGCGGTGTCAAACGTGAGTGGCTCACCGAGAACGCGATTGCGGAGCGGTCGGCGTAGCAGTCACGCCGAAAGTCGCGGGTTCGATTCCCGCTCAAGTCGGACATTTGTGTGCGTGAACATGGATGTTTGTCTTGGTCTGGGTGTTTCTATGTATAATATGTATGTATTTACAAAAAAATAAAGTATATATGACGTATGCATATCCATTGTCTAGTACCTATAGTAGTTAGTACAAGCTCTGCTTAGTCTGGGACTAGATGGTGTTGTGTGAATGTGGTAGAATATTATTATAATTATTGTCTAACAAAAAATGTTTCAGTGACAGACTGACGAATAGTCTAGTTGATGACAAAGTTATGAAACACTGCTCATATGTTTCGCTACGTTTTTAATTTCTGTTCAAATTTCTGAACGGTGATGTTCCGGCGACGGACTGCTACGCAGTGGGTTCGGTTTGGACTCACGGCAAGCACCAATTACTTTTTGGAGTTATGTGCGAAGTAAATTGCTAATTAATTATCGCTTGCTAAACAGGGAAGAAAAACATCGTGAGGAAACCTGCATGTTTGAGAGTTCTCCATAATGTCTGCCAAACCGCCCTAGGCCAGCGTGGTGGACTATGGCCTTGCCCTTCTCATAGTGAGAAGAGGCCCGTGCCTAGCAGTGGGACAATTTATATACAGGGCTGATGATGATCATTTTCGGGCAGCATAGATTTACTTGCATGTGATTTCTGAAGTTATAATCTTCCAACCCCTTCTATTTGAAAGAGTTTTACGATCGTTTCCAAAGTATACAGCTTACATTTGCTTCTTAGATATCAAAACCACTGAACGAAACAAAACGAACGTATTATAAATATTGTTGAGGTGGTATAAACACAATCTATTTCACACAACAACAGAACAGTGTACATATTATTACAAAACAAGAAAAACTGTATTATGTTTCTTTCAGTTGCAAAATACGATACATTTACATATATAACGGTAAAACATTTTTCTCATTTACGTGTAAACTGTCATGGTATAATATAACGTGCCTTTTCAGTTGGCCTTTTAAATAATTAACGAAATCTTCAGGAGCTCAATTAGTAAGATAAAAAGACGTGAAAGGAATACGAAACTAGAACAATACAATACGAAAGCATGATAAAGATTTAGAGAAAAGAGACAACGGATATTAGGGTAATTTTTATTTTTGTGCCTAAATTATGTCCAAATATTAATACAAGCCATATTTTGTCGTCTGTTAGAAAGATTAATGTCTCTTTGGTTTTTAATTAGTATCAATAATTTTGATGTTTGTATATTTGTCAAAGTTAAATACCTAAGTAACTTTTAAGAATTTTATTTAAACTAGACACCCGCTGTTATGTCTGTTTTTCTCGACACTTGAAAATTTCCTTTGAAAATCCCTTCTGTGCGAGTTGCACAGAAGGAACAAGCCAGATTTTAGTCTCTTGCGCCCAGTAGTTTCGGCTGTGAATTGTCTGTCAGTCAGTCATTACTGACTGTCTGATAATAATAATTTCATAACGACAGATTATTATTTGTCGTCCATTTAATAATAACTGCACTCCACCATACATTGTAACTACTAAGATAAATCCTGTCCATCCTAAGACTGACGTAAAAAGATCGTCCTTAGTGATATTGCCATCGATTGCGACTTTTGCACATACATAAATCGTAGATTAAAGTTTCCTCGCCACCGTTTCACACTTCGTACAGTGTGTTGGATTTGATCCTTTCATGAGAAAATACTTTCTGTGATCCAGAAAATGTCGTTTCAAGGAGTTATTTTAAAAATAAGCAAACATCCATGTATTGTTTACAAATTGTACCTTAAGATGCTGACAACAGCCAAAGAAAACAGCCAAATAGGCTTGTCTCAAACAATTTTTTTGCTAAATCTATAACGTTTGTGACGGCGGAAAAATATATGTTAATCTTGAACATATTTCTGAGAACCCTGTTGTATTCAAAACACGTTATTGAAAAGGTTTCTCGATACAAAAAAATAGTAAACTAACCTCTTAAAATGATCTTCAAACAAAAATATCTGTATTACTTATCAACGTAAGTTGGTAAAATTTATAACAATAAAGTAGCATATTTAAATACAGAACTTGGTTGTTTTTTTTTTTCACTACTCAACTTATTTTTAAGTAATTTATTTATTTTATGGTTTGTAAAAAGTTCTGAACGTCCCGTCGTCATCGCGCTTCTCTTTCTTATGTAAACAAACCGACAGTGACAGCAGCAGCTCAACTCAATAGCGGTTGTCAGTAAAAAAAATTCGCACACTTCTATAAATGGATATAATTTTTGCACACTTCTATTTTGTACTATGTAATATCGCCTACATAATTATGTTCATACGTTATTTTGAATAGTTATATACATATCATCCTCTCATAATAATACTATGATTCTTAAATCTTTCAGGTCTTTAGATAACCCCCCCCCCCCCCCCCCGTGGGATCTCCACCTTGTCGTAGTGGGGGGGCTCAGTAACCGTGGATTGCTCACCCGCGGTGAAGCTAAGAGGGATCCAGGAGGGGACGCTCCGCGTGGGCTTGGAGGGGCCTGCGCAGGATGCGTCCAACGGTGCAGGTGCGGGGGACAGTTCTGTCTGTCCCTCGCAGTCGGGTGCGGTCGCGGGAGGAGAGGCGTGTCGGTGTTGCGTTGCCGCGCGCCCTATCTCCCGCGACCAAATGGGGGCGCACCATTTGATGCGTCGCGGTGGGGCCGCAGAGGAAGAGGAGATGCGGTGTTGCGTTGCCGTCCTCCCTATCCTCTGCGGCCGCTGGGCGTTTTGGCGGCGGAGTCCAACACCTTAATCCGTCGCCAAGGGGGTTTTGTTCGGGGCCCGCCTGACCATCTGGCGGGCCAATACCCGTTGGAGGGTGGCGACGAGTGCTTTGGTGATGCCCCACCCTCCGACTTACGGGTACATGGCGGAAGTCGAGGTGGTTTTTAGTGGAAACACCACATACTCCGGCTCTTATTTCCCCCAAAAGTCGGAGATCCGAAGGGATTTTCCACCTCGTAAAAAAAAAAAAAATTTTTTTTGTAAATTAAGAATAATAATCGAGCAGCTTAAATTAAGAAAACTCTCGCAGAGATTTTGTGGCGTGTACCGACTTTTGTAGCTCATTGTACTTCTAATGATATTCGTTGCGGGTTTCAAGACAGTTAAAGCTTTATTGGGTCTGCGATTGTTAAACTTCATTGTCTTTTATAGTCAACAAGAGAATGTTCTCTGAGCTAGGCCAGCATGTTTTTTTTAACTGTTTCTACCCGATCCCGTGGCAGGGTGATCTCTTCTCAGTGCATCACTATGGTCCCCAAGGAACATACATGTCAAATGTCAGCTTCTTGCGTCTAATATTTGTGGCTGTAGCTTATCTGTCAGTGAATTTTTAGGTCCCACGTAATAAGGGGCGAGCCTATTGCCGCTACCGGGCACATTGCCAGACTCCGTGCTGCTACTGAGAATTTGGAAAACCCAGTTACACTTTTGCCCGACCCGGGAATCGAACCCGGGACCTCCGATCAGTAGTCGCATACGCTATCCACTAGACCACGGAGGCAGTCCATTTTTGCACAAAATTCTTCAAGTAAACAAATCGTCTCTCATAATTATTGTGTAACACATAATTAACCATAATTTACCATTTGTTTTATTAAGTAAATGGTTTCTAACACTGCGCATAAATAGGTAAGTACTTGAGTAAAATTGAGGCAGAGAATTACAATTAGGACTTGTTATCTTCCTAGCCTAATGAATCCCAAAGGCAATGAGATTGGCAGTTCATCTAGCAGTTGAACACAAAGGTTTGTTGTGGCGATCTTAAACTTCATATGAACAAAACAAATTGTTATTTTTTTCTACAATTTTTTATATTTTCACTTTGTCTCGTTAAAGCCGGAGTATTTTATGATGATAAAAAGCATTCCAATGGATTACGAACTAGGTACCTACTTTATTATTTGATTGTTGCCATAGACAATGGTGTGACAGGAATAGACGTTTGACATTGATCCGTATCGATTAAATAATTTATAGATGCGATCGACCTTTATAGGGTTGGTTTGGTATAAAATGCAGTTATTTCATCTTTAACCCTTTCAGGACCATAAGGATATGGGACTATATATATTGATAAAAATTATACGAAACAGTTAATTAGGCATCAAATAAACATAATTTTAACTTAAAATATAATAAAATGTTTTAGATTTTTTGGAATTCTTTGGGACACATATGTCCCTATGGTCGTTGGTGGTACTTTTTGTTATAGTAAATAAGATTATACGTTTTAGAGATTTTATCAGTATTTGAGGTATTGTATATACAAAACTGCAAATTTATAACTGAAAAATTGTTTGTTTATCGATAGGTATACAATTTAAAGTAATAAGCTAGTAGTAATTAGATAGAATTCAGTGAAACATTTCAATTCATTAGTCTAGAAAAGGTGTACTTTGCAACACAGTTACAATTTTTTCGGATTTCTATTATACATTGAATAAACTGACACATCTCTTCCAGAAGTTTGGTTATCAATGGAAACTGGAACTGGACTATCGTTGGAAACTGTCTTCGTCTGACAGATCTGAACTTGATTTTGAAGTAGGAACGACATGCTGCCTGACAGAGAAACCGTTTTTCCAACTTGAACTTGTCTGAACTGTAGGCTAGTTTGGATTTCACCGTGAAGCTTTACAGTATGCGCATTATTCACTGAGATATCTAAGAGATTAAAACAATATCGAAGATAGTATTTTATTTTCAATCAGCAATATATTTCATAACACTATGAGATCAACACGTATATGATTTACTCCTCCCATATTTTTGTTATATGTGATACAATTTTAGGGCATTTCACTTTTTTTCGCTTATCCAGGTTTGCGTCGTCATCCATTGTCTATGTCTAAAGGTTTCAGAAAGTTGATCAATAAGTATATTCCTTTATTTTCCATCAACTTTACGCACGATATGCCCCAAAACTTGTGGTGTACATGTCCCACTCCTTATGTCAATGATGTTTTCGGAAGATGTTTTCGATTTGTTCGAACGATTCCATATGCCAAAGGGAGTCAATACATCAGCATCAACTATTTGAAAAATCTGTACTTCGCAGCCATTATATTTCACGTCACAAAAATCACGAAAATTATTTGGCACGTATGTTCCTTAGTTCCACTTGAAAACTGGTTTTTGATTACTTTGTGCTCCAGTTATAGGTTAAAGAGTTGTAGACGTCGATGATACAGGTGCCAGACTTATTGATTCCTGAAATTGAATAGACATCTACAATTTCATCATCAGAAACATCAGAAACCCCTTGATCCTGTATCAAACCACTTTGAACTTTTTCGTCAAGGTGTAAATCTTCTTATTCATCACTATTATGATACATCCAAATTTATAGAAGTACCTACATCATCCTTGGATTCAAAAAACTAAGATAATCTACCAAAATTTCAATAAAAATGAAGATAATTCACAAAATCATCAGTTGAATAAGTTAACAATTTATTACAAATAGTGTCCCTTCCGGACCACTGGGACACTGGTGTCCCTTTATGTTTGTGATGTCTTATAACTATAAAAAACATAAATAATGGTTTTATTAATAAATATAATATAAATTTACTTACCAAATAATAATTATAGCACAATAAAAAACAATATAAAACATTTTGAAGTTCCTAAAAACTTTTGAGAACTAGGGCGAGTGCGCGCTTAACGAACAGACATATTACAATTTTTATAGAAAATATATCATACTACCTAGGTTGTACCGTCAGAGAAAAAAATATTAATCATATGTTTAATAATAAACAAAAAAATCATAATTGGTAATAGGCTTCTTAATTATTAATATATTTTCAAATTATGTGCTAGGGACACATATGTCTCTTGGTCGTCAAAGGGTTAATCAACAT
This sequence comes from Euclidia mi, assembly GCA_944739405.2. Classification (NCBI taxonomy): domain Eukaryota; kingdom Metazoa; phylum Arthropoda; class Insecta; order Lepidoptera; family Erebidae; genus Euclidia; species Euclidia mi. The sequence continues at coordinate 3,314,701 of OX123191.2, read as the reverse complement.
GATATCAATAAGCTAATATTTTTGAAGCAAAACAACTTTTAAATCAAATAAACATGGAAGTAAACGTCACAGCATCGTTTTAATGTTGTATCAATTTCACATAAAATCGATTTAAAATGTGCAGCTCTGCTTTTGTCTTTGGCTGTGACAGTTAGATGCTACAGAATACGTCTGCGTTTTGATGTCAAACTGACATACGTCATTTGATTATCAAATGACGTATAAACGTACCTACATCATTAATTCTTAACTAAAAATTAAAACACCGATATCTTCTTTTTCCAGGTTTCTCGAGTGAAAATAGAAACATTTATAGACTCTGTTACTTACGCCGGTTTTTTTTATAAACATGTTTTTATTACTGTTCGTTTTAATTTAAATTCAGACATTCTGATGTATGGAGATCTGCCATTGTCCTTTCGTCTATATAGACTGACTAGAGGACGCCAGCAGCGCCTGCATTTTTTTTTAATTTACCCGTTTAGGCCGATGCCGTGGGAATTTCGGGACATCCCTTCTTAGTGCACCCCTACGGTCCCCAAGGAACAGACATGCCAATTTCTGCTTCCTGCGCCCAATAGTTTCGGCTGTAGCGTGTCTGTCAGTCAGTAAGTAACGCAAGGATTTTATATATTAAGATTGTCTGCTGACCATAGTAACTCAAATATATTGTTATTTTTTATACAGATCTGTGGCGTTCTTGGAATTTTTACAGACATAAATAGTACAAGTTTATATAGTATAGTACTTAGTATTTTTTGTTATTGGACACTTGAATAGAGCAGGCATAGTGTAAACGAAATGCGAACTATGAGAATTTAGATTAGGTAACTAGATTGAGCAAAAAATTATAAATTTAGCTTCCATTTAATAGTATAAAAGTTAACCTTAAGTGTGAACTTTATCGAAGTGGAATATCTAATCTTCACACAAACTTTTAACCTCAATATCTTTTTCGGGTAGGAAAGTCTTATAACTAAACAACATTGATATTGAAATTGAAGAGGACTTTACAAACATTATAATACATAATATGTTTGTAAGTCCTCTTCAACACAGGATGTATTTGTAGTGCGAGCGACATTCTACAAAAACAACATTTTTTTTATAAATTAGTTTCTTAATCTTCAATGTGCGTTTTTAAGCCCCAAAAACTAATCTAGACCACAGAACGGTGCTAAAAATATGACATCATAATATTGCGCAAAAGACAAATCGTCTCATCCGACACAACGTCCAATAATTTTTTAGGCTTTGCTCCTAAAAAAGTAGTCTAGACTAAAATAGGTTTTAATTTATTTACTAAGGCAGGTTGGCCGTTTATAGTGCAGTTTATCAAGAAAAAATATTTTAAGACCTGCATCATATACTTTATTTGTCAAATTACTCTTAATAAACAGAGAATTGTTTAGCAAGTTTTTGTTTTTATTTTCTCGATTTGCTTGTAGCAGCAAATAACATTCAGTTTAGTAAGAACTGTCACGTGAAACTCGTAAGTAAAAGAAGCAAATATTGCATAAAAATTTATGAATTAATAAAATAATAGATGTATTTATTTGTAATAGGCAGTGATATGCTATTGTGAAGACATACAGACTGCTACGTATTGAGTTTCTGATTCCAACGCACAGGGCGCATCTTCGAAAGTAAAGTTCCTATTAAATTGCTAATTATAGCTTGCTACATCGCAAAGGACAAAATCAACGTTTAGGGCCGGAACATATCTGACGGAAGATCCGTCGCGTTTTATCGGTCGCGTAACGCCAATACATATAAATGTATAGAAAAACGTTCAACCATTCACACCTGACCGATAATCCGTTAGTACGTCGAGCGTACTAACGGATTATCCGTTGACGTCGCGCGCACCACGCACTACGTGAATTTTGACCTTTGAGTAAGGAATATAAATGAAGAGGGCAAATAGTAAGTACATTTATAGAAAATTACATTATTCACATATATTTTATATTTTTAAAGACTCACGGCTGTATCCCCGGAGGGGTAGGCAGAGGTGTAATATTACACCCACATTTCGCCATGATTTTTTTGTACACATATATACGAAATCTACATAAAGCCACCAAACATAGTGTTGTCTCGTTTTGTCTTAGGAATATCTCTGTCAGAAAAAAGAGATAGCCATAGTTTACTGAATAAATTAATCATGACGATATTTTATTAGAAATGTCATTCGTGCCACTATCGCCATATTTTTCGACAAGGTTTGTGGTACATCTGCTGTGAAATCGTTGTCTATCGAACATAATAATTTTGTTTTTCTGCATAAATATGTCTAAAAACCGATATTGGCTCTCAGAGAATATTTTGTTACCTGTTTCATACAAGGGTCGTCTTTGGCTTTGCCATGTTCGCCCACATTTGCATTATGGAATAAACGAATCTGGCAAAAGATTTAAACTAACAAAGGTAACTTATTACAAAAATGTTTTATTCTCCTCTAACCGGCTCCATATCGATATCGATTACATTCTGGAGAACAACTTAAATGGCAGCCATTTTATTTGCCCAACGTTTCGTAGGTGTGCACGCTAATTTCGTAGGTGTGCACGCTAAATTCGTAGGTATTGGACATACCATATCCATGTCATTCTCAGATCGGTGATTTTAAGATCGTAAGATTCCAGGGCCGCCAGAGCTTACTTATTTTTTCAGAAACGAAATGTGTAGAATAATGTAGTGTTAGTATGTGCTATGCGTAATATTTGCTAGCTTGGATCGAGGGCCAATTTTTGGGCATGAGGGGCTAAAGGTCCACGGGAACAATTTCCATACATACCTTTATAGAAAACATTTTGTGTCTTGCTCTGCAACTGTAGTCTGTAACCCCTTCTATATCATTTGTATAAGTTTTGTGAAAAACCGTAACCAAATCGTATTATCGTCTTTTATTTTTGAACCTCCGTACCTAAATGGGATATACAACATGTAAAGGCCTTGCCACACGGCACAATTTTACCACTTATTAAATTTTCAATCGAATTGGCTTTGTCCGTCTACACGACACAATCAAATCACTGATTTTCATTCCGTCCACCCGATTGGTTAAAATCTGGTGGTACCGCCCACCCGATGAACTTGAGTTGGACGACTGGCGTCTACACGTCACGATTTCATCAAGAGATTTAGTCAAGTTGGACGTAAAATTGTGCCGTGTGGCAAGGCCTTAACAAATTTAAATGCACTTCTTGAAAGTAGTTTGTTCAGCTCGGCTACTGAATCCATTACTGTCATTTTTAATATTGTTTATTTTTTGTTCTAAAATAATAAAAATAACGTAAATTATAGTCACTCATTTATTTCAAAAGTTGAAATATACGAAAATAAACCTTAAGTCAAAGCAGAACGCCTTCTTTTAAAATGCATTTGTTTAATGGTTCGACGTTCGGTCACACGAACGCACACATTAGTACAACACAATAGCGGCAAAAGACAATACACACAATTTACCACGAAAATATCTATCATCTATCTTTCGCTTACGTAATAAGCAACAGGCAAGAGCGAGACGTAATGTGTTGCCCGCGCTGGCCAATGACAAGCGCTGACGATGCGCTTTGACAAGTTATGACAAGTATCTACTATCTAGTCATCCAACGGGAATCTGTCAGCGAGAGTTGCGAAAAAATATTTTAATTGTGTGAATAAAATTGTAATTATCAACATGACAGTGCTGGTGTGGAACGTTCTGCATCATCTTGATGTTAACTTGTCGCCCCCGGACTTTTTTACTGTGGGAAAATGTTAAATCACTAGTTTATTGTGAGAAGACAACAACTGCCTGCTTTTGAAACAGTGAAAAGATGTGATGCGTGAGGGAACAGTGCAGTGTTAAGTGGACTAAAATAATGTGATTTTATCCTGTAAGTTATTTGATTATTCTATTAATGTAACTATTAATTTACAACTTTAAACACGTCGATCTTGCTTTATTCTCTCATTGATATTCTTTTACTTTATCTATCAATAATGCTAGGTAACTAAATAGTAATTTACAATATTATGAAACAATGAATCGTGTGCATGTTATTAACAAACAATAACTAATTTTATACAAAGTCGACTGTCCACTCCAAAGCCGAAAAGTGTGATGGAAAGAAATAGGTAGTCATATCTTTGGAAATATCAACAGTAGCTGACAAATTACTCAAACATCATTCTTGTATGTATACTCCACTCTATCAGAGTGTTGTATAAAGACTAAATTTGAAACATTTTGTTTATATCGTATCGTATTTCGTTCCTATCAGATCGCTGTCGTCTGTTTACCATAGCAACCGTTTCGTGTGTTTGTGTGCGTGCGCAAATTTATAGTGACCACGCTTTTTACTTTTAAACGAGTTTATACTTTCATCAAAAAACAATATTTACGCAAATAAAAACAAAATTCAATGCATGCATTATGATTGTAACAAGTTATTCTAATTGGGGTGTCTGAGGATGTGCGTTATTTCATTTACACGTTGTATATTCAAATAACGCTTGTTGGCTACTATAAAAAATCTTCGAAGTCCGACATATTTTTAATAGTCAAACTCGAATTGCAATATAAATAACTACAGGACTTCAGTGACTACATAACATCAGGGAACACGAAAAATGATTAGGTAAAAGAATATGACAGTAAAATATTGAGCTGCCGCTGAGTACGGCCCTGCACGAACAAACTTATATGTGTGCATAATAGCCACGCTTTCAGCGAATGTGTGCAGATACGCTCGACGCATTTTCCGTCAGATGTGTACCGATTCATTTGACGGAATACACGCGACCGAAGATACGTTCGACGCATCTTCGGTCAGGTATGTGCCGCCCATTAGACTTATTCTCAAAAGTCACGTGAAGTCTCCCAAACAGCACTGTAACTGCGTGGTGCAAGTACTGTGGCTTTCCCTTATATTTGTGGAGAAGAGACCCGTGCCCAGCAGTCGCAACTCGTTAGAAGTGACCAAGGAGAATACACGAAGCAAATAGTATATCTGGAAAGAGAAGTAAAACTCGTCATCAAAACGTATACCAACCTGTGTGGCTACCGACGTGGTATAGTAGACCAAATCATGCTATTGAGTCACAATGCTATTCTGACGAAAATTAGAAAAGCCTATCTCTATCATTTAATTTCAAAAAGCTGTGTGATGAAAGCTATAGTTATATGTCACTGCAAAGAAAATATTCGAGATTGCCTAAATATGCTTTCAAAGTTATAACTATACTATACATAGAAATAACTTCTTGAAATATTTTAACTAATGTAATATTACAATTATTAACCAAATAAAAATAAGAGCACAAACTCAGAAACGCGTTTCAATAAAAATTCACACTCATACGAAACGCGCAAAAGGCTCATCACATTCTGAGCCCAAGTCGATTACATTTGGTAAATTCAATGTTGGTTTCTCAGAGACTCTTATAATATTCTCATTTCTATTAATATCGTATGTGAAAGTATGTTTGTCTGCTTTTTATTCATGAAGATATACTCTGTCTTATATTTGAGATCTCTTGTAGATAGAATAAAATTGAAAAAGTAAATAGTATTTTCGTTGCTAAGATCATTAATTAGTAAAAGGCGGTACCTAGTCTTGTAATGTAGATTATTTATTCCGCTCATATTCCGTAGTTGCTACTACTTTTGATTAGCAAAGACGGGACGTAGAAAAAAATGAACGCAGTACTCAAATATGAACATAAGACCTTGTTGCTTAATTTTTTGAATAAATTATAAGATCACTTTGAGTGGGAAGTGCTTTGAAATATTCAAGATTCTTTTGTGAAAGGGCGTGCGGTTCCGACTTGGCGACACACCGCACAGAATTTGGTTAGAATAATAACATTTTGTTTGTTGTTTACGCGTGTGTTACTTTATGTTTTTATGTCAGCAGTTCCTCGCACATTTCAGAATTTAAAAGGACGTTAAATTTTTGCTTTCATTACAAAATACATACTTTTTAGGGTTCCGTAGTCCACAAGGAACCTTTATAGTTTCGTCATGTCTGTCCGTTCGCAGCCTAGCTCAAAGACGCCTAATGCTAGAAAGCTGATATTTGACAGGAATATAGACATACAATATTGCAACCAAACTGTAGAATAAAATTTGGGAAAATATTTTTTTAAGGGTATCTCCCCTACATATATAGTGGGGTTGAATTTTTTTTGGTTGAGTACCCCATTGTGTGGGGTATCATTGGATAGGTTTTAAAAAAAATATTATTAGTTTGCTCAAATCATTTTTCGATCAAGTGATTGGTTTGTCAAATATCAAGCTTTAAAGTGAAAAAAATTGTTACGACTCAAGTGTCCCCCCCCCCCCTCTGCCGGCTAAACTATTAATTTAGAAGAGATGAAAAAAATCACAAATGACGTACATATAACGAATTTGAAAGGAAAACTATCGCGGCTAAGTAGACATCACTAGTTTACGAGTAAACGTCAGTTAACTTATAAATACCTGTTTCTGTGCGTTTACATTGGTTGGCGCTGGCTTAATCTTAAAGCTGCCCGTTTTTAGTCCCATGTGAAACAGAAGTTATTGACAATAATGGCCATTATGGGCAACTACGGAACCCTACATTGCGCGTGGCCCGACACGCACTTGGCCGGTTTTTTTTAATCATCCTAATCCATATTATTTTATGACTATATATATACAAATCAGCAGCGATACTCTATTGAATAGACTTACAGATTGTAGACGTCCTCGATATCCATAGCCCTTATCACTTAATTTCTGAAGTTAAATGCATATTCATTTCTGCATATCTGGAAATTCTCCGTCATGGTCTCGAAAAAAACAATGTGAAGTCTGACAACCCGTACTAGGACAGCGTGGTGACCAAACCCTCATTTAATGAGATGAGGCCTGTGCTTAGCAGTTGGACGTATATACAAGGATGATGACGGTGATCATGATGATTATCAGATTTCATCAATACCATCAAACACCATTTTCCTTAAGGCGCTGTCCTAAGCGACTGTTTTGGTAAATGAGGGGGTGAAGCAGGGGAGGTGAAGGGAGCTTAGCTCCGTCTACTGCGGGGCGCCCCCCTTCATTCTCGTCGCGTGCGGCCGTATTCTGGCGACATCCGTATTCCAATATTTCAAAATCGCAAGCAAAACGTTTTAGCATATTGAATTGAGATACTGATATTAAAATTTATATTACATAAATCAATCTGTTTGTACAATATAGGCATAGCGCAATTTTTGTTCTCAGTGCAGCCATGAGCAAAACTGGTTTACATTAGACGTTATAGGTATTAAATGTTGACGAAAGTAGGTAAATACCTACGTGCCGTAAGATGATAAAAATAATTAAGTCAGTTCCATGTATGGAGAGCTCATTATTATGTTTGTTTTGTTTTTGTATAAAAATAGTGAAGCAGTTCATAGAATACCAACATCTAATTCCATTCCTGTCAGTTTTCAAATCTGTTTTGCAATAAATTGGCTGTGACATACGGGCGGACAGACAGACAGACATTGCGAATCTATAAGGGTGCCGTTTTTAAAATTTTTGGCTACGGTACCCTAAAAAACACAATACTGCTCTACTAAGCGCAAAAGCCGTATCTCAACTAAAGCGAGTTACGAGATAATTGAAGTTTAGTAAAAGTTGATTTCTTTTATTTATTTATGGGAGTTTATTGTTATTATAGGTGTAATTATTATGGCAAAGGTTTCGAAATACGTCGCCGTTTTTAGGGGTTGTGAGTGATTAGAGAGGGAGCAGGGGAGGTCTTGAAACCCCCCTCACCATTTTCACTTGCCGAAAATACTTGGTTTCCTCTGAAAAAAAAAAACTCCAAACATCGGTGTGTATGGCACTGCCAACTTCCACATTCATCACACTAGTTTAATAAACTAAGGTTGTCGGAGCCCTGCGAAGGGCTCCTATTTTCGGATTAAGGGTCAAAAGAGAACCTTATTACCTTATTTATTTACTTATTACAGTCGCACCTAACCCAAGGCACTTGAAAGCAATGACGCACAAATTTGACATTAGCTGTCAATATGATCATTCCAAGATGGCAGTTTTGCGTTTCGTTTCACGTTTTTCACATAAAACATAAAATAGACATTTGTAAAACTGTACTAAAGTATAAAAACTATGTTCCGTTTTGCATAATTGCCGAAGTAAATACTTCGATGAAATTTTGGAAATTGTTTAAAATGTTTAGACGCAACTCCGGCAGCCAAAATTACTTTGAAGGGATTAAAACGAACTACCTTAAGCCCCCTACACTACCAATACCCTCAAATTCAGGCGACTCGTTTCGAAACCCAACCCATTATTATTTTTCAAAATAGATGAAACATCAAAAATATATGTGGATATACCTTATTCATGAGATACTGCTATGTCGCTTAGAAAATTATAGCATTAGAATTTGAGTTACTGCTTTTTCGTTAGCTCTCGTCATACATGTTTGTATGGAAAAATATAAAAATTTTCTTTCGCTTCAAATATGTGTTGTTTCAAAGAAAATAAATATTAAAAGATATTTATTTATATTCATTTATAATTTATTAACGAAATACAGAGTTTACAGCTCATCAAAAGTTAGCTGTCTGCTACAACCCGGCAGGTTTTCTTTATTCTCATCAAATGTTAAAGGCAGTGTGTGAGGTGATAAGGCTTCAATGCTTATTATTTGCTGTTGTTCACGAGGCACAGTTTCATTTACTTTCCTTTTACGGCTTGGTATTGTAGAAATTTCAAGCACTGATGAAACATTTTCCTCTCCGTGATCTCGCAATGCCATCCATTGAGCTTGACGAGAATCATCAATTTCAGGCAACTGCCAATTCATATAAAACGCCACAAGCTTCTCCCAGAAAACATCATCTCTTTCTATAATTTCTATTTTTAATGGTATACTTTCGCCACTCCACACAGCAAATAAACACTTTTGTTTGCGTGTAACGTGGCGTTGCCCCTGAATTTGGTAATAACAATTACAATATTTGTTTAGACTAGTTAGTTCACTTTTTTATCATGTTTCCATATTTGTATTTTATTTGCTCTTATACTATTCTCCAGGCCATTCTTATAGGCAACTTTAGAACATTAAATTTCCACAATCATGTTTGGACCTATTAATCCATCTGGCGTGGCACCAATAATCGAATAATAAACAAGGCTCGATTGTTACATTTTCTTGCTTTGCCAGTTGTTGCAAAGCCAGTTGTTAATTTTAGATTCCATGCGCAACTGATTTTACATTGCAAATATTTTATTTGTACAAAATATTTTTTACTAAGTTGGCTTTACTGCTGTTAACTCTTCTTTTTACCACTATACAAAAATTTCAATCTGTCAACATATTCTTACGCAATTCGAACCAGTCACTGCTATCCCTCTTGTAATCTTTGCTTATCACTACGGAATTTGAGTCAAATTTGTTAAAAAAATTGTTTGGCATTTCTTGGCTAGCTCTTGAACAGATCGTGTTAGGAATGACTGAAGTCAAATGTGTGTAAGACGTTGCAGAACTGTTATCTTTAACTTCACTGTAATGACAATAATGATAATTAATTACGTACTTTATTATTAAAAAAATACTATATCTTGTGTTATAGCAAACAGAGAAGTTACCTTCTTACTTATAAATGATTGATTTTAGAAATTAAAAAGATATTAGATGTACTGAGACATACCTAATAGTTTATGAATAATCAAAGTTTTACCCGATGTACCTAAAAAGGTTTATGTTCAAAACACAATAATACAACATTCGTTACCGCTTGTGTGCGGATTGCGGAGCGCCATATTAGCGCTGTCATCATTATTGTTCGCCGTGGCGGCATCTTAGCGCTCCAGGCGCTCTGTCAAGCTAATGAATTTGAAATATAGGTACATAAAATGATTCGATTTTATATTATTACTCTTTCAAAAATTGAAAACTGTGGCAGCTATGTATTGTGAGAATAATTTATATAATTATATTATGCATAATCGATAATATATAAGTAACATAGTTAGTCATAAAAGACTCTTATGAAAATAATTTGTTTAAAAATGTTACATATTTCATAATCACTTGGCCATGGATGAATTTCTATTTTATTACGACGCTTTCTTGTACAAATCCATCGTAGAACTTCATTTCTCTAATTGTCCATATTTTATTCTTCTAATTATATATTTATAAGCACAGAAACAATAACACATTAAACGCAACAAGAGTATAAACTTAGGTACTAATTATATGTGCCCATAGTTACATGAAAAGCCTATTTGATTCAAAGTATTCAGTCTATAACATAAAACACGAAATTACGAACTCAAATCGGCGTATTATTATAACAAACAGGTTTACGTAAAATTTCGTGCAGCGGAGACGCAAGCGACATGACCTATCTCTCACAGGGCTCATAGCCGAATGATGAGGTCTGGGCGGGGCGTAAACTAGCAACTGACACTCAGTACACCGCTTATGCTAATAAGGTTTAAATTGCTGAAGCGTTTGATATTGATGGGATCTACCGAGCGTCAAAATCATAGACGTTTGGCAGATTTTATTTAATTTTACAAAATATACACGTATAATATGAAAATAAACAGGGTAATTCTTTAGTTCATTAGATTTCCTACAATATTATCAAAAAAAATATGACAGCTTACGATCAAAATATTGCAAACAGTGAGACGAAAGATTATTTTCTGCCTCGATTTTGTGATTTTTTACCGTGATTCTATTTTACGTACATGAAAAATTCTTTCAAAAGTCTTTTTTTCAGACTTTTGACTTTAAGCTCTAATTTTTGCTGGTTTGTTATATGTACCGTTATGGCTAGATGCGCGACGAATAATTAGTTGTTTCTCGGCTTCTGAGGTATAACAGCGCCTTAACATTTTGATAAATCGCTGCAATCTAATAAACAAAACAAAATCGAATAGTTCAATGTTCAAGTAACTACTAACTTTACAAGCCTGCTATCAACAGCGTCTTAAATTATAATAGATATTGCTACTTAAGATATCTACTCGAATAGGTACGCAATTATGATATAACTGATAGTTACGTAAAATAATTTCCTCATAATTTTGTTAGCTTGTTATTAATTCATGATAAATAAATAAAACATTCTGCTTGTCAAGAACCACACTTTCATATTTGAGGATAAGTATATATGTCTCTGCCTACCCCGACGGGAAAAAGGCGTGAGTATAATCTGTATGTATATATTATGTATGTATTTATATATGTATGTATTTATTTTCTGACGCTGGCATTAATTCCTATATTGAGTTTACACACATTTAATCAACGACATATTCTGTAAAATGCGGACCCTGGGCTCTAAGGCGTTGGTTTTTGATCGCAACCGGGATGGTGCTAAGATGATGATAATATTCTTTAAAATATGGTTAGGCTTTATAGCAGACCCTGAGCTCCAAGTGAAATTTTTCGTTGCAGCCGGAACGATGCTAGTATGATGATGAAATGTGTGACGTCAATCGTCGTCGCACCTCTCGGCTGGCCTTTCGCCCAGTCCCCCGCGCACCTCAAGCTGCTATGTATACCGTGGCGCTGGAGTGGTCGCGCCTTTTTTTCTGGCCGCCACAGCATCGAAAGTTAAGTCGTCTTCCCTCTGCATATCCAGGCCTGCGTTTTACTTGGACTCACGAACCCCCCCTCTGTTAATTTCTTTTAGAGTAAAAATTGTGTAAATCAGTTTTCCTTTCCTCTTGCTAAAGGTTGTATAGATTCATTTAACTGAAATATGCATATTGTTACCGATATATAACGATATTTTATTTAACTTAATAACGTTGACCCACGTGCAACGTCACACTGGTGTCACAACGTTACAAATGACAGAAAAGTAGGTAATCATATTTAAAACAAAATCCTGCTCGGATCGAACCCTCGACTCTCGACTCAGTATCAAGACTGACGAGGCCGCTTAACTCACTACGCTATCCGCAGTTAATTGTGGAACTAATGTACAAAACTATAAATTCTCCAAGTCTTTCTAATGACAAAATACCGTAAAATCTATTTGTAAATGTAAACCCCGTGAGAACAAAGTTAGAGTGTAAGTTGATAACTAAATAAAATGCAGTTTAATCTTCCATTTTACTGCAGAACAATTGTAGAGGCAGTATTCTAGTATGAACACAGTGTTCTGTCGCAATGTGTGTCCGACCTCCCACGGGACGGTTTTACCGAGCCGTCCCAGGCCTCACACGGCTACACAATATAGTTCCACTAGCCTTAATAAACTCATACAGCTAGGTACTAGGATTTCATGGAATTAAAGAGTTTCATTTTATTCTTGTTGTATTTATTTGGTTTTGAAAAAATTATGCACTTAGCTCGTGAGTGTAAAATTGGTGGTATATATATATTATTTTAGGTGGTATATATTAGTGTAAATTTTATTTTGTTGAATGTGTAGGGTGTGAGTCTTTTTATTATACAATTTCTGACTCCGTAGTTCTATTTCGTGATATATGTATGTTTAAGATGTTAGTTTTATATCTACATTGTTGTTTTTCAAATGTAAATTTTATTAAACAGAGTTTGGATCTTTGCAAATGAAGTTTGATCTCCACCAAGTTTTGTCCAATATTTTTTTAATGTATCATAGTTGTGTGACTTCAGTATTATTTAAACAGAAGGCGATTGGCTGCAGGCAGCCAAAAAATACACCCCATTTTTTTGTTTATAGATAGATACAATCACACGTTCTTACTTCTTTTGAGTGTCGTCAAAATGAAATACAGTTAAACCTCGCTATGTAGTTATTTGAGATACACTTTTTACCGTCGAGACATTTTTTAATATACAAAACATTAATAATAATAGTTTATAAAAATTGTACCAAGTCTTTGAAATACGCCCAAAAGTTGAGCAATTCTCCTTAAGGACCCCAAGACAGAGTCCAATTTATGTCCATAAGTACAGATATTAGAGTCACCATTTACGGTCATCAAAATATGCATCAGGTTCGCTAATGCAACAGAAGGGCGCGTTAATGATAATGTCTTTAGACACTTAAGCTAATATCCAAGGCTATATACAGATATAGCCTCATAAAAGTCTCAGTGCATAAAAGTTTTGTAGAATGATGAGACAATACAGTTGTCTCATCATTCTACAAAACTTTTATGCACTTTAGTTATAATGAGTAAATTGCTTGGAAATGTGTAATGGTCAAAGAATATTCTAAGGCGCTTTTATCACAAAAACATTATTTTGTTCATGTTTAGAAAGGGACAATAAGAGACAGCCCTCCGGCTAGGTGGAGTGAAGATATACGCAAAGTGGCTGGCAGCGGCTAGACACGAAGAGCCGAAAATCGGGCTCAGTGGCGTGCCATTGGAGAGGCCTATATCCAGCATTGGACTACGACAGGCTGATGATGATGAATAAGAGACATATTATTATGTAAGTTTCTATAATCAGACGTAAAATGTACCTGAAAGTATACATTCCATAAAACCATCCATTGAATAAAAAAGTGCTATAAACAAATAAATAAATACGCGTTAAAACTGGCATCAGTGATGTTGGCAAGAAGGCCGCGAAATTAAAGTGGGATTGGGCAGGTCATATCTGCAGAATGCATCCCGAAAAATGGGCACATATCGCCACGTGGTGGACACCGGAGAGACGTCGTGGTCGAGGTAGACCCAGGAAACGTTGCCGAGATGAGCTGGATGCATTCTCAGATACTTACAAAGTAATAGCTGGAGACAGGGACCTTTAGAGAAGTGTAGGGAAGACCTTTGCCCAACAATGGGACAGTATAGGTTAAAAAAAAACAAATAAATTACTTGGTTATAAACAGAAGTACCTTTATCTTACTTTTGACACACTTCAAGTGAAGAATCTAAAACATATGTAAATATTAAGTACTAAATAGATAAAAAAATGTAACCAGCTTGTAAAATATTACAGTACTATAAAACAGCCGCGCCACAATAAACATTTTAACGATTATATCAGTTCTAAAATCTTTTATTTTAAAACATTTGCAGACATTTTTATCACTCTGTTTGGCGACACATAAACAGGTTACAACCGTCTAAAGCAGGCGGTACCTATATTAATATGCGTTAAAGTACTGCCACTGAAATATATCATCAAACGAGGTTATGTTCCACCCTTCATTTAGATTAAAGTGAACTGACTTCATCTTGTCACATTTAAACAGATATTTGCTCATGCTAACTCTCTTTAAACTCTTAAGTCCTTTAGAAGGTGTAAAAATATATCTAAAAAGTGTCAGAGACAATCATCATTCTGGTTCTAACCTTGTTCCAATTGTACCTAAGACTTTCACCTTTCAGCCAGGTGTTTGCTCACTAGTCCATCTAAATATGACAGCAGTATCCTACAAGGTGACTGCACGAGCAAGTACACTTAGTAGTGTATGCCTATGATTGCGGCCCTTTACAAGTTATATAAACATTTCTTGGTCAATAGCGTCTAGATGTTTTTCTACATCAATATGCGATGACTAATATCATTTTTATTATAGCTATAAAAATTGATAACCACCTTTTTTTAAAGTCGGTTAAAAGCCTTTGTATTTCGTCAATCCCAGTGGGCTCATAACAGGCATGAGATTTAGAATGAGTTTGTTTATGGCTGTAGGTTTTAATTACTACATGAGACTGTATTGCATTTTGTTTGGTAAGAACGCAGTAGGTAAGGTTCGTATGTTGTGATTTTCTTGCAGAGAAAAAGAAAGACCATTGCAGCACGGTCTTCTTCTGACATGATGATGATGACTGTTTCCAAGGAATAAATCTATGCAACATAGTCGAAACTAAACAATACTGTTTACCAATAGCTATACAGCTATCCGGGAAACGCTGCGCACGTTTTATTTCTTCAAAAATTCAAACCGAACATGTACTTATTATACCTCAAATTGCAAACATAATAACAGCACCACAACCGAACGTCATTTAATAAGTAATACGAAGGTTAAGTATCGCGGGAAAAAAATTTTGTTTAATGATGTCGCAGGCCGAAGAAAATAGGCCATTTGATCCGCAAGTAACGGCACACCAACAGACGTTACATCAATGTGGTGTAAAGATCTGCTGATAAAGAACTGAGAAGATCTAGATGTGGCATTGCTATTGCTACGTTTGGCTATTGCTAGCCTTAAAAAAACATTTATACTAACTTGTTTTTACTTTCAAAAGTAGTTGTGCTTATCAGATTGGACCATAATTCTCAATAATTAGGAAACAACTAAAAATAAAAAAATATCTAAAGTTATATGCTTCTCATGTTATATTATGTAGGATTTCGAGTAATTTATAAACATAGGCATTGACTAATACTTTTATAATATTGTTACGAGCTGGGGTTCGGTGATAAATTATATACACTATGCCACTAAACTGAGGGTGCTTGTACGCGGCGCATGTAGCTTGAGCATGTTGAGGCACTTGCGCGGGTTAACATGCACCGTAAACATATCGTTTAAGGACGGTTTCAGATTAGCGTATTTTTCTGCACGTATACGGTCGTTTCAGCATACGCGCTTACACGCGCGCTATATTACGCGCTTCAAAAAACCAAACTCACGTATACGGGCGTGTTCGCTCGAAACGGTAGTGACGTCTTGTCAGTGTCTACATGGATTCTGACGGCTCGTAGTTATACGAGCTTAGAAGCACGTCAACGCTCGTACGAGTTGCGCGTGTGCCAAAAAGCGCGCCTATACGCGCCTACATGCGCTTCTAAAAACGAGCTTATACGCGCATATAAAACGCTAATCTGAAACCGCTCTTAAACAATGTGCGGGTCCAGCGACTCGAGCATGTATCAAAACGAGCCACCCGTGCAAGTAATTTATTTATTTATTTATTTATTTATTTGTTACAACTGCTCAGAACACTTACAGTCACCCAATGCGTGTACTGAGCCATTAAAATACATAAAGTACAAAAAAGTTCACATACAAAAAAAATACAAAAACAAAAAGTAGAAACAAGTGATAGTACCCACGTTTCATCTCAAAGTGTCATTGTGTGACAACAAATTTATAACTGCATTCGAAATTAATGCAAACTGTGAACAAAATATGTCAATGTTTGGGTATTGAGCAACCAGAGTGTTAAGCAGTGTGAGTGCATGACATGTGGGTGCATATTGCGCTGTGTATGTCCGTACTTGAGGTGTAGCAAACAGACGGCACGAGCGCAGTCTCGTATACTGGTCCGGCACCGATAAAGAACAACGCGACAGCGTGGCCGCATCGTCGACTTTATTATTAAGTAAACAATAATAGTGGAAAATAAGCGCACACTTACGCCTTAATGCAAGCGTGTTAAGTCCCACCATGCCAGACACATAAAGTGATGGATATAAGTAAGGATAGTATCCATAAAGCTTTTTATAAAGATATCGGCAGAATTTTCGCTGTACGCGCTCTATCATCGTACTATACTTATCCTCGTGCGGATCCCAGATTATGGAGTTGAATTCCAAAATACTCCGAAAAAGGAATTGTACAATAGAACTACAGTTCCTCTGCTTTGAAACGGAGTCGCTTGTCTCATCACAAAACCTAGTGATTTGAAACTTTTACTACACAGTGCTGCGATATGTGTATTAAAAGTAAGACTAGTGTCTAAAATCAAGCCTAGATCACGTATCTGTGTGACTCGTTCCAGCGGGACACCAGATATATTGTAGTTGTGACGGTAAGCAGAGAGCGAACGAGTAAAAGTTATTGTTTTGCATTTAGATGCATTGAACTCTAAGCGGTTGCGGGCCCCCCAGGCTACTACACTATTGATGTCCCGCTGCAGGGCGTCACAGTCTGTTTGCGAGTCTATACCCAAGAATAACTTCAAATCATCAGCAAACAAGAGACACTGCGCCGTGCTAACAACATTTGGCAAGTCGTTAATCATAATCAAAAAGAAAGTCGGGCCCAAAACACTGCCTTGGCTAACACCAGAGCGAGTGTCATATGAGCTAGACTGGTAGTTTGAGACGGAGGATCTCAGGTAGGATGTCGGGGTTCGAGAGAAACACTGCTAGGCTGAACAGGTTCCTTATTATGTCTCACTACCGCTTACATACAGTATGACCGAACTAGGTAAGCACTGGCCTGAGCTGGCTGGAGTGTAGACTCCTGCTGCTCTCCGACGCTCGCAGGGTAGCTGCTCGAAGGGTCGCCGATGAGCTGGCCAAGGTGCGCTGCGCAGGCAGCTCTGTGGTCGATGTTCAGGCTGAGCGGGTCTCAGGCGGTGCAGCCGATGTGGGTCGAGCGGTCAGGCTCAAACGTCCGTGGCCTGGCTGTAGGAGCTCGTAGGCAGGAACGGAGGCTTGGGCGGCAGCTGGCTAGTAGCGGCACGGCGCCAGCAGCTCGTGGCTTGTAGCCCGTAGGAAGAACGTAGCCCGTAGGAAGAACGTCAGGTGCAGTGAGCTCGTAGGGTGAACTGGAAACAGCATAGAGAATACACAACAACCGGTCAGGAACAGGCTGTCCCTAGATCGGCTGTTATGCTTAGGAGACACAGATACTACAGACAGAACATATAGGCACACAGACAACTAGAATATGCTTACCCTCAGCGGGACAGTAGATAGGAAGTAGAATGTAGAATAATCGCGAGGTGTAGCGGCAGCGTTCCGATGTCTAGGGAAAGTGACCATTCTACAACGCGCACCCATCTTATATAGGCATAGACCTATGACTCACAACTGCCTTTGGCTAGTGAATATGACCATATTTTGTAATATTGCGAACGAGGTCTGGCTAAGCTGGCGTTAAGCGCCTGCGAGATATTATAACGCAATACGTGCAGTATTACGTTACAAGTTACCTAGCTGAACATATTGTGTACGGTGCTTAAAATAACAACAAAATAAATTTAGCAAATTTGGGGTAAATCCCACGGCTGCGAATTTCTGTAAAAGTACGTCAGTATGGACACGGTCAAATGCCTTTTTGAAATCAAAATAAGCAGCGTCGACTTGTCTACAATAGTCCATTTTAGTAGTACAATAGTCCACAAAGTTAATTAAATTGGTAGTAGTAGAGTTACCAACTCTGAACCCATGCTGACACTCACTAAGTTGTTGTTTAAGCTGTTTAGTTAACTGACTGTTTAATATAAATTCGAAAACCTTGCCAAATGCTGAGAGCACAGCAATGGGCCTATGGTTCGCTACTTGTGACCTGGAGCCAGCCTTGGGTACAGGCGTCACTCTAGACACTTTCCACAAGGCAGGATATGTGGCAGTTCTTAAAGCTAGATTAAAAATATGTAGGAGAGGTACCTCCAGAACACCTACACAGTCTTTAATAATATATGCAGGTACACCATCTGGCCCAATTGCGGAACTAGCCTTTAAACGTTTTACTGCCTGCAATAAATTAGATCGACTTATGCTTTCGATGTTAATGTGCGAAGAATACAAATTACTTACATTATCATTTCTATCGATATTAGTATGGCCTGTTGACGGTTCTGACAAAAAAGCAGTTTTAAAATGCAAAGGCGTCCACAGCATCTGAGCCCGACACTATGCGACCATCATACTCAAAATCACAACTGATTTGTTGTGAAGAACGCTGTGATTTCACATAATTCCAAAAATATTTGGGATCATTTCTTATGTTTTTCTCAGCACTATCTATAAAGCTAGTATAGGCGAACTTTATTAGCTCTTTCGTACGTTGCCTATAAAAATTAAACATGACATGATAAAATTCTAAATGTAACTCTTTGTACTTTTTTAAGTGGAAATATTTATTTTTAATATTTTGTATTATTTCTGGCGTATACCATGTAGGATACACATACTTTTTAGTATAGCCCTTTAATTCTTGTTTAATTGGGACATTGGCATCAAGACATGTTTCAAGCTGAGAATAAAAAATATCTAATGCATCATTGACGCTCGTACATGTTAGCACTTCTGACCAAGTTAACGATTCAAAGCTGTTATAAAGTGCCTTGAAGTCCGCTTTCCGAAAGTTCCACCGTCGTGAGTGCGGGTGTTGCGGTATCGGGTAGCACGGTGGCGGCGGCCGAGCCCGCGCAGCGACCGCGCGCTCAACACACAGCTCGACACCGAGCGGCGGGTGATGCGCGTCGGCCGCCACCAACGGCTCGACGTCGCCAACGACACACACATACTTATCACCTAGGCTACTCAATACCAGATCCAACATATTGCCATAACTATTTAATATTGTATTATGTTGGTTCAATTTACAAAATGACAATAGATAAGTCTAGTAGTCAAAGTGTTCATTTGCATTATGCAAATGAACACTTTGACTACTAGACTTTAAATTGAAGTCACCTAGTACAAGGACATCTAATTTTCTGTACTTTGATATTATATTTTCAATAACGGTGAATGTATTGACATAAAATTCATCGTTAGAATTGGGTGGAATGTACACTACACAAATTAATACTTGCTTATGTTTTAAAGTAACAATAGCGGCCACCAACTCTATATCACAATTGTAACCGTCAATGTCAAAAACCTGTTGCACGGAGTATTTTGACTGTACTGCCAATAACACTCCTCCCCAACCAACATCGTTAACACGATCACGGCGGATCACAGTATACCCTGGAGGAAATACTTCCGCATCAAGTATACTACTCAATAAAAATGTCTCAGTTAACGCATACATATTGGCACATTCACTTAGCACAGATAATTTAAACTTTTCTAATTTAGAGCGCAATCCTCGAACATTTTGGTAAAACAACATATAACGCTTAAGCTTGGGTGGTTTGCCTATCTTGCCTACGAAATCCATTCCGCCAAGGTTTCACACATATATCCTCAGGCCACTTATCTAGAGACATATACTTTTCCAAATATTTTGCTGGAACACATAATTTAAAGGACGCATAATCACCTCGCGATTTTAATGCTTCGGCGGTACAATGCACATTCGGACAAATTGTATTTAAATGTTCTATCACCTGATCGACTGACGTACCTACTTTTAAATAATACAAATGTAGGTAAGCCTTACGTTCGGCTGCCGACAGCGAAGTGGGAGTCGGCGCGGCGGTACCACGAGTCACATTCTCGCTCACTCGCTTAGCAGGACGGCGACGAACTTCGATCCAGTCGGTCTCATTTCCTTCATGACAACTCACGCGCGACTCGATCGCCGCGGGTTTGTCGCTGGCGGACTGTTGCGTCGGTGACACGTGATCCGTAGTAGGGGACGAACTTGTTTTTGCGACCGGAGCTAGCTTCGGTTTATTTAGCCGAGCACCCGCTGAGATAACCGATGCAGCCCGAACACGAGCTTCACGGATTGGACGCACGTTCGATTCCATCGATGGAGTACCTCCAGAAGTGATTTTGTGAGTGTCGTCCATCGTCACTGATTCTTTGCCAATCAACTTTTTGATAAGCTTATTTTGCTCCAAAATAAGCTTTTCTAGCGCAGACACTTTATTCTGAAGCAATATCACTGCCTTATTTAACTCCCCAATGGTGTTTTCAGCACTTTTGGTTGACATGTCTAATTATATTACTTATTATGCTGAGGCGAATAAAACAACGACTTATTCCGTGAGAGAGAGAGAGAGAATAGAGAGAAGCTTGCGTGCTCTGCGACGCGCGCGGGTCACTCTCGCATGTTATTTGTTAAAATTACATTTTTAACATATGATTTAAAATAATTTTCGTTCGTCGAGACATTTGACGCGATTCAAGTCATTAAGCTACCGCGCGATAGCATGCACATGTACCTAGCTCTTGACCACGAACAAATAACTTGTACATAGGTACAGCTTGCGCAAGTAGCCCGCGTCTTTACTTGCTCCAGATATTTGCACCATGTACAAGTAGAAGCGAGTAACTTGATCAAGTAGCTTGCGCATATTACCCACGCGTGTAACCCGCACCTTTACTTGCTCCAGCTACATGCACCGTGTAGAAGCACCCTGAACTTTATTTACTGACACAAACACTATACACACTTATTTCTCAACACTAATAAAAACACACTTATTTCACACTACTAGAAACACCACTAAACACTTCCTCTTACTTCCCTTCGCTTGATGATTATCGCTCCGATATTCAATTGTAACTGTGTCTGTCTCGCGCGCTTACGCGGTATTTATACCAGCCGGACCACATAACGAGTCGTTTCCAGACTTCCTAAGAATGTTCTGGCAACAATCGAAACATTCTACAGTTTTGGCATTATTGTAGTAATCAACGGCAACGCCATCTATTACAGAGTAGATGAATTACCCTTAAACCACCGATACGTCAAATCTCTTCTAGTTCTATCCTTCTCAGATAGATGGCGTTGTTTTTAATTAAATCTCCATTCGTAACACGGCCTCCCTCTTAAACGTGTTCGTCTCGAACATCGTTGGACCCATAGTAACGAGCCAACCGGTCCACATAAACTAACTTCGGTGCACCTCGCGGTCCCTTCTGGATTCGATAGGTGACGTCGTTCATCCTGGTAATTATGCAATATGGCCCGTCCCATCTGGCTTGTAACTTAGCCAATTTACCTTTGCTTCGTACTGGGTTATGAAGCCACACCAATGATCCCTCATCGAAGCCTTTGTTGTTTGCCTTCCGGTCGTAGCGAGTCTTCATCTTCTCAGACATCTGTTGTCCAAATTCCCTGATGTGCTCGTATACGTCGTTCATCCTGTTGCGTAGCTCGGTTGCGTAATCCGTTATATTGCGTGGAGATTCTGGTGGAATACCGGTGATAAGGTCTGCAAGTAAACGGAGTTCTCTACCGAAATTGGCAAAAGCTGGTGTTACTCCTGTAGTTTCGTGGACCGCACTGCGATATGACAGGAGAAATGGTTGGATGTGCTTGTCCCAATCTCTTTGTTTGCCCTCCACGACCTTCGCCAGGTACCTTTCCAGTGATTGGTTAAATCGTTCAACCATGCCATCTGATTGCGGGTGATAAGCCGTGGTCCTAGTTTGTGCACCCATCACGTGACAAGTCTCCTTGAACACCTCGGATTCGAAGTTCCGGCCTTGATCGCTGTGGATTTCCAAGGGTACCCCGAATCGATAGAAGACTTCATGCACCAGCTTGTCGGCCACTGTGGTAGCTTCTTGATTTGGGATTGCAAACACTTCAGGCCACTTCATGAAGTAATCCATCACAACCAAGAATTATTTGTTTCCATCCTGGCTCTCGGGAAACGGCCCAGCGACATCCAAGGCTATGCGCTCTCATGGGGCTCCCACATTGTACACCTTTAATGCACCTCTGCTTCGAGTATGTGGCCCCTTGACAGCCGCACAACTTGTGTATTTACGGCACCAATCCTCGACGTCATTCCGACAGTGGAGCCAATAAAACCGCTCTCGGACCTTAGTAAGCGTCTTCTTAACACTCATGTGACCTCCCAAAGCACCATTGTGATAGAGCCGCAGTACTTCCGGCACCTTAGTCTTGGGCACTACTATTTGCAGATGGCATTGGTTACCTCGAGCGTTTTCCCATTTGTGGCACAGAACTCTATCCTGGACAACCAAGCTTTCTCACTGTGCCCAATAACCTTTGATGACAGGGCTCATTGCTGCGATATCAGTCCATTTGGGCCTAGGAGCGCCTGATTTCTTCCATTCGAAAATCGGCTGTACGTCCTTGTCTTCTTGCTGAGCACTCTGCAAAGCTTCTTTCCATCCGTCACTCAGATCCGTCTTCAACATTCTCACTGGCTCTGCCGGCTTCGCTTCCTGTCTTGCACAGTGTTTGTGTCGGGGTAAACCCTACCTGTCAGAGCATCTGCGCTACGTTGCTCTTGCCGCCAGACAGGTACGTCAGGTGACCCCTTTGGTGGAGACAGGGTACCAACGTGCTGCTTACGCTTTGGGCAGCTCAAGCGGATATGGCCTCTTTCCCCGCAGTTGTAGCACCGTGGTGAAGAAACAACTTCCCTGATACGGTAAGTTCGATCCCCGTGACGCGCTGCTTCCACCTCCAGAGCGTAGGCTAAGGCTGCCTTCAGGGACTTGAAGTGCCCAAGTCTTACCGCTGCTCTAACTTCCAGGTCCCGGATCTCATCCGTAAACGCTTGTACGAGGTTCCCGTCAATGAGCGCAGGCGACGACTGGTATGCCTTCCTGACCAGCCTTTCCACCTCTAGAGCCCACTGCTGCAGAGTTTCTCCGGTGCGTTGTGTCCTGTCCTTCAGCTGAGCACGATACACATGTTCAGGGTGCGCGTCACCGTATCTTGCCTCCAGCGCCTCCAGGAGCTTTTCGTAGGTGACGTCTTGTCCGAGTGCCTCCAACACTGTCAAGGCCCGGTCGCGAAGGCCTAAGCTTAGGGCGGTTAAGGCCTGTTCTTTATTCTACCCATTTGATCGCATCACAGCCTCGATCTTGTATGCCGACCATGATGACGAGCCATCAAATGGTGGAACCTTAAACCCACGTGGCGAGGGCGCTACAGCCGTTGATGTCACTTCCAGCCCACGCAATTTCTTCTCCACTTCAGCAACACAGGTCTCGTGGTGGTCATGTACACGCTTCTCTACAGAGGCGACGCGAGTCTCGAGCTGGTCGTGTAAAAGCTTCTCCATGTCGCTGATACGGGCCTCGTGCTGCTGAAGTTCCTCCTTGACTACCTTCAGGTCCTTCCCTACAGCGGCGCTGAGGTCCTTCATGAGCAACAGCTGCTCTTCTAGGCGGCGCGCGTGCTCTTCCTTGTCCCGCTGGAGCTGTTCTTCCAGGCGGCGCGCGTGCTCCTCTTGACGGCGAGCCTGCTCCTGCATGAACGCCATCAGAGCCGCGATGTCGGGCACCGTCACCGAGTGTGGGAACGTCTCCGAAGCGTCTCTGGTCCAGGTCTTGCTGGCGCTGGTTCCTGGTGCGCACTCCTTCAGTTTCTTCCTTCGGCATAACCGGCATAATTTATCCGACTTCTGACACCAATTTGTTACGAGCTGGGGTTCGGTGATAAATTATATACACTATGCCACTAAACTGAACTTTATTTACTGACACAAACACTATACTCACTTATTTCTCAACACTAATAAAAACACACTTATTTCACACTACTAGAAACACCACTAAACACTTCCTCTTACTTCCCTTCGCTTGATGATTATCGCTCCGATATTCAATTGTAACTGTGTCTGTCTCGCGCGCTTACGCGGTATTTATACCAGCCAGAACACATAACGAGTCGTTTCCAGACTTCGCAAGAATGTTCTGGCAACAATCGAAACATTCTACAGTTCTGGCATTATTCTAGTAATCAACGGCAACACCATCTATTACAGAGTAGATGAATTACCCTTAAACCACCGATACGTCACATCTCTTCTAGTTCTATCCTTCTCAGATAGATGGCGTTGTTTTCAATTAAATCGCCATTCGTAACAATATTTTTGTCGTCAATGTATTTCAAAATTTCTAATTATTCTCCACTTCAGATAAGTGGATAAAAATGATTTGTAAATTTAAACAATTTGCGCACATAATGTGTTGAAACCATTTTTAATCACAAGAATCGAAAATAATTATGGTCTCCATGGCATGCTCGACTTATATGGAACAAGTTTATCATTAAAAGAGCAGTCCACTCTATCAAAGATAACAATTTATAGTGATCAGCTATCAAGGCAGAACAGTGACTAGTGTTTAAATTTTAGCAAATGTCTAACAAAATCCAACAAGTCAGTTACGACAATACATCCGAAAAAAACTCCTAAAATAGCGCTTAAATTGCCTCGTCAACGTACTAAATACCAAATGCAAATTCAACATGAAACAGCTTTGCTACGTCTGCAGACTCATAGAGGAAAAAAAACTCTTTGGCAGCGTTTATCAATTTGTAAGAGAAATTACACACATTTGGATTGCTTTTTCATATAGCGGAGTAATGGGCATTTTTAACGGTTTATTTTTATTTCATAACAGTTTAAAAGCACAAAGGGTGCTTTCCTGGTTGGGTGCATTAACAGCATATTGTATGCATGGACGTAATTAGCTGTACAAAAGTTACGACCGTAATACTTTACTTTCTTTTTGTGTTTTTACACGAGTAATAACTGACCATTTTGATGTGTTTTTAAATTTATGGAATGTACTGGAAGCACAATTGATAAGAAAATTATTTATAACTCTTTCTTTGTAATCAACTTGTGTTGTTTAAATAATATTATTATCGCCGTCGCACAGCACAGAGAGAATACTGTAAACATTATGTGAAATTGAAAGTCTGTTGTCGTTGCTTTCTGAGAATACGAGTTACCACGATCGGGGTATCATGTTGATATGATCCTCACACAAAATATCGGATTGTGTTTCAGAGAACGCTCAAACGAGAAAGTTTTGGCGTTCTCTGAAACAACTTCTTGGAAGCTGAAGTAGGTTATGCCATCTATTTTATACTGTCTTTAAATTCATATGGTTAGCAATCGAGGGATGTATTTGTATAGTTACGTTGTTCCTTAAAAATTAAATCATTAAACAAGAATGCCTTGAAATCTTCGCGACTTGTACACATATTAATAGCTATGAAACGGATCTACATGTTATATCTGTGTGGTGACGGCTTAGAAATAGAAAATGTCAACACCCCATTCCATTTCGTGGGTGTCGTAGGAGGACGACTATGGCAAATACATGAAGCAAGTAGTACCGTAATGAAGAGACGGAAACCTTGACATCAAACCCTATATTAGCATGTCTGGTATGTTATCGTAGGTCAAATCCGCCTTTTGACCACAGTGCTACTCTAAACCAAATTTAAATAAATTAATTGTACGTGATTTAATAATAATTTATTTTGTATACAAATCACGTAAATTTCAAATCGATTAATAATTAATCAACTCACTATAAATTCCATTTTTGTTCAATGTGGGCTTTACAATCTAATTAATGAGGAGTCATGAAATATTTTTTCAAAATTCACTTCCTAGTCTGATGAGATATCATCATCATTTCGTATGGCATTCTTTGCGCTGGATCCTATACGTCTATTTTCAGGTTTATTAGCCAGTTTTTGGCCGCTGCAGAGAGCTGGTGCAACTCGGACATACCGCCAGGAAAGCGGTGGAGCGGACAATAATTCACGACGTGGGCTAGAGTTTGGTCGGGCTCTCCGCACTCGCAGGATGGCAACTCTCTGAGCCCCCATTTGTGATGAGATATGATAGAATATTAGCTATACCGCAGAGCCAATGGGATAGCGATAACTCATGGTGTGGACCATTATCAGTAAATTGAAGGGTACTGAATCTCATTAATGACTGGCAGAGATTTTCATGACAGCCGGGACCGACGGCTCGTAGGTGCTCTCCGTGGCACGGGGCAAGTGATAATGCGATAGAGAGCGATAACTAGACCATCTAATACCCACATAGCTAGGAAGTTTTAGTTGACGGCACGGTTGGCATAGTAGTTCAAGCGGCAGACTCGCCGTTTGACACTGCGCTGAGTGTTGTGGGTTCAATTCCCACACGAGACAACACTTTGTGTGATCCATAAATCATTGTTTCGAGTGTAGCTATTCAGTATGTCCGTTGGTTGTATGTTTGTAAAGTCCTCCACGACACAGGATTTATTCCTAGTGCGGGAGTTGTCTTTAAAAAAAAAGAATAAAAAAAAGAAATCAGTGGTGCGCGCCGTAGGTTGAAATGTTTAACCAATTATATACCAATACCGTTTGCATGGCAGTCTGTTACCTTACTACAAATATAACAGCTAAAACGGTTAAGTAATTTCAAAAAAATAACAGCTTTTGTCAGCACTATATCAAGATTCTTCAAAACAGTAAATATCACGATAGAGGCATATATTGTAGCTGCATATTTCTAAGAAGTCACGGACAAGTCGTGATTGCATACAACTGTCAGAGCGTTCACTGGCGCGACCTGCTTACCTCACACAACTACACTTTGAACTAGTTCAGGCTGCTTTAAATTTATGAGGCGAAACATGT
Source organism: Euclidia mi (assembly GCA_944739405.2). Lineage (NCBI taxonomy): Eukaryota > Metazoa > Arthropoda > Insecta > Lepidoptera > Erebidae > Euclidia > Euclidia mi. The sequence continues at coordinate 3,287,752 of OX123191.2, read as the reverse complement.
CACTCAGCACAAAATGCCAGTGACGCCAAGATGAAGCTCAGGGGTACTTGTATTTTTTTAACCTCAGCAGAGTATGGTATTTTCTTATTTTAAGGAAATAACAATAATACTCTACCATATTCGCACAACACTAGCTAGTCTCAAACTAAGCAGAGCTTGTACTAAACATACTAACATTTTTTTTTTTGTAAGTACCTGCATATTATACATAGAAACACCCGGGCCAAGACAAACATCCATCTTCACGCACACAAAGGTTTGACTTGAGCGGGAATCGAACCCGCTTCTAGAACAAATGTTTCTAGAATAGCAAGTACGTAGTTCACTCGTATGCCAGAATCACGTGGTAGTCAGGGTCATTCACTTCCAGATGTAAAGTTCAATTAAGTATGATACCTATATTATTGACGTTTTGGTCTTTTTACTCATCTAAATTTCGAATTCTTATCCTATTTGCAGACATTTTCATCATTACAAAACATTTAACAAAAATTTTTGTTCATTATCAAGGTAACTACAAACTGAACTTGTCAAATATTCAAAATAATTGAACAATTTCCCAACAATAATAAAGTGTTTCGCAAAAAAGAATGTTAAAGACTTTAATCATTGTCACTTGATTACTTTCAGTTATAACACGTAAGAGCTTTCGCTCGAATTATATTTTTTAGGGTTGCATAAAAACATAATAAGCATTTAATGGTAGCCATTTTGAAAATTCTATTTTTTTCTTACTTTTTTGTCATAATAAAGATTTAATTAAGTTTTTATTGTGTGGAGCTTGTTGTTTTCGTTTTACTCTTTTTATTTCGTTTTAAATTTTGTATGTTGCTAGTGCAGGTTTTTAATTTTAATTAAACCGTGCTTATTTATTTTTAGTAACATATATGAATATGTATATTTGGACTCTTATTATAAGGTTATATAAATACAACTAGCTTTTGCCCGCGGCTTCGCTATTATTAATTAGGTATATTTTTTGCGGCTTTGCTTTTCTTTAGCGTCTGTAAAAAAATTGGGCCTACAAAGCTTCTTTGTACACAATATTCTTAACTAATCTTAATATATAAAATCCTTGCGTTACTGACTGACTGACAGACACGCTACAGCCGAAACTATTGGGCGCAGGAAGCTGAAATTTGGCATGTATGTTCCCTGGGGACCGTAGGGGTGCACTAAGAAGGGATTTCCCGAAATTCCCACGGGATCGGCCAAAACAGGTAAATTAAAAAAAAAATGCAGACGTAGCTGCTGGCGTCCTCTAGTCTGTCATAAGGCGCTAAAACTATCAAGCTATTGGGTGAATAGTCGTTAGATCCAGATTCCGTATATATGAACGTTTCTATAAACTTCAAATTTGAATGGGAATATTAATCCTGCTGCTATTAACTCACAAAGTCCACCATAAGTAGCATTTTTCATCATATCAGCAAAATATTCGTCAGGTGTTAAGTAGTTATTAGTGTTATCACCTTTCCTGTCGAGGGTCATAATTAAAAACTTACTCCAATCATTAACCACATATCTGGCAATGTCTGAAAGCACCTCCATCGCTCTATCTTGTGTTCCGTACATTAAATAAGAGAGAGCACGAAACAAACATGCGCCGTCACCATCAATAGCGACGACAGTACATTATTCAACTTATCCATTGACGTTCAAATTTTCTTTAGCCATTTTAAAAAAGTCGAACTGACAAAACCTATGCTTAAACCAAACGAAAATAAAACAAATGCCAAATACAAAGCCGAGTCTATAACCAAAACTACTAAACCGAAACAAAGAAAATGAAATCCAAAATATGCCAAGAAAACAATAGCCAAAATCCTCAAATATAATCCGCTAGAAATATTTAGGTATAGTATGTACTATATACTACAACCAAAACAATATTTTAACGACAAACAACATCCAACCAACTGCGTACAATTAACTTACCTGACGGCGTAAGTTAAATAATAATTGGAGAGTGTCCGCGGAAAATCTTAACACCGCGATTCAGAAAAATGACGTAATTGCACAACGCCATCAACATTTAGAACTAAAATTATTTTATTAGTCTTAATTTATTCGTGCCATTAGGTACTGATAGTTCAAACTAATACATTTACATCCTCGGTCATCCCTTATTTTATCCCCATGGGGGTTTAATTTATCAAAATCCTGTTTGTTTTGTAGTTGTCTTCATCATAGTAGCTCCAATCTTTAATTTCAGTTCAATCAGTCGAAAATCTAAGAAGATTTATACAAACTTTCATCCCCTATTTTAATTTTATTCCCTTAGGGGTGGAATTTATCAAAATCCTTTCTTAGGGGATGCTTACGTCATAGTAGCTATATGCAGGCAAAGTCTCAGCCCAACCGGTTTAAAATTGACAAAGTTTCATACAAATTTTCATCCCCTATTTCATCCCATTGGGGGTAGAATTTATCAAAATCCCTTCTTAGCAGATGCCTACGTTATAACATCTACCTGCGTGCCAAATTTCAGCCCGATCCCTCCAGTGGTTTGGGCTGTGCGTTGATAGAACACTATGTCAGTTAGTCACCTTTTTTATTTCTTTTTTTATAGACTCACGCCTGTATCCCCGAAGGGGTAGGCAAAGGTGTACTATTACACCCACATTTCGCCATGAATAATTAGGTCCCACGTGATAGGAGGCCAGCCTATTGCCGTACCGGGCACATTACCAGACTCCGTGCTGCTACTGAGAATTTCCTAACGGAAAAACCCAATAACACTTTGCCCGACCACTGGCACTGTATAGATTTTCTAAGTATTTTTGTAGTAACAGCATAAACGGCTATATCGGTTGCATAAATTATTATATTTTTGAAATAATATGTATTTATAATATATTAATATATTTATATATAATATTATTTCTATATAACTTATTAATGGATAGACACATATGTACTAAAACAACCTACATAATCTTCTCATCAAAAGCACACATGCTCTCACGAATAACATCTACGAATAAATCAAACAACACAAACTATCAAAGATTAAATATAATAAATAATGACATATTTCTACTAGTTATACACAATTATATGAACAAGACAGTAAATTTTAACTTTAAGATCTAATAATGACAAAGAATAAATATTTAAAAGTAGGTTTATTTAACGCTGGCTCGCTGAGTACACGCCATGACGAGTTTTTGTTGGCAATGGATGAGCTTGCAGTTGATATTATGGCAATCAACGAAACTTGGCTGCGGGTGGGAGAAGAAGGCCGAGCGCCGAAAGTTCCTAATTTCAGGCTTAGGCACGTACCAAGACCGTCGACAGGGCGAGGTGGCCGGGGTGGGGGCGTCGGCTTTTATGTACGCCGCGACCGCAAGGTCCGAACTATGGCACATCCGGTCGCACCGGGTGTCGAACAAATGTGGCTCAAACTCACTGTCAACTCTCAATCAGTTATCATAGGTACAGCATACACTTTTCTTGATGCGATCACGGCCTCACTCACATCTTTCAGCAAAGCTGATAAAACAGTACTCCTCGGAGATTTTAATATTAACTACCAAAACAGAAATGAGAACAGTACCATACTGTTAAATAATTTCTTACAGTACACTAGTCTCAGCCAAGTCATCCAACAACCTACACATTTCACAGACCATAGCGAGACTCTCATAGATATTGTGTGCACTGATGCTCAAGTAAACAATGTATCAGTTCAATATATACCTGAATTAGGGCAGCATGCCATTGTTACTGTGACTTGCATATTTAAGATTAGTAAACCTACCCCGCAATGGATCCATTACAGACCATTAACTAAGATCATGCTTGATGTTTTCCAGGATGATCTCTGCAAACTAGACTGGCCCTATATAGCAACTCAGGACAATGTGAGTGACATGGTTACAATATTTAATACTTTCATTCTAACTTTATTTGATCTACATGCACCAATTACCAGAGTCTTAATTAGAGAAAGGTCTTACCCATGGATCACAGACACAATTAAGGAGATGGTGAAATTGCGTAACAGATACCAGGCACGATACAAATTAAGCAAATCAGATACACACAAAAATTGTTACAAGGATTTAAAATGTATAGTATCTAGTGCAATTGATAAGGAGAAAAGAGCCTATTTTAAAACTTATGTAAATGGACACATAATAAATCCCAAAAAACTATGGCGTAATTTAAAATCTACTATAAATATAGGTAAACAAGGGAGGCATGATTTACCACATAGCCTTAACAATCCTGAGGATCTTAACAAGCACTTCTTAAACATCCCTGGTAATGATACAATTTCTCTGTCTGACTTGATATATTTTGAGACAAACAGGTTCCACTCGAATACCTTCAGTATTGAACCGGTCAGTGAGGAGGTGGTCCGCTTGCATATCAACAGTATCAAATCAAATGCAGCCGGTGCTGACAGCATTACACTTGAAATGCTTAAGATGACTCTTCCTCATAGCCTTCCATACATTACAGCCATAATAAATAATTCCATTACTACTTCTACCTTCCCTCATATGTGGAAAACCGCAGTTGTAAAACCAATACCCAAAGTTCCCAATCCAACCTCACCTAAAGATCTCAGACCAATCTGCTTACTTCCTATTTTATCAAAGGTATTGGAAAGGGTGGTGAACAGTCAATTCAGGAAGTACCTCGAGAAGTATAGCATCATACCTCAGAGACAGTCAGGTTTTCGCCAGGGACACAGTACAACCACCACTCTCATGGATGTTGTTGACGATATCTTGGATGCTAGGGACAAGGGTATGGGTACCCTGCTTACCCTACTCGATTTTTCACGTGCATTTGAAACAATAAATATTTCACTCCTTATTGCCAAACTTTCGTATTATGGCTGCGACTCAGCAACAGTAGGATGGTTCCATAGTTATCTGACTGACAAATTTCAATTTGTGCAACTGGATAATGACAGGGATGGTAACAATGCAACTTCTTCTTGCTGTCAGGTAACCCGAGGTGTTCCACAGGGATCAGTGCTCGGCCCTCTCCTCTTCATATTGTACAGTGCAGATGTTACCAACCATTTATGTAATACACAGTTTCATATGTATGCCGATGACCTCCAACTATACATATCGTTTCAGCCCAATGACTGCCATGAATCTGTAAATAAAATGAATCAAGACTTAGATAAGATCTCTGACTGGGCTAAAAAAAATTCACTGGTACTCAACCCCAGAAAATCCAAATTCTTAATATTAGGCTCAAAAGAATGCATTAGAAAGATACAAGATCTAAATCCTGTACTACTTGTTAATGACTGTCCCATAGAGCAAGTCAGTGAGGCTCGAAACCTAGGTTTGGTCATGGATGGTGAATTGCATTTTGAGACGCATGTACTGGAAGCTGTCAAAAACTGTTTTTACCGTCTCAAACTGTTATATCGAATTCGCCAACATCTGAGTACTGAATTGCGGATATTGCTTTGTGAGACTCTTATTTTGTCGAAACTTAATTATGCAGATACTGTGATTGGTCCATGTATATTGAATAGAACAGAGAAAGTTATTCAACGAGTACAGAACGCCTGTGCTCGGTTCTGTTATAATATCCCACCTCGTTCACATGTCACTCCATTCCTAAATAGTGGGAACCTCATGAAGATGACTGCTCGCAGGCATCTTCATCTGGCAACTCTACTGTTTGGTATTGTTCTATACAAAACACCGGCATACCTGTACAGAAAGTTGACATGGTCTCGTGACATTAATCAGTACAGTACGCGGGCGGCATCACATCTTTTGGTCGCAGCGCGGCACAGGACCACTGCTTTCAGAGGTAGTTTCAGATACGCCGCCACCCATTGTTGGAATGACCTACCGCCCCCCATGCGCAACCTGAAAACATTACACGCATTTCGCGATAATTTTAAGTCATTTTTAATGAACAAACAAAAGACAATGTTATGAATGTACATACCTTTTAGAATAAGTAAGTACGGCAACATCACTTACGTGTCTACTGACGAAACGTATTGAAATAATAGTGATAGTATAATGTGTATAATTTGTTATTATTTATTTGCGTATGCGCAGTGACTTTATTATATTATTAACTGCGCGCCGGACTCTGGTAGACGACGCTTGGTTGACATCACACACAGTTGACATGACAATAGACATTGATGACAGATGGAATCTTTGGCCTACGGTGAAACGTCAGTCTGTCAAGTACAAATAACGTTCGGAAACGCATTACTATAGTCCGTTCACAGTTATTTTACCTCTAGCTGTTAGATTGGCCAACCTGGGCGTTGTGTTGCTATATTTGGTATATAATACTCCCATTTTAAATATACATTATTGCTAAAATTACTTATTTTTTTATTGCCTAAGCGATCGTATTAAATATTTGGAAGTAATGTTTGTAACAAAACCTCTTGATATTGGGGATTTCTTACGAAATAACTAATTTCCTATGAAGATAAGTAGTTATAATAAAAATGTTGTCTATTTAATATATAAAGGTAAACGCATCATAATTACGCCTACGTGAGGTTCTAATTATCAAATACAAAAACTGTAAATTTAATTTTCATATTTATTTTGAATAAGAATGATGTGGGTGTCATATTACACCTCTGCCTACCCCTGTATGGAAACAGGCGTGAGTCTATAAGAATGATCCATGTGGACTGCCAATGTTATGATGATTCGTAACTGCTGTCATATTCTGTATCAGACTCAGAATTTAATTCTATTATGAACCTGTCCATTTCAGCATCCGTAGACCCATCTGTTTCACGAAGCTTGTCTTCATTGTGGCGCTCATGTTTGCATTGTTTTTGTCAGTCTTCTGCAGTGATAGATTGAAAAGCTTCTTCAGCTAAATTCACAATGTTGGTTGCCTCTTGTCCTAAATTTTTGCTTGTGACTCGCCTTTTAATTAGACTCCACATAAGTTCAATTGCGTTTAGCTCGCAGTGGTATGGCGGTAATCTAACCACTTTGCGGCCATGAGCTTCAAGCATTTGAATTTTTGAAGCATTTCCACTAATATTGGGTAAAATGTTATGCACGGGTAACCCTATTTTACTTTCCTGTCATCACAGAGTACAATTCCAACATAAAGAAAATAAACACCGACATCTGTCAGAGGTAAAATAACTGTGAACGGACTGTAGTTCCTATTTTAATTTTTATTTGATTGTAACTGAGGCATGCATTGTGTATTGTATAATTATAATAACATGTATATATTTATTTATAACCTATTAATAATTTGAACACTATATACGTATATATTTTATATATAATTGTGTGTATATATATAATAATTTTTCGCTATTTTATTTTTATTTTATTTACTTATAGGTAAATTTAAGCTAGTAGGTAAAATTATAATGGCATATATAGGCCTGCAAGAATACCAGCGTTGCAGTTATACAACTGCAACAATGGCTGACGCAGTTGCCTAATTTGTTCTCCTCATACCGTTAATGTTAATCTTAGTAAGCAAATATAAATATGTATGTAATGTTATGGAGAAACAAATAAAATATTTTTTGTTTTTTTTTTTTGTTTTTTTTAAGTAATCTGTAAGTAGTAAATATAAAAAAACATGAAATTTACTTTTCTATTGAGTGACTTTTAAATGTTTTATTATTACTAATAAAAAAAACTGGCTAAGGTACCATGGGACGTCAGTAGCTGCATTGGCTGGTATCTTCATCTATCAGTGGCAGCCCAACTGTACATACTGATCATAGTTATGAACAAGGGATAAAATTTGTATGTTTCTAATGGCATAGCTGGCAAACAACCAGACGGATAGCCTGATGGTTAGCGATTACTGCCGCCCTTGGATCCTCGCAACTCCAGAGGAGTCACTTGTACGTTGCTGACCTGGATGGGATAAGGAATAGGTTCAGGAACGGGATGAGAGAGAAGAAAAACGGGATGAGCCCTTCGGCATTCTTATTCACAGAATGAACAATACAGATATTGTTACTTGACGTCAATATTTTGCCGTGATTACGCAAATAGTATATGTATCTGTACTGCTATATTAAAGCGGAAGTGTTTGTTTGGGTGAACGCGCTTATTTCAGGAGCTACTGGACCTAAAAGGAAATTTATAAATTTTGTGTTGAATAGTCCATTTATAATAGGTATATATTATAAATGGACTATTCGACACAAAATTTAAAATCACGATATTTGCCACAGGTGCGGTGCAGTACCAATAAATTAGATTGCGATTATAACCGAGGGCCACAGTTAATTACACCATATCGAGAAAATAGGAGTTATCACTCCATATCTTTAAAGAAATGAACCATTATGATTACAACACCAATTTCAACGGAGTCCCTGCATACCTTAACATATCTTTATTATCCAAAGGAATCACACCTTACATCGATTCAAGTTCATAACATCTGAAACACAGATTGTGAAAGCACTTACAACTTAAATTGTTACAGTTGTGAAACAAACAGAAAACCATAGAAGTTCTTGGAAATACCTCACGTGGAGGCACCATACGGTAGCTATAAGGAAATTGAGTGCAAGAGTTACTTCTCCAAGAGATTTGAAATGTTTCCTAATGGTTTTGAGATTGTGCAAGTGATATTGGAGTAGCGTTAATGTAAATATCGTTTAATAAGCTCCTTAAATGATATAACAATTGGAAGTTCGAATATTTTGTCGTAAGGTTTTGATGAAGCGGCGATAGCCTAGTGGTGTACGTAACAGACTGCTGAGACGATGGTCTCAGGTTCGCTCCCCAGTTAACACAGGCACACACCTCTGACTTTTCGAAGTTATGACTATGTGTATTATAAATGTTAATTATCGATCGCTTAAATGGTAATATTTTGTTTGTTTGTTTTTCGTGTGAGTGTGTGGCCAACTCTAGTGTCGCAGGTTTTAGACCGCCGGAAGGACTCCGACATGGTCTAACGATTGTTATCCTGAGACAAGAACCGGGACCGACAGCTTTACGTGCCCATCGAAGCACGGTGGCGCTCAGATGTAAATGCCACACTTGGTGACCCATCCTAGTGGCGACCTGTGCAAGCGTTGCTTAACTTTGCCGATCTGTTACGAACAGCAAGCCAAGTCTTGCTATGAGCGCTACTAAAATAGGTAATGTGCCCGGTACATGACAACAGGCTCGCCCCCTATTACATTGGGACCAAAACATAACTGACGGAGTGTGGGTGTGCAATACGCCTCTGCCTGCCCCTTCGGGGTAAAGGCGAGAAGTTATGTTATGTTAATTTGTGTCCGTTTATAAAATATCATCCCATACAAACTCGAAACAAATAGATCACTAAACACCAAGTCGAAATAATATTTTATGAATCCCACAAGAGTTTGTCCCGCGTGGGTTTTAAACCCAAGACAGCAATGCTTTTGCCCTTTCACCACTTTCTCATACGTTCTTACAATGCAGAACACATTTTGCAAAACAAAATATATCAAAGGCTTGAACACAATAGCTACTAAAGTATTCATAGTTGCAAAACTAAATTGCAAACATCGTGAATCAGCAAGCTTCCGATACTCCATTGGAAAATATTTCAAAACTATTCTTACTTGACCCATTCCGAATGCTTGATTGATTGCCGGCGATTAGTGATTGCTTGACCGTCAATCCGTCGCCATGACAACCAACCTTCCACAAAACCACTGAACAATGACCTGCTACCTTTGAAACACCTTCCATCAGCTGACACAGTAACAGTTCTGGTAAAATTGGTGTGTAGGATGATTCAACAATAATAAAAAATGCTGTTATAATGTGTTCTATTTTTAGTGTTATAAGGTTGTGTTTCGCTTGTATTCGTTGTTTTGTACGATTAAAGCGAGTTCTACACGTGCGTTGATTGGCTCGGTTGACGGATAGGAAGATAGATGATCGTTGTCATTTGTCATTCGTGTCCCGACGTCAGTGACAAGTTCTTGCACTCGCCCTATTAAATGCATATTATAATGAGAAATTTCGCCGCTGATTGATGATTTGGCGTTGTCGATTGGCAATCTAAGGCAGATAGATCACGGTAAACGTTGGTACGACTCAATACTTTACTTTTTGGATTAAAATCTACAAAAGCTTACCAGAACATTTTATTTTGTATTGATGATTTTGAAACGCTTTCAGATAGCATTTTAAGCTTGTCTGTTTTCTGTTTCTACTTGTGCTGACAGCTTTAGAAACAAAATATCTATTCTAGTTTTTTGTGTTTTAAGGATGATTATGCGATAACACAAGAACATCGTAAAATTAAAATATAGCTTGGTCGTTTCTTTATAACTTATGTATGCCACAAAACTCGTTCCAAACGGCTGTTAAGATTCATAATTAAACCAGGTGGTCCAGTTATTGAGTAAAATAATTGAGTAAATAAAAAGCAATGAAATTTCCTTTTCTTTTTTTATGTATCTCTTTTATTTGTTAGTTATTTAAGTATACAAATTATTGATTTATTTTATGTGTAAATAGTCACTTAGTTATAGTTATAGTTTTAATTTCATTGCAAAGAAATGATTACAGCAACAGTTAAAAAATAAATTAAATTAAAAATTTAGGTTATTTTGGCACGAGTACTCCTAGCCCCAAATATAAATTCTAATACACATCGTTACAAGACCAATTACAAAACCATTCGTTATTTTACTTTCAAAAACCAAGTTCAAATCTTAGCTACAAGAAACCAACAACCAATAATAATAGTCCTTTCACCAAACTCATACAAGAAAGGTCCCTGTCCGAGCAAACACAATGACACAATAAAATGGATTATAAACGTAATCACATCAATCACTTGGACATAATAGATGTACGAGTATAAAGGGAGAAGGGCGGCAAGGGTAGCAGCGATAGCCTAGTGGAGATACCAACAGACTTCGAAGCAGAGGGTACCCGGTTCAAACCCACGTCACGCATCACGTACTTTTCGAAGTTATCTGCGTATAAAATGGTTCATAATCGCTTGTTCCCTGCTTCAGAGAGCACTAGACGCTGTCCGTGCCGGCTGTCGTGAAAATCTATGACAGTCGTTATAGGGAGTCAGTACACGATGGAATATCGCTATCCCTATCGACTGCAGAGGTCAGAGAGGCAATCGCTCTGTGGAAAAGCTAATATTATGTCAAATCTGGTTAGACCAGTAAGCTAAGCCCGTACCCGGAACGGATTTTTGCATGGTTTTCATCAATATATAGTGTGATTTATGAGGCAGGTTTATTTATGTGTATAAATGGAAGTCTATTATAAGTAAAAAGTTATACGTGATGGTTTGCAAAGATGAATATATATTCTTTATTCTACCACATACACACATCACCATCTAGTCCCAACCTAAGCAGAGCTTGTGTTATGGGTACTAGATAATGGATAAACATACATATATACCTTTTTTTGTAAATACATGCATATTATACATAGAAACACCCAGACCAAGACAAACATCCATGTTCATGCACACACATGTCTGACTTGAGCGGCAATCGAACCCGCGACCTTCGGCATGCATGCAAGCATGTTTGTTATTCTTTACTTCGAAAGCTACTTAACTGATTTAGACGAAACTTTGCATAAACGTAGCTTAAACGTCAGGATAACGCATAATACGTACCTTTTTTACAACAACCAATACCTACGCGGGCAGAATTTAATATGAAAATAAAATGAAAGACAACAAAAACAAAACAACGAAACTGTATGATCAAAGAAAATAATATTAATATACCAACTTGAAAATATGCGTAAAAATAAATATTGTATATTTTATCAGGCAACCAAAATATTAGAATATTTAATAATATGCACGTTTTGGAATTCTTTTTATTTTCGAAGGTATGGAATAAATCAGTTGTTGGTATATTAAAAAAAAAAATACGTGTTTCTAAAAATTCAATTTGATGAAACCTTGTTTGCATGTTTTAAGTTGGTCGTATCTGTGTGTTTATCCGTAATATTGTAATCGTATCGTCCTTTTTTATGTAATAGGCGGCAAACAAACGGACGCAATTGCTAGCAATCGCTTACATTTGACTGCACGGTGGGTGTAGTGGTTTAAGCGGCCGCCTCGTCGCTTGACACTGCTTCGAGTGTTGTGGGTTCGATTCCCACACGAGACAACACTTTGTGTGATCCACAAATTGTTGTTTCAAGTCTGGGGTGTTCATTGTGTCCGTTAGTTGTATGTTTGTAAAGTCCCCCGCGACACAGGATTAAGTCCTAATGCGGTAGTTGTCTTTTTCCAAAGATAAAGATAAAGATTTGCAAGTCCGATCGCTCAATACCGCTGTCCATGGACACAAGCAAGACCAGAGAAGTCAAAAGTGCGTTAATGCCCTTAGGGATGAGAAAAAGAAAAGGAGGAGGAGTGGTATGAGGTAGAATTGTATCTTTGTAAATATTACTCCACTAGATCAAAAACAAAATAAGATTATGCATAAAGATCATGTTTAAGACGTTTGAATTAGTTACAGTACATTAATTTCTGAAATTTGACTGCAGTGAATAACTTACGGCTATAAATTTTATGAATCTTAAACTTAATGCCAACAAACAATCCGGATTATGTAGACAGCAATGCATCTTAAATTTAAGTTAAACTTGGATGATACTTAAATTCTTTTTAATATAGAGTATTATATCTATATGCGTATAGATATCATGACAGCAAAAAATGTGCTCGTCACATATAGATTTGACCACATCCTGAGGGCGTCTAAGGGCGGTTTCAGATTAGCGTATTTTTCTGCGCGTATACGGTCGTTTTAGCATACGCGCTTACACGCGCGCTACAATACGCGCTTCAAAAAACCAGACTCACGTAAACGGGCGTGTTCGCTCGAAACGGTAGTGACGTCTTGTCAATGTCAACATGGATTTTGACGGCTCGTGGTTATACGAGCTTAGAAGCGCGTCAACGCTCGTACGAGTTGCGCGTGTGCCAAAAGGCGCGCCTATACGCGCCTACATGCGCTTCCAAAAACGAGCTTATACGCGCGTATAAAACGCTAATCTGAAACCGCACTAACTACTAGAATGGTCGGTAACGAATCATTTCGAAAACGAGTCAATATCATGTTAAATTCTGCTTTACTCCATCAATTATTTGGGTGTAATGTTTTTCCCTGTTATTTCTTTTTACTGTAAGTTGTGAAGTGATTATTACGGGGACTACAGGGAGTCCCCACAACTTTGACGGACAATCTTTTATCTCCCCTTTGTACCCTTCCATATTTTTCTTATTAACTGATCCTATTTTTGGTTCAGAAGTCAGACGTTGCCTGGGGTTTGATTTGATTATGGCGTATAGATGGTTGTTACATTGTATAAACTGTTGGGGGTCATCATCTAATCTTGTAATACGATTTGAATGTTTTGTAAACGGCTCAATTTTGTGATAGGACACTTTTAATGAGAAAATTAAAGAATTTGTTATCCCTCTTGTAAACAACATGCAGAGAATATTATGTTCATGCATTACGGAGTCTGAAAGTCGTCACGAATGCAGCTTCTCCGAGGCCCGTCTCTGGCGGTTGGAGAGAGGTCACGATTGGAAGACATATTTGAATCCAAGAGAAAACAGATTGATGTACTTCCTATGATTAGTACTCAAAGGTTAAGAGAAATACGACAAGGGTCGCAACGTTTGACAAAGTAAGGCTTAAAGCGATAACCAATCAGGGCGTGACATCTATTCCCGCGGGTTCCAAGCTTTTTTTTTCGATAGACAGCAAAGCATGAGCCGTGTCCGAACACTGTTGTTTGATAAAACCAATAACGCGGCTTGTCGAATTGAAACTCCGTTTTAAATTGCCTCTAGCCTTGTCATCATGACTGGATGGCAATGTTATGACGTTAAAATTGTCTAATTTTAACGTCATAACATTGCCATCCAGTTAGAAATTCAGATACGTCTGTATCTGAATTTCTTAACAAATAAATAAAAGTGGAAATTATTCTTACTAAAAGTATAAGTTGGAATGTGGGTTTATAAGTACACTTTTATGGACAAGCAATAATCAATTGCTGTTTATTTAATGAAATAACACTTTCATATTTATACAGTCAATAAATACACAATATTTCAATTCGCCACACAATACAATTACAAACCAACATATTTTAATTACTGCATCGATAATAATGAAGTATACACGTAGTCAAGTGTATAAAAAAGGATAATGGTACCGTTCATTTACGAATGCAGTAGCGGGCAAAGTGAATTATTTAAAAATATCTAAAATCTTTAGCATAATCTTACGTCAAACAAATCTTTATTTTGAACAAGAAATCACTGTCAAAAACCTCCATCATTGCCATTTTAAAAGACTTGTAAACCAATTTTAGACAGTATATGTAATATTTACTTTACCATTTTCCAGAATAGTGGCAGGCATGGGTAATAACTAGTGCGGGTTCTAAGCAAGGCTATGTAGACATTGTACATATTATTGAGCGTACGACAGCCGCAGCCGGCCGTGAAATTATGATTTGGGTCACAAGAGACTGCGAGTTTGACTGGGGTTTGTAAATGGTAGTACCAAGTTTATGATGTACCATTACTGGTCATAGCAAAGAAAAGGAGTCCTAAAATACTGACTTTAAACGGGATTTAGTGCTTTGTGTTAAATTATTCATTACGAAGAACAAAATCGTGTGGGTCTTTCTTAGAATTTATTCTACAGACACAAGGTACAGCCACACTTGAAACACATTTTTTTTAAAGACTCACGTCTTTTTCCCCGAAGGGGTAGGCAGAGGTGTAATATTACACCCACATTTCGCCATGATTTTTTATGTCCCACGTAATAGGGGTGAGCCTATTTCCGTTATCGGGCACATCACCAGACTCCGTGCTGCTACTAAGAACTCGGAAAAACCCGGTAGCACTGTTGCCCGACCCAGGAATCGAACCCGTCACCTCCGATCCGCAGTCGCATACGCTATCCACTGGACCACGGAGGTAGTCAAGTGAAACGACATATATGTGGATCACAAAAAGTGTTGTCCTAGTAGTCAAACCCAAAACTCTGGGCTCAGAGTGTTGTGCTGAGAAACAGGCGTGAGTCTATGTATGTATGTAAATATAAATGCAGCCACACATGAAATTCGCCATTGCTTCATCTCGCTACCTCTATAAGCTCTTAACTTGGGCCGGTACTTGTCAAGCATGGGGAATTGGATACAGCAGGGGTACGGTCTATACCTGCTTTGCAGATATGTTATGACGTAATTAAGGAAAGAATTTTAATACAAACATTTTTGTCGCTGCCCAAAATTGATGTCCAAAGCGTATGGTGCATGTGCAGGCATGCACATTTAAATTGCATATTTCACACCCCATGGTGTTTCTATTATAAAATTATAATTAAAATTTGGTTTTCATTAAACCGGGCATGTCCGTCAGGCTTTTTATTTATTATATTTTTTTTAACTTAATCAGGTTTAGAGCTGGTCTTTTGTGCGTACCTCACAAACCTAAGGTACTCAAGTAATGATAATGTTTTTTTTTATATCAAAATACCATTATCATTTTTAAGCTTCTAGATGCCTTATGTTACTTACACTTTTGGGCTAATGAACCTGTCTTACTGTGGTTATCTCACAAAAATAAATTTATTTAAAATGTATAAAATTAATAAGGCATCCTACAGCCTGAATGCAGATCATAAAAATATTTTGTCACCATACTCTTCTGTGAAGAATTAAAAAAATACTCTTCAGTGCAAGTACACAGAAGAGTATATTTTTTACACTGAATTCTACATAATATTTACTATCAAAAACAATTTATTTAGCCAACTTAAGGCATGATTTAAGGCAATGATACGACCTAAGATTGAACACACTTTCCTAACTATTACCTACCTGCGACTTAAAACATCCAAATGGTAATTACTCATCAGGAAACACAGACGCAGGTAAAGAATCTACATTATAAATATCTAAATTTCAACATCATTTGTATGTAGGTAAGTAATTCTTCTCCTTTGCAGAAACCCGCTAAAATGTGTGAACTATTATCCCTAAACACATACGTATGAAAAATAGCGTTATACGCAAACACTGCTACTCTTTTACATAAACATATTCACCATGTATACAAAATATAGCGGTCGTTTTTCGACGAAAGCAAAAATATGCTGAATGTAATACTCCACATTAACTCTACATATAAAAGTATCGTAATGTTTGTCAGTATATCACCGTACTTATTATCTTATGACCAGGGGAAGGGAAAGTTATGGTGATCTGAGATTGATAAAAACATGAAGGGAACGTTGTATGTTTGCATTAGATTGTTATGAAAAGCATAAGTTGAAGGGGCTTAGGAAGATGTTATGAAGGAGGTTGAGAGGCAATCAGATCGGCTATATATTTTTATGATAATTGCTGTAAGGAAATATTTTGAACGTTGTTTGATTGATTTTTCATTAAAGAGTTTCAATGTGTCTGCTGTAAATTCTCTAGAGTTACCTCGATTATTCGTTGCGTGATGGGTATAGTCCCTATAATAATAATAATAATAATAATAAATATATATCACAAACGAGACCGTAACCGTATCCAGTATAATATTCCATAATAAGTTTATCAAAGAAATACCATAAATCCTCACTACGAAACGAAAATAAAATCTGTACAAAATGACATCCGTCAAGACAAAATTGTAAAAACAATCACAAACAAATACAGTAAAAATGAAAAATAAAGCACATTAAGCATGTTGACTCAAGCCAGGAGCAAGACAGCACATCTAACACCTCCGGGCTCGTCGCTGAGCTCCGCCTCGCAGCCGTCGGAACCTGTGCCGACAACGCCGTCAGCTGCAGTTGCGTTGAGCTCCAGCGACGAGTATTTCTCTCCGCCGTCGACACCGTCACCTGCGCGGCGGCGTGGAAGAGGCCGGCCACCAGCGTGCTTAGGACCTCGGGGCCCACCGGCCCCAAACAGGGTCCCCGCTGCCGGTGGTAATGTGCAGCGCATGAAGTGGACGACATCAATGAACGAACATGTCATGCGCGCATATTTTGGGGCGACAGAGGGGGGCACTAACCTCACTGCGTACCGTAGTCGCATGCTGTCTATATTTCAGGCCTTGGAACCAAGCATCAACGTCACGGCTCAACGATTATCGGATCAGGTACGAGTAATCCAGCGCAGTGGCAAGTTGGATAATACCGTACTTGATAGGATTCGCTCAGACTACTTACCTTCGAGTCATGTCAATTCCGTCCGGCCTACGCTAACGCCGACACCGAACGCACCACCAATAGGTGGCAGCGCCGTCGAGGAGGAGGATGACATGGCTGATAATGTAAGTACCCAGTGCAATGAGGAGGTAAAGTACGCTTTGGAATGTGCGATTAGGGACTACCGGCACACACCACCCACGATTAGACCTCGTCTGCCGCGGTTGCCTATGCATAGGCGAAATATAGCGCTGGTAAGTGCTCTTGACTCGTTATTATCTAATTATTTAGATAATAGTGAGGATCTCGGTGATACTCACTCAATCTTGTACTGTGCTGCCGTGGCGGCATGTCGTATAGCAGGTGTTAAGTTGCCTGAAACTGACACTGTTATACGACAAAGATCTGCTGTACCGGCGTGGCAGTGCAGGATTGAGAGACGTATTGCCGAGGCAAGGGAACTTATTGGCAAGCTGATCTGTTTTAGGGCGGGGAATACACGCCCCAGGGTAATGCGCTTTGTGAAACGGGCCTTTGTGGGGACTAATATTAGTCCTCAAGATTATACATCCCGTGTCACAGAGCGCATTGACTTCCTAAAACAGAAAGTCTATGCATGGGCAAACCGTATTCGTAGATTCAAAAAACGTGTGGACCGCTATCTCATTAATCATACATTCCAGAGGGACCAGAGGTGGGTATACAGAAGTTGGGAACGACCAGACCAATGTGTGACTAATGTGCAGCGGCCGGATGCGGACGCCACAGCCATGTTTTGGCGTAGCATCTGGTCGATGCCCATTAGTCATACTGAAGGCGATTGGATGCGAGATGTCGAGCGTGCATGCGAACATATTCCCGAAATGGAATGCGTGGCCATTTCTAGCCAGGACGTTTCACAAGCAGTCCGTCCATTAGCGAATTGGAAATCTCTAGGGTTGGACGGGCTGCACAATTTCTGGCTGAAATGGCTACGTAGCTCGCATGAACGCTTGGCATCTCAATTCCAATCAGCTGTGGAATCTGGGTCGTTACCAACATTCATGACGACTGGAATTACCCACCTGCTCCATAAGACAGGCAGTACTAGCGAGCCCGGCAATTATAGACCGATAACATGTTTACCATCGGTCTATAAACTTCTTACATCTATTCTGAGAGCTAAAATAGCTAAACATGTTGAAGACCATGCAATTATGTCAGCCTCTCAGAATGGATGTAGGAAGGGGGCTCGTGGTACTAAGGAGCTCCTCCTCATTGACATGGCCATTAGCCAACAAGTTCGCTGTAACCGAAAGGATCTGGCGGCATGTTGGATAGATTATAAGAAAGCGTGCCAAACTCCGTGCCACATACATGGCTTTTGAGGGTGTTAGAGTTGTATAAAGTAAATACAACTCTACGCACCTTCTTAAAGTCATGTATGGGGCAATGGAATACGACTCTTTGCTATCCAGGATGCCGACGGATCCAGGAGGACGGCGAACGTATTAAAATTGAGCGGGTAATTTTTCAGGGCGACAGTCTGAGTCCCCTTTGGTTTTGCTTAGCCATGAACCCTCTCAGTACTTTACTGGAGGGTTCAAGGTTAGGCTGCAAGTTACAGAGAAGTGGTCAGGTCATATCTCACCTGCTGTTCATGGATGACCTGAAGTTATTTGCCCACTCTGAGGCCCAATTGATAGACTTAGTAAACGTAACCCAAATATTTAGTAAATCTATCAATATGGAGTTCGGTGTGGATAAATGTGCTGTCATTCATGTGAAGCAGGGAAAGATGGTGGAATCTGAGGGGATCCAAATCTCAGATTCCATCAACCTAAGAACGCTTCTCTTAACTGATACCTATAAGTACTTGGGTATGTCACAGGCTTTATGTATCAATGAAGCTGTCATGAAGCAATCGTTGCAAGAGCGTTTCTTTGGCCGCCTGAAAAAAGTACTGAAAAGTCTTTTATCAGGTGGCAACAAGGTTCGTGCTTGCAACGGTTGGGTCATGCCACTTCTTGTATACTCCTTTGGCATACTCAAGTGGACTCAGTCTGAATTGGACGCCCTGGATAGAAGAGTTCGCACTTTGTTGACGGCATATCGTATGCATCATCCACGTTCATCCGTGATGAGGTTGTACATCCCGCGAAAGTGCGGGGGTCGCGGCTTTCTGAATGTCAAGACCCTACACAATCGCGAGGTGTGCAATCTCAGAGAATATTTTCTCCGGGCAAACGTGGATATGCATCGAGATGTTGTCGCGGTAGACAATGGGCTCACCCCGCTCAGGTTTGCTAAGGAGAACTGGCGCATGCCTGTAGTACTTAGTACTGATGATCGCAAGCGTGTATGGCAGAGCAAGGAGCTTCATGGCAGGTTCCATCGGGCCCTGTATGGACCCGATGTAGACCTATTAGCCTCGGTGAACTGGCTACGCTTCGGTGACCTCTTTGGGGAAACCGAAGGGTTTGTTTGTGCAATTGCTGACGAAGTTATCAAGACGAATAACTACCGGAAATATATCCTGAGGGATGGCACTACTGATATTTGCCGTGCCTGTCACCAACCTGGTAAATCCCTCATGCATATTGTTTCCGGTTGTTCACGTCTTGCTAACGGCGAGTACTTGCACAGACATAACCAAGTAGCCAGAATTATTCACCAGCAACTTGCTCTGAAGTACAAACTTGTAGACATCGAGGTACCGTACTACAGGTATGTAGCAGAGCCAGTTCTCGAAAATGGCCATGTCACATTGTACTGGGATCGATCTATCATCACGGACAGGACTGTTGTAGCCAACAAGCCTGATATCGTGTTGATAGATCGATCAGAGCGCCTCGCAATAATTGTTGATGTCACTATTCCTCATGACGAGAATCTCGTGAAAGCCGAAAAGGAAAAACAGATTAAATATCTGGACTTGGCTCACGAGATTGTCGACATATGGGATATGAACTCAGCAATTATTGTGCCGATAGTCGTGACCGTTAATGGTCTAATAGCCAAGAGCCTCGATCGTCACCTTAAGAGGCTCGCGTTGGGTGCTTGGGTCAAGGGCCTGATGCAGAAGGCAGTACTTCTGGACACGGCACGTATTGTGAGGAAGTTCCTGTCTCTGGAGCCCTAACCACCGGCAGCTTGGACCCTGTGCCCGATGCTGGAGGGACCCCACGGTTATTTTTATATTTTTAAATGTGTTTATTTTGGTAAATAATATATTTAAAAATGTAATTTTAATTAGAAAAATAATAAATAAAGGAGATAATAATAATAGAATTTTATTTCAGGCAAATCACCCATAGAAATTTACATAACACAATAAAAATTTACATAGCAAAATTAAAGAAAAACACACATTATAGCCATAACAAGTTAAAATCAAATAAAGAGTTAATTACGTACATAGAATTATGAAATAAATGTCAAATATTAAAAATTATATAAATTTCATAAAATTTTGTATATGTGGGTTGGTGGTACAGTCAACATAAATTAGGCTTTGCTCTAAGTATATGAACAGTGCGAAAAGTGGCGATTACAATGTTGTTCTTGCAGTTAGTTAATCGCAAATGAAAAGATGTTCTAAGTTTCATGATTTATAAAAAAAAATGTTAGCTCTTATTTATATTGCGATTAGGCATAATTTTAGTAGTCATAAGCAAAATAATTAAAAAAAAATTAGAGTTTTCATTAAATAAAACTACACTTTGAGTAAAATAGAGTGAAAAAGATTCAGTACAAAGTTCACCTAAATGACTATAAAATACAACATTTGGATACTTCACTTCAAAATGCCGCCTTAATATATATTATAATTTATTTTTGTCATGTCACAATAAATCGATCATGACAATGATACCCGTGAAATTACATTGAAAGCGAAGGGTTGATTCCCCAAAATGGACTCACTTGTTGAAGATTATATCAGGCTACATAAAGCTTTTGAAATGGAATATAATATTGACCATGTACAATTATTCTCAGATAGTAAAATAAACGACATGAAATGAGGTAAGTCATAGCTTTGTCTGGATAGAAATCCAGAAACTGTCATGGTCATTCTTTGATATCTCGAGAAGCTGTTGGTTCCGGTTGTCATAAAGAACTTTGAACTCGTTACGGTGAGTCAGTATAGTAAATATCTTGATGTCAGGGATTGAGGGATTGATGATAAGTCAGAGTGCAGTTCAACCGAAAATGCGATTATCTTGTTTTAACTAGAAGGTGAAGCCAAAGAGACATCTTGTATTGCAGCAAGGATACGATAGGTTAGAGACTATGATCCAGCGAAAGAACATTTATAGTATAAATGTGAATTCATGTCAAAAAATATTTTACCAAGCACATCCACGCACAAAAGCTCTACCCTAAAATATGTATTATAGTTACTCCTAGAATATGCGGCGTCGTCTCGGAGAATTCTAAGGCGCATTATATCCGCGAGAAGGGAACAAACATCACGTGAAGACAATAAAAACTCTGGTAAACCGGAGTAGGCGTTTAAAATGCCACACTGTTGACATTAAGCAACATTTTGTTTATAGCTATGGCCTTTTGTTATAGCACTGAATTATTTTAGACGTTCAAAGTATGGCATCTGTGTTCAATATAATCGGTCAATGGATTTGAATATCCAAATGGAATATATTTGGATATCGTGACAAAAAAAATTCATTTTCTGATTGGAAAGCGGTTAAAAGACTCGAAATCAAACCCTATACTAACAGGACTAGCAAGTGTGGTCAGGTCAAATTCTCATATTGTCTCACGATACTAATTCTTACTACGCAAGTTAGAAGAGGCCTGTGTCCAGTAGCGGACTGCAAAAGGTAGCATGATGAAGCTGATTCGTACCGTTCACAAATACGAACCACAATATTGCGATTTATATGTCATCATCAGCCCTTTATACTGTCCTACTGCTGGGCACGGGCCAATTCTCACTATGAGAAGGGTAAGGTAGAAGAGAGACCTTCACGCACCAAACGGTTTGACGCCTCTTATCTCTGCCGTACCATTAAGATGTGGAACTCTTTACCAGCGCACGTGTTTCCCTCCACTTATGATCCTGGGTCCTTTAAGCGGGGCGTGAAAAAGATTTTCTCAAGGCCGTCAAGGTGAGGGCCATCATGCCATAATGCCATGCTGGTTGCTGGGAGGATAGCCATCACTATGGGACTTCACTGACTGCTTAACATCAGGCAGCATGGAGTCAATTTGTTCGGCAGAACAAAAAAAAAGCCCATATTCCACCAAGCTGGCCAAGTGCGGGTTGGCAGACTTCACATGTCTTTCGAGAACATTATGGAGAACTCTCAGACATGCAGGTTTCCTCACGATGTTTTCCTTCACCGTTTAGCAAGCAATAATTAACAATTTAATACGCATATAACTCCGAAAAGTCATTGGTGCGCGCCGTTGATTCGGACCCGGACCCTCTGCGTAGCAGTCGGTCTCTCCACTAGGCTATCGCTGCCTCAATTACAGTTTATATGTGTAAAGGTCGATATAATATATTGTCCAAGTATGCTGACCTTACTTGTGTTAAATAATTAACTGTGTACACAGTACAGTGGTATAAATATCTCTTTATTCCCTTATATACCGAACACATTATATTGATCGTGGCCACGGCTAGACTGAACAGTACACCAGACAATTATATATAGTCTTAGATTAAATTACACCTATCATTGCACCAGAGAATTTTGATTGTACTTCTTATTTTCGACTTATTTATAAGACATCTGAGATGCGAGGCACTTTACACAAAGTACATCCAGACTCGTAACAACAAATTGTGGATCACACACATGTGTCTTGTGTAGGGATCGAACCGTTAACACTCGGCAGAGTGTCACTACCTCTACACAACTTAAAGCACATACTTTAGATCACAATCATGGTCGTATCATCTTTACATTATATATTGTGGCCTGTAGTTGAGACCGATTGGTGAATGAGTCCATCAAAACGAAGGCCGCGGTACAAATGCCATACATCGAAATTATGAAACCAGTAAAACTGATTACTTATATCAACTGCATAACACAAAACCTACAATACTGCAAAATCTCAGCTGCAACAAACTATACACAAAGAATGAATGGCAAGTCTTATCTACAACCTAGCTATGAAAGCCTTTGTCATTTCCAGCATGGTTATGAGACTATTTCCGTCATCTATATATGCTTGTACAATGTAAGCTGAGTGTTCGCGCATCAATACGGCTAGACATAGCAATTATGCATCGTATAGTGGAGGCTTCGCTTATATTGTTCTTGTTTGTCGATGCGGTGACGGGGACAATGTATGTAGGAAATGAGGGAATTGTGTGTGGTAGTGTGAAGTTATGTGGTATAAGAGAAAGTATTATTATTGGTGGCTACTTACTACGTGATTAGTGATGGAATAAACGCAGTATCACTACCCGATTCAATTCTGTGGATGTCGTAAGCGGCAATGAATTAAATTACATAACCTTATTAAAATTTGTAACGGCAAGCTCGACATGAAGCCCTATAGCAACGTTTAATGCGTCTGGCCAGCGTGTTATAGTAAGTCATATCCGCCTATTGATTCACAATGTTATTGTGACTCAAGTTAAGAGATTCCGACGTCCACCAGTGGATGGCAGGCTGTATGATATACGAATGAGAGTATATTTGTTTGCTTAAAATCTGTGTATGTTATGACTATGTAGTGCTGTCTACGTGACAAGAAATCCTACGTTGTAATTATTTTTTCAAATGATTGTGAGGCATTCATATATTTTAACTAGAGTATGCCCGCAGTTACACTCGCGCCATTTAAGGCGATGTGATATAGCCTATATAGCCTTCCTCGATAAATGGGCTATCTAACACTGCAAGAATTTTTCAAATCGGACGCGCTAATCAACCAATCAAACAAACAAACTCTTCAGCTTTATATATTAGTATATAATATATATAAGATTGATAACATTCTGTAACAGTAACAAAAATCAATAGTAAGGCGCTGATGAGTGCTGAACTACGCGCTACAGTCCTGGAAATTAAATCGGTAGCGTCATGATTAATGGTAAATATGACGGAAAAGCTAAACTATGCAACGGGATAATATTTTAATTTTTTTTATAGTCGCACGCCTGTATCCCCTAAGGGGTTGGCAGAGGTAATACTAATATTACACCCACATTTCGCCATGATTTTTTTAGGTGCCACGTAATAGGGGGCGAGCCTATTGCCGTACCGGGCACATTACCAGACTCCGTGCTGCTACTGAGAATTTCCTAACGGAAAAACCCAATAACACTTTGCCCGACCCGGGAATCAAACCCGAGACCTCCCAATCCCATGCGCACATTTATGCCGCGAGACCAACGAGGCAGTCATAAAAAAATATTGTTAAAGAAATAATTTCTATTTTCTCTTTCGTACGGGATATATCTCTATCCCGTACGAATGCATTAGAATTCCTTTTGAGGAATAATTGTAAAAAAGTAATTTATTCAAGATTGCCGTTACGGAATTCTAATCATCTCGGGATATAAATTATATTTAATTTGCTCTAAGGGAAGACATGGCTATTGGCTAATGTTGATAAGACTCATCTTAATATTCCATTGCTTAAACAAATATAATTAAAACAAAATTATGTACCTCACCGTATAATAAAACGTACCGCTCTATTTCCTATCAAAACGCGCCATCCCCTTTTTGAATAAATATCTTCAAACTTAATTAAAAGGTGCCACTTCACTAAACTTATGCACCCTTAAATCAAACACATTGAGAATTAATACACCCTGTACAATGCATCCTGTACCCTATACCCCGCGTAATGGATGCACCGGATCATGTACCCTCGAACAATGAGCAATCAATGGCTAAATTAAACAACTGCCTTCATGTACCTTTGCCAAGATGTAGCTGTCTATGCTAGAAGTGGCATCAGTGAGAATATAAATATTTTATTATGCTTGCAATGTCTCAATCAAGACGCGAAAGAGTAAGCCGAAGAACGGAACATTCCTATGATTCCTGTATCGTGCGAAACTTCACAAACTTTTATAATAAATACAAAATCGCCAATAAAATACAAAGTGCCCAAACTTGCAGCAACAATTTCTTGATGACATATTTTGACAAAAGCTATCCCAAATAGCGCCACCTAGTATATTTTTTTGCCAAAGGCATAAACTATGTTCATGCCAAATTGTTTCCAAAACTTTTAAATTGTTATGCCATGAAAATAACATTGGCCGATTTTGAATTATTAAAACAAACAATGTACCTATGTAAGGTCCGAACGTTGAGGATTGTGATATCGTCATCACGGAAAACTTTCATTTAAGAAAATAACAACAATGTTTTTTGGTTGCTTTAATTCAATTTGACAGTTAAGACGATGAAAATAATATCTAAGCATACTCAACTATATCTGTTTTAAAAATTATCCATTTGAGCTTACATACTTTATTACTTATCTCATCTAGTACCTATATATCCTTAGTCTACTACCCTCCCCCTGTTTACTCAGCTTGAAGATGCTTCGCTGAATGATCGGCTTATTTCGGCATAGATAATTAAGTGACGTACAAAGGAAATGCACCGACATTACACTTATTGTGATGCTAAATAGAAATAACATGCGTTTTCATGCGGACGTAATGCGTATGTCGTGAGTGAGTGCGTATTCAAATTGTAAGTATTATATTTGAAATTTTGGTTTACTTGAGTGTAAAGATTACTTGATATGTACTTATCGTTAATATCCTTTAAAACTGGTATAACTTTTGGGGACTACTGCTAAACACATATACACACTTCTGCCGTCCTTACGAAAAGTGCAATAACTAGGTCAAACCTGATTTCGAGAAAAACGCGGGTAAAGATTTTATTTTTGTTTTGTTTGTATCTCCATCATTATACAAGGTATCGGATTGAAATTTTTACTACATGATGTATAACAATGTAAAGAATATTTCTGTGATACTTAATGTTTGTTCCCACATTTATTCCCGATATAAAAACCAATAAATAAAATAATGTTAAGTATTATTACTATGTAGAAAGAATGTTTACTAGTCATAACCGCAATAAATAACCTAATTATTGCACTAATGGTTAGGATACCAAGATGATGCATTTTTGAGTAGCAAATTATTTTCTTTTTTAACTGCTTCCTAACCAAATGTGCATTAAGTTTCTAATTTATTGCGGTTTTCATTAATAAAACGTCAAATTATTAACTTGTTACTACATATACATACACACTATAAGAAAAACGGAGATGTTACACTATTATGTCAAATAACTATGAATAAACAGAAGTTTGCACAACATTAATTTTCCTCTCACCGATTTAGTATGAAACTGTTTTCTGCGTTCAGATGTATTTTTAAAATAATGTGAAATTGGTTATAATTTTATGAAAATGAAAATAATATTAAATATTTTTTATTTCAAACTAAAAATTACAATTACAGTGGGAATCACTTCATATTCATTTATTTATAAGATATAAGTTTACAGCATATAGTACGCCAACTCACTTATAATTATGTATACTAAATGTACTGTAAATTAAATACTAATTTCTACAAAATTACTAAAACTAAAAATAACAATATAAAAATATAAAATTTGTAAACAAAATCAACAATAAACTTAAGTATAGGTAGGAACTATAATTTATTTCTTAAATTTATGTACTTATAAATATGTTTTAAGAATACACTATGTGCGTTAAAAAATATGTCTGCATCTGGACTATATTTAAGAAGCTCATTTATAAGCTTAATCGCTCTTGCCGTAGGACTGTTTTCAGCTTGTGGAGAGCGCCACATAGGTGGATAGCAAACGAGTTTATGCTGTCTTCTGCCTACACTACGCAAATACTGGTCGGGAATATAAAAATGTATTAATCACTGTTTCCGGAATTGAGTTCAGTTCTCGCAGCGAATTCTCTTTTATGTCTTTTACCGATTGAACACGGGTGCCACAAAGTGGTAATATGAGTTTAAGAAAAAGAAAGAAGTCAGCTGGAGCCACATCTGGTGAATGTGGAGGTTGCTCGATGGTATTTGTTGAGTGTTTGGTCAAAAAATTTGTTCAGAATGATGGCCTTGTGCGAAGGCACATTATCGTGGTATATCTTTCCACAAATCCGCCCTTTTCGTTACATTCTTTTGAACACCGCATAACGCACAAATAATATTCCTTATTTATCGTTCAACCTTCCAGCAAGAATTCCAAGTGCACAACACCACGATAGTCAAAGAAAAGACTTTGGCGTTGTTTTTTCGGTTTCGGTTCAGTTGTCCACTACGAAGCTTGTTGACTAGTTTGCATGTCAAACTCGTAAACCCTCGTCTTGTCACGAGTAACAATGCGTTTCATGAATATTAGGTCGGAATTGACTCGTTCCTGCATGTCCTGTTCCAGTGAATTTCATGCGATTGAGTTTTTGGAGAAATTTCATACCCAAAGGATTAGTTAAAATGATACGGATTGAATCGTGAGATACAGAAAGTTCGGAAACAGTTTCTCTCAAAATTGAATGAGGATTTTCAGTCTTACATTTCAGTATTACAGTAACATTTACTTTTGAACCATAAACAAATAATCCATTCCCGATACTTTTTTGACTGAATGTATAGTGAAGTTTGAAGTTGCTTGAAAGTAGTTTTATTGCTTGCACAAAATGTTTTACTCCCCTCGCACCCTCCAACCTCCTGGTGCTAGTTATAATCGCAATAAATGGTGAATTTATTGCAATTGATATCGCGTAGGTAAACTGTATTCATTTAATCTTCCTAGAAATAAATGCAATATATATCTTCTAAGTAAATCAAGTTTAGTATCCTTTCCATAATTATTAATAAGGTCCCTTAAGATAACTGCTGGTTCGGCGATACACCGAAACCGTAGGTAGGTTCTAGGCGACTTGGGAGGGAAATGGACTGTATACAGAGGATAGCGGTTCTTCGCCGCCTAGGAGATGGTTACGGGAGGAGGTGATTGAGTGGGTATAGGATATTTCAAGGATGGAGGGCACTTACCTTATACAACCTTCTTCGTTTCCGAAGGGCAGTCTCCTGGTGGTTTTGTGATGCAGCTGCTTGTTTTCACTTCACTTCACCGTCACTCCCACTTGCGAGCGGTTTATATATGCGGTAATAATCACATACAGCGATGCGGCGCGATACGAACGAGACGGCGTTTTCAGCGAGCGGAATGTTCTGGACTGTCACTCGCGTCGACGATCGCGGCGACGAATCAGGCGAAAGGCAGTGCCTCTTCCAGGGAGTGGGATAGAGCGGGACGGAAATATGGTATCGCTCGCACTAGACGTGGAACGATTGATCTTGATGCGATTAGTTATAGATAGGAAGGTAGATGGCGCTACCATATCCCCCCGGCTCTAAAGGGTTGCCTTTAAAAAAAATAGAATTGAACTTAGCTATGTTGGGTGTACTACCGCATAACCCATCAATAGGCTAAGACAGCGATATGACAATAAATTAATCTAAATTAACTTTAGCGAAAACTACAAACGCAATAACAGCGAAAACTACTAACTAAATACTTAAACTAAGAGGTAGGTCCAACTTCAGGCTAGATCTCACTGAGTTGGAAGCGGACGCGAGTTGATCAGTGCCTCGACTTGTGCAAGGACAGTTAAAGGCTCTTCGTAAGAGAGGATCTGTTGACCTATAACTTTGAAGAGATGCGTTTTAATTACTTTGACCATGCTTGCCCAACATCCACCGAAATGGGGTGATGCTGGTGGAATAAACTTCCAGTCAATATGATCTATGGAGAGTTCTTCCTGAAGACGAAAACGATAACCCACGACGTGATTGAAACAAGTAGCGGGAACAAGTTCAATCAATTTACTAACGCGGTTGGCGACAAAAGTCTGCCAGCGATGAGGAGAAGAATGAATCCAAGCGAGCACTACTTCGGAGTCGGAAAATGCGTATATTTATTAATAGAGTAGTGGGGCAAAACTGTGCCTTGAACCTTGTGGAGCAACTGAGACAGCAGAAGGGCCGCGCACAACTCCAGTCTCGCAACCGAAATGGTTTTAACAGGCGAGACCTTAGACTTGGCACAAACTAACTGCACCGAGTAGTTAGAACCAATGCGGACTTGCAGATATACGACTCCGCCGTAAGCACGCTCGCTGGCGTCAGCGAAACCTATTAAGTTGACGGTACATCCATCTACCAACCCAAGATGACGCGGAATAGTAATTTGATTGAGCGCGGTAAACTCAATACAAAACTGGCCCCAAGCGGCGACAATATGGTCAGGGGGTGTTTCATCCCACTCACACTTTGATAGCCAAAGCTCTTTGATCAAGAGCTTGGCGTACAAAATTGTGGGAGCCACAAAACCCATTATATCCCATAGTCGAGCCACTGTGGACAGCATAGTGCGCTTGGCGCACTTATCATCTGGCGGTGAGACGTCAAACCGAAAACTATCGCAGGATTTGTCCCAGCGTAAACCGAGAACCTTATGCGGTACAGACTTCTCAAACTCAATGTCTGGAGAAGCTTTATGAGAATCTGGTATGCGTGCGAGAACCTCCTTAGAGTTGCTTGTCCATTTGACAAGATCAAACTGGCCTCGCTTGAAAAGCTGAATAAGCTCTTCACAAAGCGAAATTGCTAGCGGAGCGGGTATGACATTACAGGCAATGTCATGTATATACAAAGCGGATGTATAGTATAGTATAGTGTAGCGTAGCGTAGCTTAGCATAGCGTAGCATAGCATAGCATAGTATAGCATAGCGTAGCATAGCGTAGCATAGCATAGCATAGCATAGCATAGCATAGCATAGCATAGCATAGCATAGCATAGCATAGCATAGCATAGCATAGCATAGCATAGCATAGCATAGCATAGCTAATTAGTGCTTTATCTTACACACAGTTTTAGCACCCACCTTGATCTCTTGAAGAGCAGAACAACAACAAGACGTAATACAATGAGAAGTATGTAACGTAGGTACGGTACCCATAATCCCATACCCAAGTACCGTCTCAATAGCGGGTGGTAAATCATATCGCTCACTACGTACTATTTTAGTTAGTAGCAAGTGCGGAAATATTTAAGCTCCGATCAAAAGATCAATGCCTGCCGGATTCGCAAACTCCGCGTCGGCTAGCGGCAATGACTCGAGATGAGTGAGTGATGCCACGTCTACATTAGCGTTCGGCAATGCGTCCGTGATACGCTCCACGATAAGCGAAGAAATGTTAAAATTAATATTCCTATCAAAACGCGAATGTATTTTAATATCTACGGAACCCCTGCAATGCTTTTCTGATCCACCTATCCTTTTGACGGTTGAGTTAGTATTTTTAAAGTTATTCCGTAATCCGAGGCGTTTGAAGCATTCCGATGTTATTAGATTGGTCTGAGATGCGCTATCTAGCAGACAACGTACCATGTGCGGCGACCCATTAACATCATATACGATAACTTGCGCTGTCGCTAACAGTACCGTCTTAGACGCCGTACACTGCGTTTTGGCCCTGCGCTGATCATTATAGATGCGCGAGTGCCGTCCTCGCGTGCGCATCGCCCGCGCAATGGATGTCATACACAACGATACTTCGCCCTCAGACGCGGAAGGCGCAGCTACCGTGGTCTGCACCTGCGGCGCAAGTGTGTCAAGGGTAGCGGCTTGGCTTGACAACGGGTTATCTTTATCGAAATGTAACAGTGTATGATGTTTTTGATTACATGATCGACACTTTGTCTTACTAGAACAATTACTTGTTTTATGTTTTAAGCTTAAGCAGTTAATGCAAGCTTTGTTATCTTTTACGCATTTAAAACGAGCGGTTGCATGCAAATTATCGAAGGCGGGACACTTGTATAAGTGGTCGTGCACTATATTACTGCACAGACACTTCTGTGAATTATTACTATTAGATTCCGAACATGTTACGTAAGATTGTGGATTAGGGACCGAGTTATTATTACTACTTCGCGATTTATTCAACCTTTGTTTGTTGCTGTTAGTGTTAGACGGGCCAGGTGAAGCAGACTGCGTATTATGAAATATTCGACACTGATCTTTGATGAACGAAATAAAACTATCTAGTGTAGGTATTTTATTATTGCGTTCCGTCATCTCGAATGCGCGAATTGTATCAGTGTCAAACTTTTTTAAAGCGAGTTGAAGCAACATAAAGTCGGAAAGATCTTCTAATTTTAAATTCCTAAGAGAATTAACCGCGGTTACGAAGTTATCAATAAACAGCTGGAAATTCGAGACAGACGCGTTGCCGGACAGTTTGAGATTTAAAGCTTGGTCAAAGTATGTAGACGCTAGGACGCGCGTGTCCTGATATCTGTCAAGTAGTGACTGAAATATGACCTGGTAATTCTCAGCACTGGGTGTGACACCTGCAAATACGGACTGGGCTTTCGGTGACAGTTTACCTATTAAATAGTACAACCTGTCAGCATCTGTCAGAGAACCATTATCGTGCACTGTAGACTTAAAGCTCGCATAGAATAACGGCCAATTTCGTATATCTCCGTCAAACGACATAATCTCGATTGGCGGTTATCTCGGTTTGCGGGCAACAGGCTCTGCTGAACATTTACCCTCCAATTGCGATCGTATACGCTTAATAATACAATAAAGATCTTCGAATGAGGTATACGCCTGATAGTTCGGTTTTTCATCAGGATTGATAGAAAGTAATCTTGCGTTATAATCGTCTAACAACTTATGAAAATCTGTTCGAATACTATCTACTGTTATAGAATAACTGAGAAATGCTTCGCTATTACTGTCAGACATAGATGCGGTTTTTGATCGTTCATAGATGTTTTGAATGCGCTCAAATAGAATATTGCGTTTTGCTTCTAAGATTGTCATCTCTTTGTCTTCCGACACGCGTGACTTCTTTTGTTGTAACATGCTTACGTAAGTATAAGCTAATGAGACCGAAACAAAATAAGAATATCTAATGTATCTATTATTTTACCTAAGTAGGCTAAGTATGCAACACTTTAGAGCTAAGGAACTAAAAGTTGCTTGAAATATGAGATTTATAAGACAACTATGATAGTTCCAGAATTAATAATTTAATAAGTAGGTAGCTACATAAAAGTTTACCCACTGATGCAGGCGGAAATAACCATGTGACGGTTATGTGAATATATTAGGAGTATAGCTAGGTGCTATAACTGCCTAGGTATAGCGATATAACGTATAAAAACGTAAATGAATCCGACTCGTATGGATCAAAAAAATGGTTCGGCGATACACCGAAACTGTAGGTAGGTTCTAGGCGACTTGGGAGGGAAATGGACTGTATACAGAGGATAGCGGTTCTTCGCCGCCTAGGAGATGGTTACGGGAGGAGGTGATTGAGTGGGTATAGGATATTTCAAGGATGGAGGGCACTTACCTTATACAACCTTCTTCGTTTCCGAAGGGCAGTCTCCTGGTGGTTTCGTGATGCAGCTGCTTGTTTTCACTTCACTTCACCGTCACTCCCACTTGCGAGCGGTTTATATATGCGGTAATAATCACATACAGCGATGCGGTGCGATACGAACGAGACGGCGTTCTCAGCGAGCGGAATGTTCTGGACTGTCACTCGCGTCGACGATCGCGGTGACGAATCAGGTGAAAGGCAGTGCCTCTTCCAGGGAGTGGGATAGAGCGGGACGGAAATATGGTATCGCTCGCACTAGACGTGGAACGATTGATCTTGATGCAATTAGTTATAGATAGGAAGGTAGATGGCGCTACCAACTGCAATAACTCAAGCTTATTGTACTTATAACTAGTAAATGAGAATCACAAGTAACGAAGTATGGTAATTATAAATGCAGTAACTCTACTTAACTACTACTATAATTAGTACATTATTTAATACCGTAAATTAGGATCCTTATCATATCTGCAATAACTCAAACATATTGCCCTTATAACTAGTAAATGAATGTTACAAATTACGAACTATGCTAATAATAAGTATAGTAACTATACTTATTGCAGATATAGTTAGTAAAATTTCTTAATAGCGTAAGTAAGTTATCGTAGTAAGTCATCCTATCTATAGTTATTTCGATCTTGATATGTAAATCATAAAGCATCGACCTAAATATTGCAGTTAGGCTTAGCATTAAAACCGGCTACATCATAGTTACGTAAAAAGTGTCTTAAAAGAATATATAAATCTCGTTCTGCTAATTCCGAATATGTACTTAACTCAATTCGGTGCAAAACTCGAGTTATGGCACTTTTCGTAAGGAGGGCAGACTTGTATTGATAACTAGATAAGATAGGATAGTGAAGATAAAGGTGGGACTTGCCCCAAAAATCCTTAAAATTATTACAAAGAAGCTTAAAGATTCCACTTTTTCTAAAAACACATCATCATCATATCAGCCGGCAGACATCCACTGCTGAAAATAGGCCTCCCCCAAGGTCCTCCACAAACATGGAAACAAGATATAAGTCAATTTTAAATTGTACTTGTTTGAATATTTTAAAGGAGAACCCGTTCCGTTATTTATCAAATTGTGCTGCCTGAACCTACTCTGCCATGCACCTAGACTCAGTATCGTTGCAAATGTACTTTAACAAATACTCCTGTATTTGAAATTTACAAAAGTTCCAACAAACCACAGACTTTTCGAAGATAAGCGCGTTTTTAATTTCTTATTATCACTTGCTAAACGGTGATTGACAATAATACCGTGAGGAAACAAGCAAGTCTGAGTGTTGTATATCATATAAAAAAAATCGAAACAAATGCGAAGTTTAGCAGCACATAATTGGCCAGCGTGGTGGACAATAAGTCTATCTCCTCTCATAGCGAGAAGAGTCTCGTGCCCAGCAATGGGAAAATTTACTCAGAGGGCTGATGATGATGTTATTTTAAACATGGATTATTTTGTTCTTCTTCAGTTTGACAAGCTACAGATACGATTGAGCAATAACAGTGGAACTAATATAAAATTAATGTTTTGACCTAACTCAAGCTTTGATTACACTTGGCAGACATTTACTACATAATTGATAGCATAATCAAGTTATTGTTCAACATTGTCAGTTTAATTAGTCGTTAAATATATCTGTTATCATAAATAATTGTTTGGTCCCGAGGTACCAATTAGTATATTAATCTATACACATAAATAAAATTGGAGTGTCTGTTTGTAATATTAAAATAACCGCTTTTTACTAAATGCATATGGATGTATACACGGTACATATACCGAAAAGTTTTTTTTTGTCTGTCTGTCTGTCTGTCTGTTTGTTCTCGCTAATCTCTGGAACGGCTGGACCGATTTTTACGCGACTTTCACTGGCGGATAGCTGATGTACCAAGGTGTAACTTAGGCTATAAAGCTATTAGGGTACGCGAAGAAGTTCCCTCAGGACGCGGGTGAAACCGCGGGAAACAGCTAGTACATATTAAACTGTAACATTATATCAAAGAAATGTAAAATAACCTAATAATAGTAATATTTTACACCCTATTTTACTTCTTCAAAGTTTAATTTCTCAACAAAAGATATTCTTTATCCGGCTTTAAGATATACATTTAATAGTTTCTAAGCAAGAACTCATTTTGGCATAAGAGCGAAACGTACTGTATACTTTTGCATTTGTTATTTTAAAGGGAATTCTTATAACTTATGTCAGTGGCAAACAAGTCTCCAGCTTACTTAGTGGTAAGTGGAAGCCGTGGTTAGTATACAGATAAAGACTAATTGTTGCGCCTGTTGAACTTTGAATTTTCATGCTCTATTTTCTCCCCTAAGAGTCCAGATATTAAAAAAATCTTCATTGACTAGTGCCTCCGGCATAAAATTAACCTATTGTAAAAATATCATGTTTCCATCTATAGTAGTTTGGGTTCTGCAACAACCGAAAACTAAGCGCAGAAATGAGTAATTTCGTATGGAACTTTTCCTCCAGTTGGACAGAACCATATCAAAAGGAGCAGCTAGTCACATAAATGTATGTCAATATAACGCTACACCACCACCTCAATTCAATACACAATAAGAAAATCAACAAGTCAGTAATAATACTTAAGCTCCCTATTACCCTTAAGCTCCAACAGAGGCTGTCAACTCGATCACAAAGCAATGACGTCGATAGCTGTTTCGATATTTTCGCGATGTACCGAACGTTCGAGTGTAGTTTTTTTAAGTTTACGATGTAGTTCTACTGCTCACTCGTAAACCGAATCTTCAAAGGAAACGAACAAACTGATGCTTGTGTATCGCTTAAACTTTGGACTTGACTGTAGGGTGACTGTCTAAGTTCTGTGTCGAGAGGCTTGTTAGCGACTTGAGTATACTGAATGTTGTCAATTTTTAATCACAAACATTTATTTTTTAAATATAGAACATAAAATTATAATTCTATTATAGTTAATTAATTAGGTAATGTTATAAGCTATTTCCTCCTCGTTTACTCTGTACTTGAGTGAAAAATTTATTATCTATTGCATTATGAAGTAAACTAGAGTAGGTGAGGCTGTGATTAAATACAAGCTTAGCTCGTTGATTTTCTTTATTATATCCCTATAACAGTGTCTTTCTCTATATATTTGCATGGAACTTTATGCTGTAGCTAATGAGATATGAATAATTTTTATTTACATTAACTAACATACGTAGGATTAACATAATTATGTACAATAAAATAAAACTAATTATATAACTAAACTATCCTAAACTATAAAAAAGCGAAAGTATGAAAAGAAAAGTAAATAAAATATAATAAAATAACAAATTGCCAACTACGATGCGTCAAAAAATTCCTCCGCAACGCTGTCGAGCGGTAGCGTGCCCAGAAGGCTGGCAGCATTGCCACGTTGAATGGCAATGCTTATTCTCTCAGCGAGATATAAACCAGCCCTCTGGTCACGGGAAGCATCGATCAGCCTTCTGGCGATTTCTTTGTATAATGCGCGTGCACTAGGGCCCCATGGCCCCAGCGTTTGAGGTTTCCGCCGATGCAGCAGCAGCGCCAGCTGATCCAGCTGTACTTGAAAGATGTGATGGCGCAAGGGTATCGACGCATGTCGCGTCCCACACCAGAGGCCTACCCATCTTCCAAGGTAATAACGTCATACCGTCTGGTCTCTTCCCATCGTCGCGTACCAAACCATTAGGTTCGAGATGAGCTGGTACTCCGGCGGTGGCAAGAGCTCGACGGAGTATTTCGTTAATGTGGGCATGTCGAGAAATACGCCCTGCACTCCTACTGCACGATAGGCCATGGTGGCCAAGACTGTCGACGGCTTCCCCGCAGACACAGCGGTGCGTAGAAACGCAAACAGCTCCCAAGCGCAGGCAAGAAGCGATGCGGAAAGTTGTATCGTCCAACATAGTTCCTATGTTGGACGATGGAAGTGCTTGAAGCCATAACCCCGATTCCCACTTTCCCACAGCCAACAAACGGGCACGCTCTGCAACACTAGATGCAGTATTTAAAAGATAATCTCTCATCTTGCTACAGAGCGGCCCGTCCCATTGTCTCTGAGAGAATAGATTCCGGGGTAAGTCAGAGCTCGGGGAAGCCATTTTCCAAGCGTTAATGGCATCAGTCATGCACGGCACCTCAGAATTAACCAGTGTGGGTTCTAGAATTTTCCTGGTCAGTTCCTCAGTGCCGTGGACCGAGGCCAAAAACGCTGGTAGACTTACATCAGTAATTTTGCGAACGCCGAGGCCACCCAAGCGAACTGGCAAAGTTGCTTGAAGCCACACTCGGTCGTTCATGTCAAGATTTAGAATTTTGCTCAAGGTGTGCCGAATAACATTATCTATGTTTTCCAAAAGGGCTGAATGTTTCCAAAAAGGAGAGGATCGCAAGTAATATGTAAATTTTGGGACGAAAAGACAGTGCCTGATAATTGTGAAAGCCAAATGAATATTAATTTTGTATAGGCGTTCTGAGGTTTCACAGAAATTTTGTACTTTTTCATTTATAAAAGTTCCAAAAGCGTCGTCGAAAATAGGGGACCCAAGGAGGCGGAAGGAGCATTTATTGATGGTTTTAATATTTGGCGCCAAAGAATTAAATTTTGATACAATCGAAAGATTATCCAAATTGTCCTTAATAAAAATTTCACATTTGTCCGAATTTAGTTCCAAACCAATTGCTTTAAATTCCTTTTTTATTAGCTCTAAATCTTGTAAAACTGTGGAAACGTCTCCTCCCAGGGTCCCGTCATCCAAATACCACACGTTAATAGCTAATTAATTATCAGGAATGATTCAAACTCTCTAGCAAATTAATAATTTTATCCATTTTAGGAACATAATTATGAATGCTGAATTTTCTGAATATATCATTTAATTATGTCACATAGGCACCGATAGCCTAGTGAAGGAATCAACTGAATGCCATGCAGAGGGTATCGGTTTCAATAATCTTGATGTTATATGTGGATCAAAATTGTTAATTACCGCCCGTGCCTCGGAGAGCATGTTACGGCCTTGGTGGCGGTAGTCATGAAGTTCTTTGGTCGTTATGTTGTGTTTGAAGTCAGTCCCTAAGAATTTAACACTGGTCTAATCTATGGAATACTGGGTTATCCCTTAAAGTTGCGGTGGTTAGATGGCAGTTGGTCTGAGGAAAAATTTAATTCCTATTCCCTGAAATCTTGTTAAACTAGGAAGCTGACTCTATGCAGAATAATAAAATAAGTTGTGCATATTAGGTGGGTCCTTGGATGGTATAATTCCACAATTAGATTTGGTAGGTGACAGGTAATGCTGGCTAAATGTTCGCGCTTCATCTTTATGATTCGAACTCACGCACGTATGGGGTAAAGAGTAGAAAAAAAGGTGCAGATGGGTTATTTTTTATTTTTAATGGTTAAATTCATATCTCAATATTATGTACCTAGTTCTTCTTACGATGAATCTCTGTGAGTGGCGCTAGAAGTTACAGAAAAGTTTACCCAATTATGGAATATAATAAGCTAATCTGCCAACAACTTGCTAAGTAGTTGACAAATTTAAACATGTTGAATAGCAACTGATCCTCGAAATGGGATTTGTTAAAAAATACACAAAGGCAAAGCGCAAGCAACGGTGTTCATTAGTACGATAACCTCTGGCTTTGAGGACAGTGTCATTAACCATAAGAGCAACAAACTGACTAATCAATACTTTTCTGGTGAAGCAAGTTCTCTCCATCCGAGTCAAGATCCTCTGATCACACTATGTAATCATGCTTGGACAACCTTGGATCGCGTTCTGACCGTTGTCGATGAATATTTGTAAATATAAATCGAGCGTGCAACTTTTAACGGTGTGGTTCAGGATCTTTAGTCATTATTTATATATTAGTAGTTCCAACGGTATCCAATAGGTAGCGCTAGTAATTGTATTTTCATCACTGTACGATAGATGCCACTAGCGTTACAGCTACTGCTCCACTTTCAATCAACTTAGCGAAAATTGTATAATTTGTCATTCAAACGTCGAATTTCAATGAGCAATGATAGATGATACCTACTATACGAAAAATCCACTAAGAACCAACAGAATTTATCATTAAATTCGAGCTAATAGTTGAG
Organism: Euclidia mi; assembly: GCA_944739405.2. NCBI lineage: Eukaryota > Metazoa > Arthropoda > Insecta > Lepidoptera > Erebidae > Euclidia > Euclidia mi. The sequence goes on along the minus strand of OX123191.2, from coordinate 3,248,995 downwards.
CTTACCAACCAAATTCATACACTTTCAAAAAAGTATGAGCCTCGGTTGCATAACATAATAGGGCTATTTTCACGAGATAAATTTAATGGCTTAAAAAGTCACCGCCGTATTAATGTCAGTCATTTTCATAGCAATAAAATAATTCTACGCGTATCAGCTTTCGGAATAAACGATTTTTCGGGATTATACCCTTTTGTTTCAATACGAACGAGAAAATTATGCAAAATATCTTTATCTTCCCCCGTTCGAGTCCTATTAGGGGTGAAAACAAATCCTAAAAAGTACAGTCCTGGATTTCTGTGCATTTTAGTATAGGCTTTTATTGAGCGAACTGTGCTTTGGGACTAGAGCTTAGACTACTTATTATACAATTTGATGATCACGGGGATACCAACCGTGTTGTATAATATGAATATAGATAATACTAGTGCAAAAGTGTCAAGTTTCCACGCGACTGCTCAGAAGAATGAAATATTTTCAGAATTGATTTATGATTGTGCGGTATATTACTCTATCATAACTACTAAATGTCTAAACATGGATATCGCTAGAATCCTAACATTTATGTGAGTGACAAAGACTATGAGTTTTGGGAATTGTGATTTTAGTCGTATGTTTAAATTATCAAAACTATGAACATGAAGTTCTTTTTTCGCAACATTGTTACGGATCAGAGTTCTAAACAGGCTCAGTTTGATTTTTCAAATGGGGTTTAAGCCTAGAAGTAACCAGTCGCAAAAAAGTTTGAAAAAAGAGGGTATCAAGTAAAACTGTCCCACTCATTCCGTATATTATTACCGTGACTATACATACATTGCAACTAAAATGTTGCGTACTTCAATGTTCATCACCCTCAGTACACTTACATATTACAGATTTGGGATAAAATTGAATAATACATCAACGCAAAAAGAAATCAGCAATGTAACCTTTTATTCAAAACCATAAAACGATGTTCTCACAAACTTCAAGGGTAGTTCTGTTATACTTTATCATCTAATAGTAATAGATCTTTTCAAGCTCTTGGCTACCCGAGAGCCGTACCTAACGACTGTCATAAAATATATTCATATGACAAATAGGATAACCGGTTTAACGTACCAAGCCTTGTCGATATAAACAACGGGAATTTATAACATGCCTCACTTCATTGGCGTTTTATTGATGTAGTGAATAAATGCTGAGAGGAAATGGCTGAGAAAACGGTTCATACGCTTTGTGACTATAACTTTGGCCATCGGATTTTGATGGAGTTGAATATATGGCAGTCATTCCATGTGTTTTAAAAGACTTTAAGTTGGATATTGATATGAATGTTCAGTTTGATTTAAGAGACGGTGTTTCGAGATTGAGTATTTCTTTTATCCCTTGCTTACATGTTTGTAAAGCCTCAAACGACATGCGATTTCTAAAAAGGGGGTTATCTTTATACACAAATTATTCGCTACCAAAAACCAAGTATGATATCTTAAAAAAACACTTAGTTTATTTGAAATTAAAGCAAATCATGTCACCAGCTAGAAATGTACGATCTTCACTGAGGTTATTACAACGTAGGCATAAACTATAACAAGTCACCCATATATCTACAAATTGACCCTTATACATTCTTGTGTAAGACTACACATGCGAATGCATAATAAAATGAATTTATGACATTGGAAATCCGTAGACCGTTTGGGACGTATTGTAAATATCAAATGTGTTCTAGGTCTCGTGTTAACATGATTTTGAAGGCTTATTGGGGATGTTGCAGACATTACCGATAATATGAACTAGAAGAAAGTAATAAACTGGTCTTGTTATTGTAGGCAAGAACAAAAAATATTTGGCTAACCGAATATTGGTTTTGAGATTATTTCCTAGGAATTCAATAATACCACCGGTAGATTTTCTATTTCGATAGAGAATGGCGACCACTTGTGCCCGCTTATTGTGTTTTGGGTCTAAATAGATTCTGTTTTCAATAACGGAGCTGCGCTGCCTCTAATGGGGTAATGGTTTAAGTTATCGCAAGTGCTTGTACATGAATGTGTCGGTACACATATGCAGTTAATTTTAGTGTTCGGAGTGATACAGTTTGCATGTGCTTATTGTTTGTCTTTCATATTAATTTAACTTACACCTACATGCCGCTTACATAAGGATATGAGATAGCTGAAAATAAATACGCACCACATAATCATAGATATCCATGACAGAGGGGCATGACTATTTAATGTTTTCTCCAAATTTTCGATCAAGCTAAGCAATTAATTACACAGGTAACTTTGAAAAGTTAGTAACGTGCACCATGCAGTGGCTTCGAATATTTCACTCTCCGCACTGATTTATCGTAGTTAAAGATTCTACCACCACACTACATGCTTGTATGTGGCATACACATGCAGCCTGTAGGTAATAATTATTTGTTTACTATTTTCGTAAATATGTTAAGCGTTCATTGAAACTAAGCCTTAAGCAAATACCTACACTAGGTGAGAGGTCACATATACTAAACTATAACAGATAATTTTATTTATCTTCCTTAATAATATAACATAACATAACATATCTTCACGCCTTTTATCCCCGAAGGGGTAGGCAGAGGTGTATTACACACCCACACTTCGCCGGATATGTTTCGGTCCCAATGTAATAGGGGGCGAGCCTATTGCCATCTACCGGGCACATTTTTAATACACACATAACTTCGAAAAGTCAGAGGTGTGTGCTCAAGGTACCTGAGGATCGAACCCGAGACCATCGTCTCGGCAGTCCGTTACGTACACCACTGGGCTACCGCCGCTTCTTCCTTAATATTTGTTTTTAAAGGATGACTCCTGCAAAAGGGTTCAATCCTGTGTCGCGGGGAGCCTTACAAACATGCGACACACCGACACAAAATGCGCCCAGACTCGAAACGAAAATTTATAGATCACGCAAAGCGTTGTCTCGAATAGGAATCGAAGTTGAGTCACACCACTCCACGTAGTGTCAAGCGGTGAGGCAGCCGTCTAACCCCCCCGTGGGATCTCCACCTTGTCGTGGTGGGGCGGCTTAGTAAGTGTAAGTGTTAGTGGCTTGGACACCCGCGGTGAAGCTAAGAGAGATCCCGGGAGTGAGTCTCCGCGTGGGCTTGGAGGGGGCCTGCGCAGGATGCGTCCAAAGGTGCGTGTGCGGGGTTCTGTGTGTCCCTCGCAGTCAGGCGCGGTCTCGGGAGGAGAGGCGTGTCGATGTTGCGTTGCCGCGCGCCCTATCTCCCGCGACAAAATGGGGGCGCACCATTGTTGCGTCGCGCTGGGGCCGCAGAGAAAGACGAGATGCGGTGTTGTCAGGTTGCCGTCCCTCCATCCTCTGCGGCCGTTGGGTATTTTGGCGGCGGAGCCCAAAACCTTCATCCGCCGCCAAGGAGGTTGTGCCCTTCGGGCTATCCGCCGAAGTATCAGGGAAGAATACTAACGCGACCCTTGCCGCCCCCAAAATGGCGTTGAAGTATTAAAAAAAAGCAGCCGTCTAAACCTTTACGCCCAGGGTGCAGTCACCATATACTTTCATTTCAAGTTCACATGTTGCTATCGATATAGAGCCCCGACACTCACAATCCCAAAGTTTATCAAAACAAACTTAAAAATAATCGAAATTGTATCGACAGCCATCTCCACTCCGATCTTTGAACAAACGATAAAATACCAGAGCTATTATAACAGGAACAATATAAACATCGAAAGCCATGTGCCAACATATTACTTACATACGGCTGGAGATAAAAAGGATCTTAGCACAAGAATAACACAAATAATCCGGGGTGAATTCCGTTATTATTATAAGTTTAAAATGTTGCTGAATATTGGGAACGGGACCCAAAAGGATCTCGTCTTCCGACTGACTGACTTTTATGTAACGGGTGTCGTACAATTTACTTATATAGTTATGTCGTAAACTGTTTATTTATCGAAAAGGTCATAAAATATTGCCTACAGGTGACATTTTTCGAAAATGTGAAAACTTGCTATCAAACATCAAACTTTTTATTTATTGCATAGGAAGACAAACGAGCACGCGGGACATCTAATGGTAAGTGATCAACTCCACCCATAGACCTCCAATTCTCGGAGGAACACAATGCGTTGCCGACCTTTTAAAAAAGAATATGCACGCTTATCAAAGGTTCTATTGTTGAATCGGTTTGGAAATACCGCTGCAGATAGCTTGTTCCACAGTTTTTCGTACGATTATAATAACAACTAATATAATTGTATATAATATTACTACAATTTATTAATTAACTAAAATTCGTAAGCGTTTTGTTTAAGGACGCGTTTACAAAATTAGTAGGTACAAAATCGCGTCACTACAGCGACACGGCGGCAACGGTACGTACTACTTACGGTAACTTGCGGAAATGTAGTTCAACTAAATATCTTTGAGACTTTAGAATTTTTTGTGATATGTATCTATGTTATAGGCCTGGAATATTATTATTATATTGTAGGTGTCGTATGAATGTAATGGCGGTATGACGCGATAGACTTCGAAAAAAGCGATATACGCATACAAAATATTCGCTAAAATCAATTTGATACTTCTCGTATTTTGTGCGAATTACGTCCAAATAAGTTTCTTATTTTTTATATAAATGGACATTATTACTTTCTTTTTTTCATTATGTTGAATCAGGATATATTTCGGTATTAAGATATTATTTTGTTTCTTGCGTTGAAATCTGGTAAGATTATGTGTCAAAGTCAAAGTCAAATCATTTATTTGTTCATAGGTTCATTTAAACAAAGTCATACTTTAAAAAAAAATTAAACTAGATGAGGCTGGTGTTTCCTAACTGAGGGCCCTGAGAAGAAACATCCGAAACAAACTCAGAGGTCATAGTCTCTTTTAAAGTCCAGACAATATGATTAAAATTAATAATATATAAAATAAGGTATTAAGTATAAATATGTGAGTACAATGTGAGACGACTATAAACTCCCATATAGTTATCCTTTGACAGAATTTCGACAGTAGTTCAGAGCCGACCAGTCCCGGCAGATGGCACCCGTTCACGAGTATGACGTGTGACTCAGCCATAGCTTAGCTCAACCATTTTTTAGGGAACCAAACCACCCGACCCACAACGCCACCATAAGCAAGACTTTTAAGTGAGCATGACGACCCAGAACTGCATGACAATGATAATAAAAAATTGAAAAGAAAGCGACTACATGGTGCTCACATATTGACAATCTTAACTTATCTTTAGGAACGTCAACACGATCTCATTATATAACAATATTAATAATTCTACTGTCAATACCATAATCTGAACGAATTTAATAATATTTACTTATAACATAATAAAGTAAAATATCCATAATAATGGCATTATGAAGCAAAAGCATAAATACAGCTGGGTAAAAAGCAAAATACATATAATTGTCAGTAAAAATAAGATTAAATTTGAATGTCATGTTCAAATCAAATTCAGCATGATAACAAAATTAACATAGTCATATAAAATAATAAAAGTAATTAAATGTCAAATAATAATAATGCCAAAAAATACAACTATATAATAATATGTACTGGATGTATAATGTCCAGAGTCAAATTAATTAATCTATAAATATTATAAGTATAATGATGGGAAAAAAAAGAACGAACTATATAATAATGTAACTGGATGTATAATGTCCAGAGTCAAATTAATTAATCTATAAATAATATAAGTTCATAATATGTACAGTTGTACATTGAGTTGATCAATCCCATGCGTTTTTATCATTCATATAATCTAAAATTGTGTAATATCCATGTTTACATAATTTAGCTTTTACAATGCTTTTGAACCTGTTGTAAGGTAGATTTCTTATATCGATGGGAAGTTTATTGTAGAAACGTATACATTGCCCCATAAACGAATTGCTGATTCTGTGAAGACGAGTTACATGCAAGACAAGATTGTGTTTGTTCCTGGTGTTTACAGAATGATTGTCACATTTCTTTTGAAAAGATGTAATATTTTTATAAACATACTTTAAGTTCTCAAAAATATACTGAGATGCTACGGTCAGAACATTTATTTCTTTGAATTTTTTTCTGAGGGACACTCTAGGACCGAGATTGTAAATAGCACGAATGGCTCTCTTTTGTAAGACAAAGATGGTACTAATGTCCGCAGCTGTTCTCCAGAGAAGAATTCCGTATGACATAATGCTATGGAAGTAACTAAAATAAACTATCCTAGCCGTATCTACATCAGTGAAATGCCTAATCTTTGTAACAGCATAAGCCGCTGAACTAAGCCTGCCCGACAGCTTTTCAATGTGTGGGCTCCATTGCAATTTAGAATCTATAGTTATACCTAAAAACACAGTTGACTCAACAAGGTCCAATTCTGCGCCATTCAGTTGGACGTTGGTTCTAACGTGTCCAACATTAGGTGTTGAAAACTTTAGACATTTAGTTTTTTTCTCGTTAAGAAGAAGATTATTTGCGTTGAACCAGCGTACAACCTTTGCAAGTGCAGTAATAATATGGTTAAAATTTAATAATTGCCTTTTCATTTTAAATATTAAGGATGTATCATCTGCAAATAAAACTACATCATGATTATCTCCTATGAAGTAGGGTAAGTCATTAATGTAAATAAGGAAGAAAAATGGGCCCAGAATTGAACCTTGCGGGACGCCCATGCATAATGCAGATCCGGGTGATCTCTTACCATTGATGTCTACTTTCTGAATTCTGTCCCTTAAATAAGAACTAAGGAGCTCAAGGGGCTTTCCTCTGATTCCATAATGATGTAATTTCCTGATAAAAATTTTATGATTAACACAGTCAAAAGCTTTAGACAAGTCGCAAAAAATGCCTAAAGCATCTTGTGAATCCTCCCAAGCTCCAAATATGGTTTTCAATAATTCTACTGCTGCGTCGATAGTAGAGCGACCTCTAGTAAAACCAAATTGCTTGTTATGCAAAATATCGTATTTATTAAAGTGTGCCAACAACTGCTTTAAAATTAACTTTTCGAATATTTTACTCATGGTAGGTAGCACTGAAATAGGTCAAAAATTTGTTGGATCTAAAGTACTACCAGATTTGAATAGAGGTATCACTTTACTATGCTTCATCAAATCAGGAAATTCACCGTAAGCAACGCAACAATTGAACACCCTTGCCAAGTGGGGTGCAATAGTACTGATTACTGACGAAATTGTCTTGACAGAAAGACCCCATAGATCCATGGTATTTTTAAGATCTAATGTTTTAAAAGCGCTCATAATGTCTCTGTCTTTGACAAAAGTGAATTCAAAAGGTGCGTCACACTCAAGTACACATTGTTTAATAATATTTTTGGCATCAGTGGGAGATGACTTAAGAGTTTTAGTTGTTATGAGAGGTATATTAGTAAAGAAATTTTCAAACTCTTTTGCTACCTCTAGATCAGCTTTAATATCTCCATCATTTATTTTTAAATGGAAATCTCGACTACGTACTGTGACTCTGCCAGTTTCGCTATTGATAATGTTCCAAGTTGTTTTAATTTTATTGTTGGACATTTTAATTTTATTTTTTATGAAATTAGATTTTGCAATTGAACAAGTTTGTTTGAAAAAATTTGAATAGTTTTTGACATATTCTTTGAACACTTCACTGCTATTTAAGTTTCGGTCATTATATAATTGAAATAATTTAATTCTACTCTTGTAAATTCCTGGTGTAGCCCATTCACTAAATGTGAAGCGGTCACTGACTGATGCTGTTTTAGGAGTAAATGTTTTACTAAATTCAGTATTAATTAAGTTATGCAGTGAATTATATAGCTGGTTCGGGTTGTTGTGAAATGGCAACTTTGGTAATTTAGACTCTAAACTACTTTTAAAATATTCAAGACGGCTTGTAGTGATTGGAACAAAGTTAATATTTATTTTATTAGGTTTATTTTTTCTAGGAAAGCTGACTAACTGTCCACAGTGGTCAGAGCTTAACGCATTAATAACTTTCTTTTGCATTGGTTTTTGGTAACAAAAAATATTATCAATACAAGTGGCAGATGAGCTAGTTATTCTAGTTGGTTCCGTGAAAATATGGTACAAATTAAATGATTTAAATGTTGTTATTAATTTATTGGTACAACATGACTTTTCCAATATATTGATGTTAAAGTCTCCACAGACTACAATTGCTTTATTACAGTGGGAGCTCTTAAATAAAACCTCCTCTAAAATTCTTTCAAAATTATCATATTGAGCACAGGGGGGTCTGTATACACTGATTACAATATATTGCTCAAACTCAATGCAAGAAAGTTCTATAACCCGTTCAACAGAGAGGTCTACAATATCCTTTCTTTCTTTAAATTTTATAGACTTGTTTATTAATATTAAGGAGCCTCCATGTATCATATTGACTCTACAGAATGAGCTTGCTAACAGGTGGTTATTAAAATTAAATATGAGCTGGTGATTCTGCAACCAATGTTCTGTTAAACATAAAATATCAATATTATTACTGTTCATAAATAACTCCACCTCTAATTCTTTACTTGATAAGCTCTGGATATTTTGATGCACAATATTAAGAAGTGTTTTATTATTACTATTTCCTCTGGTAGAGTTCAATGTTTGAATACTAAGTCTATTCACATTATCAACTACATTAAATTCCTTGCAAGAGGTTGTCTCCATTGTCTCTTGGTTTAGTTTAAATTACTATTAGAAACAGTAATCAATGTAGTATGTTTACTAGCCAGATTCTTGGCTAATGTATCTAAATAATAAGATAGCGACATAGCTATTCATCTGGTATAAAAACTAGAAAGGTAGTAGTTACCTTTTGTCAAATAAAATTGTTTACTAACAAGACAGTTAGTGTCAATCAAATGAAATTTATCATTATAATATTGCAAAGAATGTAACAAAGTATTTATTTTATGTCTATAGTTATTTTCCTCTTGTGGCAAACTGTGTGAGTAGGAGAATGTGAACATTACTATATGTTTAACATTTAAGGTTGAGAGAGTGTTGTATACTTGTTTGATAGCTTTCTTGTTTACACAACCTCTATTTCCAGTTAATATCAATACTGTAATATCCTGGTTGTAATCAAGATAAGAGATTTTATTCATAATTTCAAGATATGATAGTCCCGGCATACAATAATTTATAACTGAGTAGCCCTTACAGCTGTCTGACAACAATTGGCCTAATGCTTTACCTAATTCATCACTAAAAATGACAAGCTTATTTTTTAATATATTATGAGGTGTTGGAGAAGGTTCGTTTGATTTTAGCGGGGAATCATTAGTATTTATTTGATGCAAAGCGGAAGTACTACAGGTTGGCAAAGAAGAACCTGGTAAAACCACATCATTTATTGGAGTGTCGGTGGTCAAAGTCTGGGTGTGTTTACAAGTACAAGTACAAGTATTAGAATCCACCAGCTCATTCATCGCCAAAATGTATTCCTTCATTTGCAGTTCTGAGCTTTTATATTTATTAGATATACAATTTAATTTTTCTTGTAGGTTACTTATTTCCAATTCTAGGTTTTTTGTATGTATTTTGTAATTCAAAGTATTGTTTTTGCACTTCATTGCATATGTATCTAATTTGTCAAGTAAATTTAATCTCTCCCGGTTTAATTTAACATTTTTAATAAAGTATTTTTGTCTCTTAACCATTTTTTGAGTTTTTAGTATGAATTTTTTAATTTTTATATATTTCTTTAATTTGTTTCTGCTGCACTTAACTACCCTGACAGAGTTGGAAAGGGAGTCATTTTCTCTTGTAAGATCTATACAGACAGTGGGATTTATGTCATGTACAACAGGAACTATCTCCGGGGCAGTGGACACCAACTCATCGAACAAACTGTGTTTCAACGTGTCAGTGATGTTATGTTGAATAGTATCTTTTAATGAAATTTCATTCTTTGCCTCATGTAATTGTTGTTCTAAATCTTTAATGCGGTCCAGGGCGAGGTCGTACTCTGCCCTACATTCGTCAAATCCGTCGACAATGATTTGGAGCCTTTTCTGGTCACTATTGGCCTCAGTAAGTTGTTTATGTAACTGAGCCATTTCTAATTACAAACTTTTGTTCTGATTAAGTATTACTAATAATTCTTCCTCATTTTCATCTCTCTCCCTCATGAGACGATCACACAACTCCTTAGACTCCTTTAGTTTACTCAAAGCCACTTGAAGTTTAGACTCCTCCTGGCGAGCAATGGCCTTGCTACGGATCATCATAGTGATTGGATAGTACGAGAAATGAAACCGAAGAGAGAATACTAGCACAAATTAACGTGAAATACGCGAAAATAGACAGTTGAAGAAAATAATAAGTTAGAACAGATTTGAAACTTTGACCTGCCAAAGTTGTGTCAACGACCCAGAGGTTAAGTTTATAAAAGTTACGCAAATCAAATGCTATCTAACCCCTCTATAAATAAATACACGATTAACATAAATAGATGTATGAGACACCGATAATTTACGATCAAATATATTGAAGTTTACCTTTTGAGACGACTTACAAATAGAATTTTACAGGTACTCTCCGGTAACCGTCACCAAATTGTTTTCGTTTAAAACACAAAATTTAGACGGCATGCCTAGCTCTACTCACATATGAGTACCAGTAAGAGTCTCGAATAACCCTGGAAGGTTACTTCATAAGTTCCAGTGGTAGGGTCTCTTATGTACAAACAAAATGAGCCCAAACTCGGTATGCCTAGGTCTTCTCACATATGAGTACCAGCAAGAGTCATCGAATAACCCTGGAGTGTTACTTCATAAGTTCCAGTAGTAGGGTCTCTAATTTACAAACAAAATGAGCCCAAACTCGGTATGCCTAGCTCTTCTCACATATGAGTAAGAGTCATCGAATAACCCTGGAAGGTTACTTCATAAGTTGCAGTGGAAGGGTCTCTTACGTTCAAACAAAATGAGCCCAAACTCGGTATACCTAGCTCTACTCACATATGAGTACCAGCAAGAGTCATCGAATAACCCTGGAGGGTTACTTTATAAGTTCCAGTGGTAGGGTCTCTTATGTAAAAACAAAGTGAGCCCAAACTCGGTTTGCCTAGCTCTACTCACATATGAGTACCTACCAGCAAGAGTCATCGAATAACCCTGGAGGGTTACTTCATAAGTTCCAGTGGTAGGGTCTCTTATTTACAAACAAAATGAGCCCAAACTCGGCATGCCTAGCTCTACTCACATATGAGTACCAGTAAGAGTCTTGAATAACCCTGGAAGGTTACTTCATAAGTTCCAGTGGTAGGGTCTCTTATGTACAAACAAAATGAGCCCAAACTCCGCATGCCTAGCTCTACTCACATATGAGTACCAGCAAGACTCATCGAATAACCTTGGTAGGTTACTTCACTGGTACCAGTGGTAGGGTCTCACCAAAACAAATAAAATGAGCCCCAACCTGGCATAACTTGGTCTACTCTTTTATGAGTTCCAGTCGCAACACTTGAACGGGATGGTATACCATCAGTCCAGATAATCTTACCAGATTTCAACGCAAGAAACAAAATAATATCTAAATACCGAAATATATCCTGAGTCAACATAACGGAGAAAATAAAGTAATAATGTCCATTTATATAAAAGTAATAAGAACAACCATTTATATAAAAGTAATAAACTTACTTGTACGTAATTCGCACAGAATACGAGAAGTATCAAATTGATTTTAGCGAATATTTTGTATTCGTATATTGTTTTTTTCGACTTCGGGCTGCAGCGACAAGCGACATAGAGTCCACTCCCGACGGCGCTCAAGCGCAGACTGAGATCTCATTGCAGAATTTGGATATATAAATCAAGAAAGTGGCTAAAGAAAACGACCCTTATTGCCACACATTAAGACACACGTATGCGGGCAAAATAGAAGAAAAATTTAAGATGATTTTTTGCATTTTTTGAGTCAATTTACAATATTTTCAAAAATACTTTCAGATTGTTTTTGAGTTGACTATATTTACTACCCTATTCTATCTATCTATCTATATCGTCACACCTGTCTCCCATTGGGGTAGGCAGAGACTATAGAACGCCACATGCTTCGGTTCAAACATACTTCTTTCGCTTCGACATTCATTAACCTCATCATGCATGCGCATCTGTTATGGGTACTTTTAATTTGGCCCTTTTTCAGTACGTCACCTATTTGGTCGGCGTACGTCCGCCTAGGGCGTCCCCTACCGACATTTCCATTCATTCTAGCACGATACACTCCTTTCGTATTCCTTCTTTCATCCATCCGTTCCAAATGTCCAAACCAACGCAACATTCCTTTTTCAACCTTTGTCACTACATCTTCTTTTAGACCACACTTCTCTCGTATCACACTGTTTTTCACTTTATCAATCAGCCTTACTTCTAACTTTGAAAATCTAAATAAATGTAAAAATAGAGAGAAAATTGTACCCAAAAATAGCAGTATTTGCCTATTTTTGATTTAGAGGCAGTTTCGAATCGATTTTACATTAATAATAATTAAATATTTTTTATTTATTTTCAGATTGATTTATAGATAAAAAAGTAATCAATTTATCGTTATCATTAGTTTTATTAGTTATTATCTTAAATTGTCGTAAAATGTACCGGAAATATGTGGTTTTTTGATACATGCGTAAACGCGTCCTTAACGCGATGACAGGACGGGGCCTATGCGGTATTGTCATTCTGATTTGTAATAGTAGATAAAACATTTTATGGCCGTTTATAATACCTATAAGATCTTTCCATTCGTAGAAACATAAATTCAAATTGATAGACACAATATCAAATAGGGACTTATAAAAAGTAGTTTGATTCTACCTTCCATACTATTTAAATTCTTTTTTTATACATCAAACGCCTCCACACAATAAATTTCCTCCAAAACGCTGTTTTTTATAACTTATACAATACCACATAAGGGCAAGTTACAACACACCCTTGTCTCGCACGTGAGTAAGTCGCATCAATCAAACTGATTTATTTACAATAAATTACACTATAACTTTGTATCTATTATTTTGATACATAATACTAAACTTCGCTTAAAATTGTTCTTATGTAGTAATGCGTTATTAAAAGGTGTTATGACTTATGATTATTGATTTATTTGAAGACATATTAATAGCATCATAGATATTTCAATATTTTCTCTTTATTTTTGACTTTAAAATTTACTTACCTTAGTAAAATCGCAAGGTCTTTACACAGTCTTAGAAAAAAGGCTTTCAGTTGAACGAACATAAAAAAATTGACGAATACTAAGACTAGAATAATATAATATATTATTTTTATATTCTTATTTTTTAATTTGACAGAATTATGCATACAGTTGTAACATTTAATAAATTTATATGTAGAAAAACTAAAGATTATAAAATTAAAAGATTCTGATATGATATCTTCATAAAAAACGACTTCGTGTTTAGGAAAGAAGAATCCAGAGTTAAAAATGACCAAGAAATTATGAGTGTGTATTATAAAAGTCCCATAAGGCCTCAAAAAGACGTAAATACCAATAAATAACAAGTTATTAAGACTCTGTTAATGAACTATGTAGCTACTGGTGGAGCAGAATTTTGGTTAGAATTCTAACATTGCGTAAACCTCCGCCAATAAACATCATTGAAATATAAATGGAGAACTCAACGGAAGCAAATCCAAATAGTTGCAAACTAAATATATACGGTTGGGTCCAGTCACTATTTTAGTAATAACACTAGTAGTCTAACACAAATGTAGTATTCTTGCAACACTGTCCGATGCGGCTATTTGAATACAGCTACATTTTGAATACCTATTAAATTTGTGGGCATAAAACACATTCCAGTTCCAATTTGATGTTGTCTGTAGAAGATTTAATGATGGTCTGAATATTCGTACGAATCATAAAGGTATCTAATTATATAGTTAAATTCAATGCGTCTTTACGTACATGCAAGGCTACATAGTGTCGCGATGGTATCTTTACGCCTCTACGCACGCACGCAAGTAGGCATGCAAGCAAGCACGTATGCACGTAGGCATGTGACACCTCGTCCAGACCACGGTCACGGTCCGTTGCTATAGCATACTGATATTTCTTACTAGAAAACTTCTATAACCCCAGGAAGTTGTCCATTAAGCATGAAGACTATATATTGGGACAGTCCACTTGGTACTTCTTTGTGTTCCAATAATAAGAAAACAGATATTTATATACAATTTAATTGATCAGGCAGGCAAGTGCTTCTCCACCAAAAGTACTAATCCACCACTAGAGCTCATAGCGCTACTTGGCGTGCCGATTGCAATAGGCTGGCAGATTAAGAAACGCTTGCATAGGTTGCCCCTTGGATGGGTAGCCGCGTTTGGCATTCACATCAAAGAGCTCTGTGCTTCGGCGGGCACATAGATCTGTCGATCTCGGTTCTTGTTTCAAAACAAAAATAATCGTTAGGCCTTCGGGGGGTCTGAAAACTCTATCACCAGAGTTGACTACACACAGATCATACTCCTAGCGATATCCCAGTTTCAATCTGGGGTCCGCTTAATAGTCTAACCAAATTTGGCTGAATATTAGCTTTTCCACAGAGCGACTGCCTGTCTGACCTCCGCAACCCGAAGGGATAGCGATATTCCATGGTTTAGACTAGTGTTAGTTTATTTAGAAGGTTTAATTAAATATAATAACTGTCAAAGATGTTCATAACAACCGGGACCGACGACTTAACGTGCTCTCCGAGGCACGGGACAAGCGATGATTAACAATTCAATACGCACATAACTCCGAAAAGTCAGTGGTGCGCGCCGTGGATTCGAACCCGATACCATCTGCAAGGCAGTCTGTTGGTATCTCCACTAGGCTATCGCTGCCTCACCACCATCGTTGACTACACACAAATAAGATCTTTTATAATAAAAGCATGTCTACATCATTATTTTTATTTTTTATAAACATGGTCATATTCCAGTCCTTTAATATATTCATTGATTGGCGAATATTCAAGAAGGCTTTAATACACTGGGAGCCCTTTTTAAAAGTATAAAGAATACAAAGTACTTAGACATTTTATGTCAGTTCTCTTTAGTTTTTCGCTATCGCAGAAAATAATCTTACAAAGACAAACTAACAGAAATATACTAAGTTAAAAGGACTGAGAAAATCTATTGTACTGATCTTTTTACTTGATGAAATAGAAAATGATAAGCACAAAAAAATAAGAGGCCGTATTTTTCAATTTTGTATTCATTATACTGCTTTGAAAGTACAAACAGCTTCTTAGGCTCTGTGGTAACAACTACTTTGCTATAGTCGTAAATTTCGTTTACGGGTTACAAAATAGTACTTCTGTAAATGTGTGATAAGCTCTGTTCACTGTTTTGTAGAATGGATCGTTCTACAAAATAGATGGCAAAACGTAAGTGTAGAAAAACTTTACTAAAACTTTCGGAACTACACAAATGATAAAAGATCATACGATTGTTCTGATGTTGGCAGGTGAGCTAGGCAATACTCGTATCGCTATAGCGAGCATTTAATCTATCGACCTCATTTGTAAGTATATTAGTATGACAAGAACAATTGTTTTTTTGTCTTTTATTTAGAAGAAGAAATTTTATTCCATTGATTTACTTAAATCAATATAGTTCAAACCTAGAACTAACTAAAATCAATGTTTAACGATCTTATTGTTCCGCATAGGGCTTCGAATTGACAACACTCGGCGTAGTGTTGTACTAAGCAACCGCTTTACTACCACTTCATGTTTGCAATCAAAGCCTGATATTTGCGACGAAACAAAATACGTGACACGAAAAAAATGTAAATGTAAATAGTTTGAAGTGGTATTCCATGGCGTTGCAATATATCATGTTTTATCTACAATGGACTAAGGTTGCATACTAATGTTACAGCGTATGAGATTGTAAAATAGGTTTTTTATAATATTTTTTTTGCCATAAAGTACAGAAAAAAAACGGTATACATTAAAATATTAAACATCAACAAGAATAAAGGTGAATTTCGTGTTGGGTGGGTAATTGTAATGGTAATGCATTAAATTTTATGATATAAAAATGAATCGCTGAATGTTTTGCTAAGCGCAAATCTCGAGAGCAACTGAAACAAATGCGCTATTTCCTTTTTTTTTTGTTGGTTTATATTTTGTTAATTAAATTATTTATTATTAACCTAGTAGTGTAGATTATAACGTCATTATGATCAAATTTGCTAGAGAGACCTGGCACCCATAACACAAGTTTGATCTTAGCTTGGGTGCCAGTGCCAGTTTACATTTATTGTAAATCGCTAAATATGGTTTCTTAATAAATTAAGTTATTCTTTTTTATATTATTACTTGAAGTAGAGAGAGAAGATGGTTCTTACGGAGAGAAAATAAAAAAAAAGCAATCGACTGTTAGGCGGTACGAAGTTCGGTGGGTCGGTTAGTAGGTATAATATATTAATTTGGGTTGCAAAGTGAATTAACTTGTGAATATCAACATGTTTTACACCGACCTTTGGAATTGTAGAACCTGGAAGAAACCGAGGCTACTTTTTTAAACAAACAGAATCAATTTGTGGTATCGTGAACGTTGTTAATAATGTATTGATAAAAAATTCAACACTGATTTTAAAAAAAGAAGTATTTTAGAACGAGGAATGAATAAATATATCGTATTAGAGAATGAACGCACTTGTCTATTCAATTTATAAGTGACTGCCCGATCCTGTGAGAATTCCTAGTTAAAATTGGTTTAAAATATTTAACCTACCTTTACCGTTTAGTACAAACCATATTCTGTAGTAAACAAAACTGTATTATTATCAAAGTACACTTACACACAACATCATCTCCCAACATGTAATAACAGACTCAACAAAGATCAATCCAGTGATCAGATAACAACCCATTGTGTGCGACTGTACTCTGTCTGTCAGCAGGACAGATACAATGGTCGCCACAACATCAATGTAAAGTTATATTGTTATGCGTTTATTTAAGTTATTTTATTTATTTAATTTTATGCGTTTTTTTAGCTCTGTGAATGGATACTGTAGATTGATTGGTATTTTGATAAAGATTTGGATGTATTGAATGGGTGGAGAATTTGATTTTCTTCGTTTGAAAAATAAAGTATGTAATTTTAATTTAAAACAGACAATGTTAAAAACAGAAATAATATAAGTCCTGTTCAGGGACCCATACTTGTAAGAATAATTTGTATGTCATCTGTAAATTCAAAATTGTGTAGGTAGTAGAGCCTTGCTGATTTCAGCATGAATGGGCCGGCTCGACCGGGGAAGTACTACCCTCTCACAGAAAATCGACGTAAAGTAACAGTACCTAAGCTGTTGCGTTTCGTTCGGTGAGTGAGAGTGCCGGAGGCCCTATCCCCTATTCCTTCTCCATGATCCCACTCCTCATCCTATCCCTTTTCCCAACCCCAAGGGGCGGCAACGCACTTGTGACTCCTGTGGCGGTGCTTGTGTCCATGGGCGGCGGTAATTGCTTACCATCAGGCAATCCGTCTACTCGTTTGCCGCCTATTACCATAAAAAAGAAAACTGAATGCCTGGCAGACAACACCGAGCCCAAGAAAAAAAATCCTCCTGCAGAGCGCAAGAAGCTGAAAATTGGCATGCAATTACATAATATATTCCTTGGGGACCGCACTAAGAAGGAATACCCAAAAATCAAAGGGGATCTGGCAGAAACGATTATTTTAATATAAAATGGGGTTAACTATTATGACCAACATAAAATGCTTTGATACCCTTAGTTCTTTAACCAAAAATATAAACTTAACACCAGAAAAATAAAGTCGAAAATAACAATAGTACCAGCTATTTTAGTCACGACTGCACTTCAAATTGTATTCGAACACCAAATGTAGTAAATGGTCACCAAATAAATAGGTTATGTTAGGTCCTCTTGTGACCCTTAATTCAAAAATAGGAGCCCGAAGCGAAGCTGGGCTCCTATATTACGTCAACTTAATTTATTAAAGTAGGTGGTGTATGTAACTAAATCCAATTAATGTGTTGGTATTTCATACAACGAACAAAAAACTTTGGTTATAATTTTACAAAATGCTGGTTTAATTTTGGTGATCATTTACTTCTTTTGGGTTAACAATGATTTATAAGGAGTCATTTTGCTTAAATAGGATAGCGAAATGTTAAAACGTTGGTTTTAATTTTACATTAAAATGCGGGTTTCATTTTGGTGACCAGATTTGGTGGTAAGATAAGATAAGATAAGATATATTTATTAGTCTCAACATGTGTACATAAGGTGTTACAGGTTTTTTGTTTCAACATGTTCTGTCTGGTTAGACATGCCAATATAAGTGTATTCTAATAATCTATTAAATATACATTAAATCTGGATCTAATATAAAAGGCAGTTACATTGTCTTTTTAATAAGCGTTTCTTAGCTAACAAAATTCTAATTGGACAGTCAAAATTCATTCAATAAAATAGTAAAAGATATAATTAAGGTCAATAATAATAAAAAAATATAATAATAAAATATTTATGTCAATTAAATTAGATCCCGATATGTCATATTATACATCAAAACTAAATAATTATATAAAATTGTCAAATAGGAAATCATTAACAGTATAATAGCATTTATCCAATAATAAATCTTTTAATTTACGTTTAAATATATTAACATTACAATCCTTGTATTTGTTGGCTATTTTATTGTATTGTAAGTTAAACATAAACCATATAAAATGTACAGGCATAGCTGTGTGCATCCTCTAGTACTATGTTAAGGTTGTCTCATTTCACAGTGCTTAAAAGTGACATACAAATTTTATAAGGGCAGAATCATTCTGTCTTTATAATTTTTTCTCATTACAGGTGATTATTTTCTTCGATGGGCACAAGTACCACAGAACATGAATCCCTAATTTGCTTAAGCTGCCATTTCTCAGATACTTATAAAACATAGACAGTGAATACTTTTATAATTTCGCGAGTTGTACACATAATAATATTTAGAGGATCGTAGAGGAATAATATATAAGTACATGTTGCCTAGCTACATTTTCAAATAATAACTCGATATCTGTATATATAATATATAAAATCCTTGCGTTACTGACTGACTGACAGACACGCTACAGCCGAAACAACTGGGCGCAAGTAGGTGAAATTTGGCATGTATGTTCATTGAGGAGTGTAGGGGAGGATTTTTGGAAATTCCACCCCTAAGAGGGTAAAACAGGTTGTCTGAGTTTGTATGAAACGTTTTGTTCCTTCGATGGATTAACTTCAAACTTTGTATATTGGTTCCTGAATTGTATGTTTCTAGGGGCGTGTAGGAGAATTTGTACAAAACATTTTTTTTTGTTTGGGGTCGGGTTGGAAAATCCTCATGGAGTCCCTCCGCCCTGGGGGAAGGGCGAAGGGTACTGTCAGGCTCTTGCCGACTACCTACCAACCCTCATGTACCCATGTGTCGGAGGGTCGGGTATCACCGAAGCATTCCTCGCTACCCCCCGACGGGTATTGGCCCACCAGATGGTTAGGCGGGCCCCAAACAAAACCCCCTTGGCGGTGGGTGAAGGTGTTGGGCTCCGCCGCCAAAACAACCAGCGGCCGCAGAGGATAGGGAGGATGGCAACGCAACACCGCATCTCCTCTTCCTCTGCGGCCCCACCGCGACGCAACGATGGTTCGCCCCCATTTGGCCGCGGGAGATAGGGCGCGCGGCAACGCAACACCGACACGCCTCTCCTTCCGCGACCGCGCCCGACTGCGAGGGACAGAAGAACTGTCCCTAGCACCCGCACCTTTGGACGCATCCTGCGCAGGCCTCCGTCAAGCCCACGCGGAGCGTCCACTCCCGGGATCTCGCTTAGCTTCACCGTGGGTGACCTATTCATATTTGGATAAGTATTTGTAATAGATATTTTGGATACGCCGCATACTATTTATGGTAGATAATTCCCGAAACATATTGGTTCCACGAATGAAACAAACATGCATTTGGTTTATATAAAATATCAGCAATACTTATGGTATCTATTTCATATGTAGCGTATGGAAGAAATAATATTAGGTTGAACTGACTGAACTATACAAGTCATTATCTAAAACGACAGTGATTGCCTTGTGGCAAAAATATCAGACTGCTACGTCTAAAACTGATTCTAAGTTAAGTGTGTACTCAATTGTTAATCTACACTTGCTAAATAATAAAGACAAAATTAAATACCGTGAGAAAATCTGCCTCATTGGACGAAGATGACGATGACACGACGATGTGCGTGTGGGACTGGGAGGTCTCAGGTTCGATTCCCGGGTCGGGCAAAGTGTTAAAGACATAAAGACATATTTATTTCTGCATTTTGGTTGTTTACAACACTTATACATGTCAAAACCCTATTCTAGACGATGCCGGCTTTTCCTAGCTAAATGACTTCTTGAGAAGAAAGGCCGAAACAAACTCAGAGTCATTGTTTTTTTTTTGTTACTTCAATTTCTTTAGTCTTTTCTTCATCTTTTAAAGTCCTGTTATTGGGGTTTTCCATTAGGAAATTCTCAGTAGCAGCACGGAGTCTGGTAATGTGCCCGGTACGGCAATAGGCTCGCCCCCTATTACGTGGAACATAAAAAAGAAAAAAAATCGTGGCGAAATGTGGGTGTAATATTACACCTCTGCCTACCCCTTCGGGGATACAGGCTTGAGTCTATAAAAAAAAAAATCTGCATGTCTGTAAGTTCTCCTTAATGTCCTCGCAAGATATGTGAAGTCCGCTAACCCACACTTGATCAGCGCGGTGGACTATAAGCCTTACCCTTCTCATATTGAGAAGAGGTCTATGCTCAGCAGCGGGACAGATTATAAAACGAAGCTGATAATGATGAACAAACATTGTTACATCCATCTTCATATACTATCATTTAATATTAAATCAGTACCTATATTAATATATTTTTAACCACCTTACATAATTATACAAAACGATAAAGATATGTGTATCGCAAAGTTTTACATCACAAAACTCACCCAATTTCCAATAATATTTCAATATGATATTCAGCCGCATAGTTCATAGATTCAAAACATACAATTTAATCATGTATCGTGCCACGCTAGGGTACGTTAGGACGCCGTCAGCATAGGATTACCCTGTTCGATGCAAACATAATAGTTTGGAAATAGCGTTTTCATCTGCAGCTTTATATATATGAATAATGTTAATGAATGTATTGCTGTAGAAAGCTGCTTCATTAAGCTGTATTTATAGAAATAAACTAGTTCCTTCAATTTGGTTTAAAGCTCATTCAATGAAAATTTAGAACTATTTTGTTGATTTTGTTTTTTTGGTTAAACCGGTTGTCGTTTACACAAAATATAACATTATTCTATTTTTATATAGCAAATACTTCAGAACGTTTGTATGGAATTCTTCACGTGTTTTAAACGGTTTAACTGGTGTTAATAAGATTTGCGTGTTGATATCAATCCATAATTTATTGCGCTTTGTCGATGACATGTCATAAATAGGCAAAAAGGAAGGGACAGCTAATATACAGGTTGTTGATTTGCTTTTGCAAAATATTTTAAGAGGTGAATATACTACTATAACTGAACGCAAATACATGGCAAAATAAGTCACTAAACATTGAAAAATGATTTTCGTCATCATACACTTTGAAAATCAACTCGGTGTATTGACCGACGCCGCCGCTCAGCTGATCGCCATTGCAAGTGCCTAACACACACAAGCACACGTATCTACAGTGACTGCGCGATTTAGTCATATTTTGCACGATTTAACGGTTTATTCTGATTTACTATCTAAGAGACATTTAATGAAGATAGGGTCTTATATCATCACACACTGTTTAAAATAATTTTAGATTAATAAGTATACTGTCTATGATGTATTATTAAAATATTTTGCAAATGCATATCAACAGCCTGTACAATCGACGAATGAAAAAGTCCAATTCATATTATTTCCAATCGACAATTGGTTCTAATAGGTTTACCAACATGACCATTTTTTCAAAGGGGAACAACATTACCTACACCTTATGATAAAAACGACATTACCTACATACTTGCTTTATGAAAATCGAAATCTTTTATTCGCTCTCTACGAGAACATATCACGCTTTTGTATACCTAAAGAGGGTAGGACAGAGATTTATCGGTCAATTTACGTCGACTATATTAAAGTACATAATCGTACGAGACATCTGCTAGCTACGTCCCAGTCACGTCTGCGAACTGCGATCTTACGTACTGATAGTAGGTTTTAGGTTTAAAAATCTTAGCTCATATATAAAGGTATATTTTCGTTCCTTCGGTTAACAAAACTGGACATTAAGAAATTCACTCACATGACAATACTGATTTGTGAAACTTGAGAAAAAATAGCAAAAAAAAAATATCATCATGAAAATCTATATTAGGTAAAGAGACTTGCTGATTTCAGTATGATTGGCCCGGTTGACCAGGAAGTACTACCCTCTCATAGAATATCGACGTATAGTATCTGTACTGTGGCGTTTTGTTCATTGAGTGAGAGTGCCGAAGGCCCCATTTTTGTTTCTTCTCCCTCATCCCGCTCCTCATCTTATTCTTTTTCTCGTCCCAATGCACTTGTGATTCAATCATCCTCAGTAATCACACTTTATATTGGTGAAAACCCCGCAAAACTTGGTGTGGTAGTTTTTGAGTTTATCGCATTCATAAAGACAGACAGACCGCGGTAGGGACTTTCTTTTCATAATAAGTAGTATGTACCGTATAGATATTGATATCCATACGATATAAGTAAAATAAATAGTTGAAAGCATAAAGAAACCAAGAAATAATACAAAACTCGGTTATATCGCTGTGTGTCTTAACACAAGCCTTTACTTCAAAACATTCTTATCAATTAAAATAATATAAATACGTCAAATTTAATCTAAATATTCCGCTTCAAAATACCGAAAGGCCAAACCAATAAACTCTGACCGAATCTATCTGAAATGCCATCGATTCTGGCGATCCAATTTCAAAATTTCAACCAATATCTGCCACAACATTTTACAAATCCAAATATTTGTGAAATACCGCGCACGGTCATCGCAAATACCGAAAACAAGACGCCCTAGAGAAAAGGTGGTCGTTCACTATGACGTAACAGAGAATGCCCAGGATATTTCAAAAGCGACGATGCGTGTCCGGGTCGCATGTTTTATATCGTAGGTGAAGGATACGTGTGCGTTATCGGGATGTAAATGTTTGAGTTAAGGCCACGGATTTGGGGGCTTGGGTTTGTTGTATCAATAAATATGGTTCGTATTAGTGTAATGCTGTGTAGAGAACTGTATTTTTTTAAAGCAGTGATAGCCTGAAGAGCGCTCAACAAACTGCTACGCAGGGATATCGGGGGTAAAGCTCACGGGCGCACCGACGACCGAGTTAAATAGTTACTTACCTATAGATTATACTGTTCAGTTAATTATTGCTTACTAAACGGTGTTGGAAAGCATCATAATTAATAATTACCTTAAAGGTAAATGTAGGGGAAGTGTCACAGATATTCCATGGCATGACAATCAACGTCTTTGACTGCACTTAAGACGTAGTGGTTAAAGCGACCGCCTTGCTGTTTAACACCACGTATGTGATGTATGTTCGATCCCCATATAGGACCAGACATTGTGTGATCCACTAATTACTATTTTTTTTTTGTGTGTGCGTGGGTTATGTCTGTGTACCACATTCGCTACCATTAAAATCATTAACCAGCAAGTTACATAGTATTGTTGTCTGACTGCGTTCGACAAAAAAAGAATTGGTTGATTGATTGACATCGGTCGCCGAAGCTTGATATTGTAACATGTGCGATTTGACTATCAATCAGGTTGGTCAGTACAATTGTACAACATAATATATGTTAAACGAAAATAAGCAAATGAAAAATGTATTCGAATTTACTATTGAATCACCCGTTGATCGGCAGGTGCACCACTTGCAGGTGAGGTTGGCTTGGGACCCTAAGTTCTTGGTGGGAACCCTATGCACCCTCTGCTCTGGCAAACAAAATATCCCGATAAGCGGCATTAGGCTCGCCACCTATTACGTGGGATCAAAACACTGACGAAAAGTGGGCGCTTAAAATGCCTCTGCCTACCCCTTCGGGGAAACAGGCGTGAGTCTATGTATATAAGGCTTGTGACTGACAAAGAAGATATATAAGGCTAGTGTGAATGGGACAGGACGAAGGGGAAGACCTAGGCGGACGTTCTCTTACCAGATTGGAGACATCCTAAAAAAAGGACAGGTCAGAAATACCCTTAACAGAAGAGCATGCATGTGAAACTTGATGGGAGTGAATTAAGCAAGAGAGGTATGTCAGGATCGTTGCAAATGGCGTTCCGTAGTTTCTGCCTCCGGGAAACAGGCGTGAGTCTATGTATGTATGTATATATATTACCACAACATAAAAGATACCAGGCAAATTGAGCCCTTTTTAAGTAATGATCTCTCGTAGATTCTATTACGGAATTTGCTTTAATTTATCGAGGAGAGATTGTTTGATTTAAAGAAAAACATTATTTATTATCATAATATAATAAGCGGTAAAACAGCTGGAAGAACTTATATTACATATTGATTTATTTTTCAATTGATATCTGAATGGTCTGAAAATGCAATCCTGCCGGTCACAAAATTTTATTTACAGAACGGACACGACGACGTAGCCAGTCAGCTAGTAACTTATATAAATAATCAAAATGTAACACCAGCAACACATAAATAAAATACAATCCAAAGAAATAACGTTTCACTGAAATCTGTACAAAAATAAATATAGTTTGGGCT
This sequence comes from Euclidia mi, assembly GCA_944739405.2. Classification (NCBI taxonomy): domain Eukaryota; kingdom Metazoa; phylum Arthropoda; class Insecta; order Lepidoptera; family Erebidae; genus Euclidia; species Euclidia mi. The sequence continues at coordinate 3,224,163 of OX123191.2, read as the reverse complement.
GCAATAAATAACATGTACGGAACGGCAGACACGCGAGATCATCCATCAAGCAAGTGAGGAAAATATTAAATGCAATTGTTTGTCTTCACTGTATGTGTCATGAGTCTCTACTCAAATAAATGGTTCGTTATATTAGATTCACTCACGACTGTTTATGGCAATTGGAGTGAATGATATCATTGTGTGGAGTAAGGGATCGGGACGGCTAGATTGAGTGAGGATTTACGCAGTGAATGGCTGGACACGAAGAGCCGGCATTCGAGCCCAGTGAGGTGTCCCTGGAGAAGCCTTCTATATGTCTAGCAGTGGACAGCAATAGGCTAACGATGACAATGATGATGGTGTTGATGGAGATATTGTATTTACTAAGGCTTGAAGGTACTATAAAGGCTTTATAATAAATTTATAGTGATTATAGTTTAATCTTTGAGGTGATTAATTTTCAATTGACTGACCAGACATGACTGTAATACGTATTTTTGTTTTGGGTATCTGATATTCCTAGTTTGTGCAACGCAATCATGGATGCTTTCTGTAATAGCCAGTACCGTGATCTATCTTATTAAAAATGCTCCAACTTTCTATATGTTGGAGCATTACTAACTGCATCCGTAAGTGATTCTTCAAAATAATGTAATGAATTGGACGCACTTAAACGGAAAGGATCCAACCCTCATAGACTTAGTTTCGAGATATTCAAGTTTGAAGTTCAAATCGTATTTCGTCTTTGATTCTCCACTTTAACATTATGGTATTGGTTTTAAGTAAAGGATAAATAAATAAATTTTAATTTTATTAATTTAAAGTCCAACATTATGATGTATTTGTCGAGATAATAACAAAAATATGACGATGGATCCTTTTCGTTAAAATACTATTTCAAAAGAGCAGAGTAATAAACATATTTAGCCTTAAGGATCCAAGCTTTAAAATGGGACAAAAATACTGAAATTTATAAGGAATTATGACAGATTTCTATGTTTTAGAAAATAAAAATTCATTATAGTCCAATATATCTGTAATTTTCAATCACTACCATACCACTAATAATACCACAAGTTACAAGCCTAGGTAAGTATGTAGATCTTAGTTATATCAAAATACTTGAATGAACATTTTTATTAAAACACATAAAAAAATAACATTATTAAATATCAAATTATATATCTTCAAAATTAAGTAAAGACCATATAATTTATTGCTCAAAGTTAATCATCATTATCATATTCAAGGGAGAAATCAATCCCATCCCCGTAACCATCAACATCATCAATATTTTTTTCATTTCCTATCAGTATCTAGTCATTATCATTATATTATAGACTTTACTTAATTTTGAAGATATATAATTTGATATTTAATAAGGTTATTTTTTTTATGTGTCTTAATAAAAATGTTCATTCAAGTATTTTGATATAACTAAGATCTACATACTTACCTAGGCTTGTAACTTGTGGTATTATTAGTGGTATGGTAGTGATTGAAAATTACAGATATATTAGACTATAATGAAGTTTTATTTTTTAAAACATAGAAATCTGTCATAATTCCTTATAAATTCCAGTATTTTTGTCCCATTTTAAAGCTTGGATCCTTAAGGCTAAATATGTTTTTTACTCTGCTCTTTTGAAATAGTATTTTAACGAAAAGGATCCATCGTCATATTTTTATTATTATCTCGGCAAATACATCATAATGTTGGACTTTAAATTAATAAAATTAAAATGTCTGTATTTATCCTTTACTTAAAACCAACAACATAATGTTAAAGTGGAGAATCAAAGACAAAATACGATTTGAACTTCAAACTTGAATATCTCGATACTAAGTCTAAGAGAGTTGGATCCTTTCCGTTTAAGTGCGTCCAATTTATCATTAAAAAAAGCCTAGATCACCATTTTAATCACATGCAGGCAAGAAAACAAATGTGTACGAACTTGAATGACATAAAGGAAATCAATGTTGCAAAGGTATAGACATCCCATTCCCACAAAAATATCTTCAAAATTATTAATTAATCAGTATTATTATTCCTACATCACAAATAATCGTTAAACCCACAAATAGTCAGTTAGTAATATTATATTCTTCTGCATCCACTCTTTAATGAATAAGGTATTATTAAAAAATCCCACTACAATCTCCAGTTTTTTAATTAATTCCAATAATTCAATATTTTAATCTAGTCACACAATGAACTAGGTACAATAAAAGGGCCCACGTTACATGGATCGTTATCGATGTTTACCTCAGTTATTTTAAATAATGTTGTTGAATTAGGAGATAACGATCCATGTAAGATGGATTGTTTTTGATTTTTCACTAAGTCAATTTAAGTAATTAAATTGAATAATACGAAAACAATCCATGTCACATGAATTGTTTTCGTTTAATTATGTCTTTAGTACAATAATTATCCAAGTAGTTTGGATCGTTTTAGTAATATGTGATTTGGAATATTTTCGTAAATATGAATTTCTCAATAAAGAACTAAGTAGCTTGGAGCGATGTCAATATAAAAATGAATGACCTGCCATACATGTGGGTTGGTAACGTACGGTCATTATAACATGATCCGTTGGAATTTTACTTGGACTGTTTTTGTGATATTAAAGTATTAACTACAAGGAGTATTTTGGTATATACAACTCATTTTCGCTCAAAGTGTGGGTTGGATCCTTTCCGTTTAAGTGCGTCCAATTGTTGACTTAAAATATTAATATCGTTTTTTCTGTACATCATGTCATTGTAATAATTAAACACTATCATGAGCATCATCATTTCCAAACAAAAAAAAATAAAAAAGCTCTTCCAGAGACTAAGCACCAATAAACCCAAAGTTAAAGATCACAGTCATTGCCGGCCCTTACGTCTTAATTTGACCACATACATAGATAGATACCAAGAGCCTTTAATATTCTAAAATTGGTTTTAATTTGGAATACCGTTATCGTATGGGAAACGGCCTTCGTTTTAATTCTGTACGAGCATTGCGTTTATAACAATAAGTGCAGAACCTGCCATCTAAACATTCATATAATAAAGCAAGCATTTGCTATCAACATTTACTACTAAAATAAGCAACGTACTTACAAATTACTAAGTTTTACTTAAACATTTATCCTTAGCAGGCAGACGTTACAGCCTTTACACAGACAACAGACTAGAACGGGATAGGATTTACCTAAAAACTGTTAATTGTAACCGACACACTTTGAAACTGGGGCAGCCAGTTGCGTAACTGACTACGTTCAGTTTTCCAATATTTCACTGCACTTTTAACTGTTGAACTGTGGGATAATAGACTGAGAGATCCGTGTTTTCATTCGAATATCCTTGTGGAAAAACTATCAGACTGCTATGTAGATGGTTTTGAGCCGGCGTACAAATATTACTTTGTGACGTCATCTAAGTACTTACTTTCTACGCTACATACACAGTACATGCTTATTATAATATATCATCATAGTAGTCGTCCCGGGTTCGATTCCCGGGTTGGGCAAAAGTGTTACTGGGTTTTCCGAATTCTCAGTAGCAGCACGGAGTCGCCACCTTTTACGTGGGACCTAAAATTTCATGGCGAAATGTGGGTGTAATGTTACACCTCAGCCTACCCCTTCGGAGATACAAGCGTGAGAATATAAAAAAAATAGCAGGATAATTTATTTGTCGCTTACAGAGGACGGCGTATCATTGTGATCATATTCAAAGCATTTATTGATGATACGATATAAAAAATCTATATATCTAGCACATACGCACAATACCATCTAGTCTCAAACTAAGCATACATTGTGCTATGAGTACTAGGCAATGGATAAACATATCATTACACATTTTTATTTGTTAATTCATAGAAAAACTCAGACAAAGCAAACATCCATGTTCACGCACAAAATGTTTGAGTTGAGCGGAAATCTGAACCCGCGACCCTCGGCGTAGCAGTCGTTTACGCTCACGCCACCGGGTCGTTTATTTAGCTTGCTATAGATGACCGATCACCGCGATAAAATTTAAGTGAACTAATTCATTTTAGAGTAAAAACTATCGTGAGTTGTCATAATTAGTACTTAATACTCTCTGTAATATATATCATCTATGTTCGGGATAACGCAAATCTCCTTTATTGGGCGGATACTACTATATTTGTCGTTTTAAATGTTTAAGAAATATAACTGCAAAAAGTATTTACACATACAAACTTTAGTTGATTGAATCAGGCTTAGACTATATACCAACCTCTCTGGAATCAGGCGTTACTTGGCGGAACTCCATTGTAACCTAATGGAAGGAAAGAGGAACCCACCACGCACCCTCGGATTGATCACCCCAAATATTGCAATAGAAAAAGGTTGACAATACCGATCTCCTCTAAAAGGATAAGGGATACAGGAATGGTATGGGTTCTAGGAAGATACGTAACTTGCAGTATCCCGCTGTATGCGCCGACTATTCTTCGACACGTGTTTCGCCTCTGTACGAGGCATCCTCAGGAGCGATGTTAACAGTGTTCATGCAACTTCAGTCAAAAAGTGACATGCAAATAATGTTTGTGTAACAGGTAGTATAGCAGTAGATAATATCATTATAACAAAATGTCGACAAACTCAATGATGTAAACAAGGAATTCAAGTACCTAATAACAATTGTGATAAATGTGATTGATTGTAATTATATAACATTATTAATAAATACCTGCGAATTAAATCAGTAGGCAATACAATGTCAAATACAATGTCAATATAAAAAGAAATGTCAGAATAAAATAAGAAATTATAACAAATTATCAATACAAAAAATGTCAATATAGAATATTATTATGTACATGCAGGTCAATTCAACAAATTTATTAAAATATTAACAACAAATCAAACAAAATATCAAATGTCCACTTAATATTAATTGAATTTTAATTAAAATAATGAGCAGGCAGGTACTTCTTATTTAGCTTTTTTACTCATAAAATCAGAAACCGTATAGAAACATTGATCTAATAACCATTTCTTTAACTTAGAGCTGAACATTTTAGCAGGTAGACTCTTTATACTGTTTGGTATATTGTTATATATACGCCCACACATTACATAACAATTTTTTTGATACAGTGTAGTCTTGGGTATCTTTGGCAAAACAATTCTATCAGGATTCCTAGTGTTTCTAGGGTAAAGATCCTGAGCCACCGGAAAAATGTTTTTATATTGTTTTACAAACTTTGCTGCCTCTAAAATGTATAAGCTAGGTAAAGTTAGTAACTTCAACTTCGAAAATACGGGTTTGCATGATTCCTAAGGAGGAATCCCAACAATAGCCCTGACGCATTTTTTTTGTGTAATAACGGCCCTATTAAAGTCTGTGGAATTACCGCAAAGTATAAGGCCATAACGCAATATTGACTCAACGTAGCCGTGGTATGCTATGAGGACTGTCTTTTCATTGGCACTAGTACGCAATTTATATAAGACATATACGAATTTATTAAGTTTGTTGCACACTTGGTTAACATGTGATTTCCAATTACAATATCGGTCTATCATTATACCTAGAAACAATGTTTCATCAGCTTCCTTTAGATGACATCCGTCACAGTTTATGTTAATTAATTCTGTTTTTTTACCATATGTGCTGAAATGTATAAATTTAGTTTTTGTTAGATTAACCTGTAGGTTGTTTTGTTTGAGCCATGAAATAATGGATTCAATTGTTGTAACGATGTCAAGAGTAAAATTATTATGAATGTCAGTTTTGGAAGAAATTAATATAGATAAATCGTCTGCAAATAATGTACACGGATTGTTTGAGATGTCTGGAAGGTCATTGATATACATTAAAAATAACAGAGGTCCAAGAATGCTGCCCTGGGGCACGCCACACGTTATAGGTTTATAGTTGGATCTAGTTGCCACTAAGTTATTTTTGTTATCCAGGTTCATGATTTCAACACTTTGCAATCTCTCATTTAGATAGGTTTTGAACCAGTTTAGTGCTGGACCTCGGATACCATATTTTTCTAATTTGTCTAGCAGAAGTTTATGCGAGACAAAATCGAATGCCCTGGTCATATCGAAGAAAATTGCTACCACTGACTTGCCATTGCCAAGCTGATCAACTATATTTTTTATTAAAGTAAAACAGGCTAGTGTAGTCGACTTTCCTTTTTGGTACCCATACTGTTTAGCCTTAAGAATGTTATGCTTTTCTATAAAAGCCGATAGCCGCTTATACATAGCAATTTCAATGAGCTTAGAAATGACAGAAATCAAGGCTATCGGTCTATATTTTTTCTTGTTGGTCACATCTCCTTTTTTCTTATGGATTGGTTTTACAATTGCTTGTTTTAACAAGTTAGGGAAGCAGCCCTCCACAAAAGATAAATTAATTAAATGGGTGAGTACTGGCGTAAGTTCATATGAGCATGATTTCAGTATTTTTGTGGCAAAGTTGTCACAACCGACGGAATTTGTGTCTTTTAAAGATAAAATTATTCTTTGTACCTCGTCATGGTTGTATGGTCTTAAGAAAATACTGCTACAAATAGTAATTATATAGTAATATTATTTAAGGGATGCGTGTGCTTATTGTTTATGTTAGTCCAATATTCATTAAATGTTTCAGCCATAGCTTGTGGAGAAAATATGTCAGTATTATCTTCATGTATTTTTTCAATAAAATTTAAGTGACTAACAGTTGTAGACTCTTGTTTGATTATTTGCCATGACGTTTTACAAATATTTTTTGTCTTTTTCATAAGATTATTTGCAACGTTAAGTTTTGCTCGTGCGATACATTTTTTTAAGAGTCTGTTGAATGATGAATATAATTTCTTATTTTTATAACTTTTTTCTTTATAAAATTTGTAACGTAAGACTCTTTTTGTTTTACAACTTATACGGAGACCTTTAGTTATCCATTGTTGCTGTTTAGTCTTTGTTGATATCTTAGCCTTGATAATAGGAAAGCACAAACCATAAATTAATAACAGAAGTTCTTGAAAATGAAAATAAGCCCTGTCAACATTACTTTCATTGAAGACTTGTGAGAATGAGAGCTGTGAAATATGTTGCTTAAATGTTGTAATATTGTATGTCAAAAGTCAAAAGTCAAAAATCATTTATTCATCTGGGTCACAAAGTGACGCTTATGAACGTCAAATTTTAATGTACATTACTTAATGCTTCTACATTTACATTTACTGCCCATTCGCAAAGCAATAGGTAGAACCACGAGAAAGAACGGGCAATAAAACTCGTGGCCACTCTTTTTAATCGCCAGTGTTATGTTACATATTTTGTTTTTGTAAGGAGCTGCAACTGTTTCACATTGTAATTAATTACTTGTAAATAGTAATTAGGAACATACATAATACTTAAATAATTAATGCAGTTACCAATTTAACTACTGTAGTAGCCTTCCAGTGTGAATATTGTGTAACAGGAGCATCCACAGTACGTCTTGTAATGTAGGCAACTCGCGACCATGTTCATAACTATATGGTGGAAATATACATATGTTACAGAAGTGACTGCATATGAATACACAAAATTACTAAAACATTAGTTTACAGCCCATAATCACGAGTTATCTTCATCTTACAGTGCAGTAAAACTTTAATAAAATTAGTGGAACAACAATGCAAATGTAAATGTAGTACCTAAGTTGAATGACCTAATAATACATGAACAGTAATTTAAAAGAACTAGAAATATTATATAAAGATTAACTGAAAAATGCAAAGTATCTATATAATTCTAATTAGGTATAAAGATCATGAGTTGTCTAGCGTAAGTGACCAGCTATCCTTATCACTGAAATAATCATTAATAGTATAATAACCTTTCTTAATAAGGCAGTCTTTTATTTTAGTTTTAAATGTACTAAATGGTAATTCTATAAGACTAATTGGTATTTTATTGTATATACGAATACCTAGCCCTACAAAAAAAATATTAACTTTATGTAAACGATGATAAGGGGCATATAACCTATGCCTGTTTCGAGTATTTATGTTATGTATATCGCTTTTTGTGGTAAATAAACCTATATTTTGCCTAATGTACAAAATATTAGCAAATAAAAATTGCGAGGCTACTGTAAGAATTCCTATGGACTTAAAGCGTTCCCTAAGAGTATCTTTTGCACCTAACATGTATATTGCTCTTACCGCTCGTTTTTGTACAACGAAGATATTCTGAATATCCGCAGCTTTGCCCCATAACAAAATGCCGTAGGACATAACACTGTGAAAATAGCTAAAATAAACTAAACGAGCCGTGTCGATGTCAGTAAGTTGCCCAACTTTTCTGACGGCATACGCAGCAGAGCTTAGCTTTCCTGCAAGACATGCTATATGTGCACCCCATTGTAACTTATTATCTAGTGTAATACCTAGGAACACTGTAAAGTCTACTGTGTCAAGTTCCTCCCTATCTAGCATAATATTAGGTCCCAGTTGTCTTACATTAGGTAAAGCAAATTTAACGCATTTAGTTTTCCTAGAATTAAGTACTAGGTTATTTGCTGTAAACCATTATGTAACTTGTAATAGTGCATTATTTACATCATCAAATTGATTTCTATTCCTATCTACTTTAAAAATAAGTGACGTATCATCTACAAAAAGTACAACATCACAGATGTTTTTTAAATAAAAAGGTAAGTCATTAATATATACAAGAAAAAGAAAAGGACCTAAAATTGAGCCTTGTGGAACGCCTAGCTGTATAGGTAATTTAGAGGATGTAGTCCCATTTACATCGACACACTGAAATCTCTGCCGCAGGTACGAATCGACAACACTAAGTGCGGTTTTCTCTACGCCATAGCGGTGGAGCTTACGCAGTAGCGTGTCGTGCTGAACGCAGTCAAATGCTTTAGATAGGTCACAGAACACTCCAATAGCATTCTTTGATGACTCCCAAGCACTATAAACGTGTTTTATGAGAGCAACACCCGCATCAGTAGTGGATCTACCTTTAGTAAATCCGTATTGATCCTTGTGAAGCAGACTATTTAAATTAAAGTGGTTTAGTAGCTGCTTTAAAAGAATCTTTTCAAATATTTTACTAAATGCCGGCAAGATAGATATGGGCCTAAAATTATTAATTTCATTTTTACTGCCAGATTTGAATAAGGGTATAATTTTACTTAATTTCATCAAATCCGGAAATACGCCTAGGTCAAAGCATTGATTAAAAATTATAGATAGGTAAGGCGCAACAGTCTCAACTATAGTACCTAAAATTTTAATTGAAATGCCCCAAAAGTCACCGGTATTTTTAATATTAATTGAATTATATGCTATCAATATATCTCGCGGGGTAACGTGCTCGAATCTAAACACGCTCTTGCATTCAGGTACACTGCTAAGCAAAAAATTTCCAGCGTCTAAAGATGATGATTGTAAACAGCTAGTAGTTGTTAAAGGTATGCTCGCAAAGAAACTATTGAACATAATAATTATGTTCAATAGTTTCTTTGCGAGCATATAAGTATACAATACAATAAAACTCAAGTAGCACATATTATGTGCTACTTGAGTTTTATTGGTGACTAATAAATTGTTTTCTTTAAGTTCAAATTGGTTTTCCCGTGGTCGTGCTCTTCCTGTTTCAATATTTATAATTTTCCAAGTTTCTTTAATTATATTTGTTGAATGCTTAATTTTACTACTAATAAATTTAGATTTTGCCATAATACAAACTTGTTTAAAAATTTTTGAGTACTTTTTTACATAATCTCGAAAAGGTGTGTCAAATCTATGTTGTTTCATACCATATAATTCAAACAACTTGGCTCTACTTTTGTATATACCTATAGTGGCCCACTGGTTAAAAGATCCCATAGTACCCTTTAGTGTGACTGTTTTACTCTTGAAGGTATTTTGAAACTCATTATTTACTAGTCCAAAAAGTGAGTTATAAATTGTATTTGGATTTTGTGAGTTTAATATTGAGGTATTGAGTTTAGCAATAATATTGGTTTTGAAACGTATTAGATGATTGGTAGTCTGAGGCCTACATTCTACTGTACGTGATTTATCATATGTTGAACAGAGAAAACTAGCTATAGAAAGTAGGTAGCTTAGAAAGCACACAAAATGAATTAGATAATGTGATTTTGGAAAACGTCCAGCTAAAAAATCAAATAACACATTTAGCTCAAGAAATAAAAATTCTCAAGCAAATATGTAGGAGTCCAGTATCTTCACTACGCAAAAATGTTAACTCTAACAGAAAAAACAGCGTCAAACGCAGGCTTATAGACACTTTTGATAATGACTTGATCGAATCAACCAGCTCTTCGACAGAACAGCCATCGTGTAACAATGCCTGTAATTTGGAAAAAGCTAGTCTCTTAAAAGACATGTCAGATAGCTATAATAATATAGAATCAACAATAATACAAAGTGCTCAAAATAACACTACTTCTATGGCTGTAACTGGTTCAAAAGGCACAAATGTAAACCAAAGCAATCAGTGCCGTGAGAAAAAAAAATCACGTTTGTTTATATTTGGCGGTGAACAGTGCAGAAACATATCGAAAACTATAATTAAAACAAGAATGTACTCCAAACATACACATTACACCGTGACGTAACTAATTAAACCCTACGCTTCAACAGAAGAAATATTACGTAGAGCCACACTCTAAGACGATCGTGTAATATTATGTGTAGGACAGCATGACAGCAATCCTATGAGAATTATGACCGAACTATGTATATTTCTTAAAAACATTAAATGTCCTGTACTTATATTGAAAACACTAAGAAATAAACATCTTAGCGAATTCAAACTAAATGAAATGTTACTCATGATAAGCAAACAATATCTTAATTGCATTTTTGTTGACTTGAATTATAATTTTAAGATCTATGACATTTGTTACCAAATTAATCGTATATTAGACCAGTTGGATTATAACTTGAAATATTTGACATTCAAAAAACCTAGACGTGACTCTTTTTGGCAAAACAATACTTGTAGCGAATATTCTCAAAAAGCCCGAAATAACATTTGCAAGCGTTGCATACAAACAAGCAAGAGTAAGGTGGATGTTAGCACTCAAACCACTTACAGCGAAGAGGTTTCAGACAACCTACAGGCGTCAAATCTTGAGCTTTTTCGAGAGTAAATATTAAAAAATTGTGCATCAAAACATAGGTGGCCTATTTAGCAAAATAGATTTGTTAGAAATTCATCTATTAGAACTGCGTTTTAACCGCCAGCAACCAGATATTATCTGCCTATCAGAGACTTTTATAGAAAAAGGCTGTGAAAACCTAATTTAAATTACAGGCTATAAGTTGGTAACTTCTTATTGTAGAAATAAAAAACAGAAACGAGGAGGTACTTGCATCCTGGTAAAAAATGAACTTTCAACCAAAGAGCATTGTTTTTTTAAGGAACAAAGTAAAGATCGGGATTTTGAGTGTTGCGGGATAGAGGTCTTAGCACATAATTTGTTTGTGATTGTAGTATATAGAATACCCAATTCAGACTTTAATACTTTTTGTACAAGACTATCTATAATTCTACATCATGTTTGTCTGAAAAGTAAAAAGAAAGTGGTTTTGACAGGAGATTTTAATGTGAATACCCTGCAAGTGAGCAAACATACGATAGAACTTCAGGACCTCATGAAAAATTATAATTTGATCTTTCATGTTAAAGAAGCCACCCGCCATAAAAATTGTATCGATCATATGATTAGTAACATTAAGTCAGCTAAAAGTAAACTACTTCACTTAGATCTTTCAGATCACAATATAGCGCAAATGCTATTTATTCCTATTAAACACAAAGAGATTCCTTTAGAATATTACACATATCGTAGAGACTTCTGTACATATCACAAAACCAATCCTCTTCACAATCAAATAGGATTAAATCTAGGTTTTCAACATCAACTAACAAAACCTACATTTTTTCTGATAGGCTGGGTCATAATTTTGGTAGTCTTCTCAGTGAGAATACAAACCAGAGTGTTATAAATTACTGTAGGCCAGGGGATAGTTACAGTAGTTTAGTTAATCAGATTAAGTTGCACCCCTTAGATGAGAGTAGTACGGCCATATTGTTGTTTGGTAACAGTTTAACGGTAAAAAGACAGCATATCATAGAATGTGTTGAAATGTTATTAGACCTTAATTCCAAGTTTAGTTGTAAATTTATTTTATGTGCTTTGCCTTACTCAAATGACTTAACACATACACAAAACATGCACATACACACATTAAATATGTTATTATATAATATAACTTGTCGTCATAGTGACGCAATATTGTTTTTTGACGCTAATAAATTTATTAGTAAATTTACTTTAACAAGAGATACAATGTATCTGCCATTTTATATTAAGCGACAGATTGCTAAACTATTAGCATACAATTTACAACAAGGCTGAGAGCCTTGTGTTGACAATTTATTTGATAGGGTTAGTACTTGTACTAACCACGTTTTTATTGACACGTCTTGTGATTTAAACTCCAAGATAGGACAACAGTTAGGCTGCAGTATTTGAATATAGTACACCAAAACATGCAGGGCCTATCTGGCAAAGAATTAGAGTTAAGTTTATTTCTAGAAAAATATGATGTTAAGGTTTTGTGCTTAACTGAACATTGGTTAAAGAACCATGAGCTTATTGTTATAAATCAATATTATACAGTGCAGAGTTCGTATATAAGAATGCAGGCTATTAGAGGCGGTTCTCTCATAATAACTTCAAATTTATTAAAATGTAAGTAACGTAAAGATATTGTTAATTTATCTATTGAGCGCACTATTGAGTTGTCCTTTGTGGAATTAGACCGATATATAGTAATTTGTGTATATCGACCTCCTTCTGGTGACTATAATCCATAATCTATTTGAAACTGTTATGGAAGATGCTATAAATAAAATTAAATGTAGTAATAAGAATATTATAGTATGTGGCGATTTTAATATTAATATTTTAGAGAACTCTTCACAGTGTATTAGATTTCTGAATCTTTTCAAGTCATTTAATTTAAGTAACCTATTCTGTGAACCTTCTAGAGTATTTGCAACATCTTCTACTTGTTTAGATAACATATTTAGTTCTTGTGCTGCCACAAACCCGTGATCACCGTGGACAGATAGCTAGTTTTCTCTGTTCAACATATGATAAATCACGTACAGTAGAATGTAGGCCTCAGACTACCAATCATCTAATACGTTTCAAAACCAATATTATTGCTAAACTCAATACCTCAATATTAAACTCACAAAATCCAAATACAATTTATAACTCACTTTTTGGACTAGTAAATAATGAGTTTCAAAATACCTTCAAGAGTATGCTCGCAAAGAAACTATTCAACATAATAATTATGTTCAATAGTTTCTTTGCGAGCATATAAGTATACAATACAATAAAACTCAAGTAGCACATATTATGTGCTACTTGAGTTTTATTGGTGACTAATAAATTGTTTTCTTTAAGTTCAAATTGGTTTTCCCGTGGTCGTGCTCTTCCTGTTTCAATATTTATAATTTTCCAAGTTTCTTTAATTATATTTGTTGAATGCTTAATTTTACTACTAATAAATTTAGATTTTGCCATAATACAAACTTGTTTAAAAAATTTTTGAGTACTTTTTTACATACTCTCGAAAAGGTGTGTCAAATCTATGTTGTTTCATACCATATAATTCAAACAACTTGGCTCTACTTTTGTATATACCTATAGTGGCCCACTGGTTAAAAGATCCCATAGTACCCTTTAGTGTGACTGTTTTACTCTTGAAGGTATTTTGAAACTCATATATTTACTAGTCCAAAAAGTGAGTTATAAATTGTATTTGGATTTTGTGAGATTTAATATTGAGGTATTGAGTTTAGCAATAATATTGGTTTTGAAACGTATTAGATGATTGGTAGTCTGAGGCCTACATTCTACTGTACGTGATTTATCATATGTTGAACAGAGAAAACTAGCTATCTGTCCACGGTGATCACGGGTTTGTGGCAGCACCAAGAACTAAATATGTTATCTAAACAAGTAGAAGATGTTGCAAATACTCTAGAAGGTTCACAGAATAGGTTACTTAAATTAATATGACTTGAAAAGATTCAGAAATCTAATACACTGTGAAGAGTTCTCTAAAATATTAATATTAAAATCGCCACATACTATAATATTCTTATTACTACATTTAATTTTATTTATAGCATCTTCCATAACAGTTTCAAATAGATTATGGATTATAGTCACCAGAAGGAGGTCGATATACACAAATTACTATATATCGGTCTAATTCCACAAAGGACAACTCAATAG